>CM044007.1:55622170-56052326 GCA_024085815.1 Flaveria linearis | reverse complement strand
TTTACTTTTCTCTAGCAACGACAACTTTCTCATTGGTAATTTGTACTAACTCAGGCCCTCAATAATCTTTTCACTGACCTCATCCCAGCATATAGCGCTCTACATTTACGACCGTATAACAACTCAAAGGGTGTCATATCAATGCTAGCTTGCCAACTATTATTGTAGGCAAACTCGACTAAACATAAATATTCATCCCAATTCCCAGTCCACTCTAGGCACATGCTCGAAGCATGTCCGCGAGTCCTGAATAGTACGCTCTGACTGACCGTCAGTTTGAGGATGAATGTCATGCTAAACCTCAACTTGGTACCCCATGAGACTTGTAAAGCCCTTCCAAAACGAGACGTGAATCTCGGGTCTCGATCAGAAACAATAGAGACTGGAGTGCCATGAAGTCTGATAATCTCTCGCGTAAACACTTCAGATAGTTTGCTAACTGAGAATCCCTGCTGAATAGGGTAGAAAATGAGCTGACTTTGACAATCTGTCTACCACAACCCATATCGCATCATTCTTCTTGAATGTTCTGGAACCCTGTCACAACATCCTAGAAATATCATCCCATTTCCATACAGGAATAGGTAGTGGCTGAAGCAGTCCACTAGCTCTTTGATGCTCAATCTTAACTTGTTGACAAGTAAAACATCTGCTAACAAATCTAGCCACGTCTTCTCTCATACCATTCCACCAGAAATTCTGACGAAGATCACGATACATCTTAGTAGATCTAGGATGGATAGGAGAACGTAGAACTATGTGCCTCAGCTAATAACGATTCTCGAAGAGAAGAATCATTAGAACACATAACCGTTTACCACAACCAGATTACTCCATGTTTCATCTACTCTGAATTCTGATTGTTTACCAATCTCCGCATTCTGTAAGATTTCCAGAGTTCACCATCATCTTTCTGTGCGTTCTTATCCGGGATATTATAGTCTGACTCAATCTGGAGTGTAGCAAGATATCCGTTGCTCTTGCTAATATGTAGGCCAATACCCAATCTATCAAGGTCGGTAATTTCTGAGGCTGTAGCTGTAGGGAGGCTACTGTTCCTGAGCTCTTCCTGCTAAGAGCATCAGCTACCATATGGGCCTTTCCCGGATGATACTGATATTGGCATCATATTCTTTTAACAACTCTAACCATCTTCTCTGCCTCATGTTTAGTTCTTTTTGTGTGAAGATATATTTCAAGCTCTTATGATTAGTAAAAATATCACAAGTCTCTCCGTAAAGATAGTGACGCCATATCTTTAACGTGAAAATGACAGCAGCAAGCAAGGTCATGCGTAGGATAATTGACCTCATAAGGTTTCAACTGCCGTGAAGCATAAGCAAGACCCTTCCGTGTTGCATCAACACATCCAAGTCCTTTCTTTGATGCATCACTGTAAATGGTATCCACCCGTACCCGATGGAAGTGTAAGAATCGGGGCAGACACCATCTCTTCTTAATCTCTTCGAAGCTTTTCTCCCGCTCATCATTCAAGAGTACTTAACCCCTTTCCTCAGAAGTTGCGTAAGGGGTAAGCAATAACAGAGAACCCTTTGACAAATCTGCGATGTTAACCAGCAAGACCAAGAAAGCTCCGGACTTCTGTGGCTGAAGTTGGTCTTGGCCATTTAGTGATTGTCTCTATCTTTGCTGGATCCACCATAATACCATCTGCAGAGACCACATGACCCAAAGGCTACTTGACTCAACCGAAATTACATTTTGAAAACTTAGCATAAAGCTTCTTTTTACGCAAAGTTTCAAGCACGATACGAAGATGGTCTTCATGTTCTTCCTTACTCTTAGAATATATCAGAATGTCATCGATAAAAACAATGACAAACTTATCCAAATAGTCACGGAACACTCGGTTCATTAGATCCATGAAAACCGCCGGGGCGTTAGTTAACCCAAACGGCATAACAAGAATTCATAGTGACCAATCGCGTACGGAAGGCTGATTTCGGAACATCAGAATCTTTAATCTTCACCTGATGGTAACCAGACCTCAGATCGATTTTAGAGAACACCTTGCACCCTGAACTGATCAATAAATCATCAATACGAGGTAGAGGTAACGATACGGATAGTGATCTTGTTGAGTTCTCTGTAGTCAATGCAGAGTCTCAAAGAACCATCTTTCTTCTTCACGAATAGGGCCAGGCACCCTAAGGTGAGACACTTGGTCTAATAAATCCAAGATCTAATAACTCCTTGTAATTGCTCCTTCAGTTCCTTGAGTTCAAGTGGTGCCATGGTAAGGTGCCTTGGAAATCGGCTCAGCACCAGGGATAAGATCAATAGTGATTCCACCTCGCGGTCTGGTGGAAGTCCAGGTAACTCCTTAGAAAACACATCAGAAAATCACAAACAACCGATAATCAGAATACTAGGCTCTTCAGAAGATAAATTTTTAACTGAAGCAAGAATCCTGCACCACCGTGCAGTAGTGGATTTACGAGCCTAAGTGCTGAAATTATTTGAAGAGTTTTTCAAGGTTTAGTCCCCTGATAAATGAATTCAGGATGATGGGGATCTCCAAACAGAATGCGACGAGTCTGACACTCAATTGGACATTATGCCGAGTTAACCAATCCATTCCAAGATAACATCAAAATTCCATTTGCATGGGTAACAGATCCGCTGTAAGAATGAGCGATTCAATTCGGATCGGACAATCCTCCACACACATGAGAGATTGTAACAAATTTTCCCATAGGAGTCATAATATTCAAAGTATTTTCTAATAATGTTGGACTCATCGTTAGATGTTTAAGAAAGATGAGAAACTATGGAGTGTGTTGCTCCAGTATCAAATAAGACTTGAACTTCACGAGTTCCTAACATGAGAAGTACCCAGAAACAGTACCTAAAGAATTCATGTTATCATGATACACTTAGTATATAGATGACAAGCATAATTTGAATTGTAGAGCCTCCTAGATTATTCAGATATGACAGGTTCACATATGTGAGGAATATCAAGAGTCATACCTGGTGTTTTTGCTGCATCCTTTGCGTTCAAAGCAAACACTCGTCCTCCATTAGTAGGTTGTTTAGCATTATTTCCACCTTTCCTTTGTTATCAGGATATGGACAGTCTTTCAGTACAGAGCCGGTCTTTCCACATTTAAAACAGGCTCCTGAAGCTCGACGACAAACACTAAATGACGTTTTCCACATATAGTGCATACCAGGGCTTGCTCTTGACCTTGGTTTTCGGCAGGTTTAGGATTCTGCTGTTTTTGTTTCCATTGATTACCTTGGCGGTTATTATTTTTGTTGAACTTTGCTTTTCGATCACCTGCATTGTACTTGTCGTTCGAAGATTGCCCAGACGGTGCGGTATGGTTCCCTTCACGATTTCTCTTACGCTCTCCTCAACTTTAGCTAACCTCTTCTTGTTTTCATGGTCAGGTTTTCACAATATCAGCTACTTCATGGTATTGTTAAACCTTTGAGTCACTATCCATCTCCGAGTTCTTTCATGAACAGCCATTTCAATTTTCTGCTTGGACCTCTGGGCTACCTGCAGCTTCCCCAAGAAAACTAGCCAGCCTACAGAATCTTGCCATGAATTCTTGCTAAGGTTCACCATCTCGTTGCTCAATAGAGCATATTCCCATGCATACTCACTTCGTTCCACTTCAGAGAAATACTTTCGGAAGAATATAGTGCGGAAGTCGGACCAAGGAACGGTAGCAGCATAACCCTCTCCACCATGTGCAAGTTGACCCCTCCCACCAAACTAGAGCGTCATCCTCCAGTTTGTAAGAAGCCAGCCTAGTGGCTATCCAGTTCCGAGCATCCATCGGTGTAGCAGCATCACTAAAAGATCTTGGTCTTTGCTTCATAAAGCACTCAAGCCAGATATGAGTCTCAGCCCAGGTGGGTTGCATTTCCACAAAAAGGTGGTCCCGTGTTGTTCCCGCCAAAAGGTGGCTCTGAGTTATTTCCACCGGTGGAGGTCCTGTGTTGTTTCCACCAGAGGTGGTGGTCCATTGTTATTTCCCTCCGATGCTGATCCCATGTTATTTCCACCCAAATTCGCCTGTTGTATCTGCTGGATGACTGTTTGAGCAGTCTGAGTTATCAGATTAGGGAGTGATTTCCAGAAATAGCAACGTTTACAGCATTACAACAAGGGTTTCAAGAGCGAGTATCAGATGAGGGGCCATTCGAGTTATTACGGTTGTTCACACGTCTCTTAGGAGCCATCTGAAATGAAAATATACGTGTGAACACTGGAATTTAGATTGGAAAACAAATTAGATCATAAACCCAACGTCTACCCATCACCTCAAAAGTTATTATTATGTTTAAGTTTTCAATAGAAAGAGCCTTTGCTCTGATACCACAACTGTAACACCCCAACCCGACAAGGCTGACGTGTCACTATCACGGTAATCAAAATCCAAACACAATCCCATTATTAATAACGATTACAAGTTCAAATTCCAAAACCTAATAGAAGAGTTGTTTACATCAATTTAAATAAATAAACATCAAGCTTCTTTATCCAGATTTCCACTCTTCACTCCCCTCCCGGATGACCCTGCATACCTGACGTGCATGAAACAAAAGCACGCCTGAGCATAACGCTCAGTGAACGGAATAGCGGATAACAAAGTAACAGACATGATGATAATCAAAGAATTGGCAGATATCAAAACTAAACAGACATGATGATAACGGAGAGAATCAAAGATCATAAGATATATATATATATCAAATAGAACATAACGGATAAGACATATATCGATAGAACATACCCCGAGCTAATAATCATATCACATAATAACTGAACAGAGGGAACACAGTTAGCGAGCTCGTGAACCAATGTGAAATGGAGTATGGGCAGACATACAAACCATTCACCAGAGTCCTGAATGGAATGGTGCGTAACCATCCATCAGGAAATAACAGGACTAACCTAGGATCGATCCATACGCCACTGAGGAATAATAATATAACAAGACATAATTTCAGAGTCCTCTTTAGAGACGCCGTGATCTCAGCTCACCGCCACGGTTGGTGCCACGTTATCGATGCCGCAATAACGCGTCTTGGTCACCCCAAGATAGGGAGAGCTCGGGTAACAAATTCAGAAATATATAGTAGTCAAGCTACTTATAACAGAATCAAAAGCAAATTATCTATGTATGACAGGATCAAACTAGAGATAAATGGAAATCAAATACGAGACAAGAATCAGGAATTCGTACTACAAGTAACAGAACAAAAGTGAATATTATGATAACAAGGAAACAGAATCGTACCTATACACGAATGACAATAATCAGAAAACAAGGCCTAGGCTCGGTTAACACCGTGAGAACCTACGATAACATAACGCAAATTATAGTTTGGATTTTCCTATTTCAGTTGGAAAAATTCCAGTTCTGCCCCTGTCTTTTCGCACACGTAAAAATACTAAACAACGTTTAAAAATTCTAAAAATCTCCAGTTTACTAGATTAGTGGTTTCTAAACAACTTTCATTTAGAAAAGTTTCTGATTTGGATTACCGAAATATGAGAAAAATGTGGATCTTTACAGCTGCGCAGAACTACTAGCTTTTACGAAAACGACTATTTGGAGGTCTAAACGAATGAGTTTTTCGCGATGTTTTATATATCACAGATTCTTCTTTCGACGAATTCGTCATGGACATAAGGTTTAACTGATTTGAATATGTTATGAAAAAGTTATGGCCTCTGTAATTTGGCTATAAAGTACGGGATTAAATCAACTATTTTAAAGCTATTATTTTAAACAAAATGAACTATTATAACGTTTGTTAATATTATATATAACTATAACTGTCAAAAGTTATATATTTCATTTACATAATATATCAGTATTGTTTTGAACATAATAGTGATCCATTATTTAATTACATAATATATATAATTAAATAATAGTGTTTCTATAACAAGATTTTATAGAATATTAAGGCATTTAAAGAAATAAATTCCTAGAAAATATGTAGATGATCTTAAAATAAAGAGAGTTAACAGAACTGATTTTTATAATTTTTAGAAATTTTTACATATTTTAAAAGGTTAAAAAGGCATTTAAAAAAAATATGGCAGGGGCTCGGGTTCGAACCCGTGACCTCCTTCCATCCATCTTTCGCTTTAACCAGCAGGCTAGGGCGCCTGAACTTGACTGGTTTTAATTCATTTAAACCATCCCGAACCAAACCCCAATTCAAACCTTATAAACCCTAGAAACGATTCGACCAATTGAATATCAAATCGAT
Source organism: Flaveria linearis (assembly GCA_024085815.1). Classification (NCBI taxonomy): domain Eukaryota; kingdom Viridiplantae; phylum Streptophyta; class Magnoliopsida; order Asterales; family Asteraceae; genus Flaveria; species Flaveria linearis. The sequence goes on along the minus strand of CM044007.1, from coordinate 56,046,062 downwards.
GTTACTAGCCAAATCAGTGTTGGGGCTTTCATTCCTAGACTAAATCGAGTATGTAGATAGTTTAATTTACCAGAATGAAGTCGATTCGATGATGAACCACAAAGAACAGGTCGCGGTTGAGGAGGACTCGCTCGATGCCCAAATCACGGTGATAATCAAATTCCTTTCGCATGAAGCTTCTACAATGATCTGGAAGCAAAGCCCTATGCTAATTTCGTGAATTAGAGCTCAGAAAGTGGAATTCGACAGTGTAGCAGGTCCGTGACGAGGAGGAGGCCAATGGTGGTGATTTGTAGTGTTTTTAGATTAATTGGAACTCACTGGAAAGTTTTAAACGATGAAATGATGTGTATGTGCAAATCAATTTGATTAATTTTATTGTTTATTATGCGATCGTGGTAGGTGTCGGGCCGAAGTTCAGATCGCACTCAAATATAAATTGCAGTGGGATGGGTTCGAATCATCCATGTGAGTTTGTCGAGTGGTTATTGAGTTGGACACGATTAAATCTGCATGTTTGGGTCGCCGGAGTCGTCGCCGGAGAGGTGGCCGGAGGTGAAAAGGGGTCGACGGTGGTGATGGTTGATTTAAAACAAAACTTAACCTTTGGTCCCTGTAGTTCAAGCTTCATTCATTTTATGACAAAAGTTATAAATTTCAGTTCTAAAATGGCAAAAATCACCCCCTGCACCTTTATTTTATATCTTATTATTATTGTGGATCATGATAAGGCTGGTGCAACCAAATTCACTTCATAGTCACTTTTGGTACTACATTAAAGGGCTTTCGAAGCCAAGCCAGAGATCTTCCGAGAGTCTAAGGAACAACAGCTGAAGACATCTTCCGAAGGCAAAAGCTGAAGTCAACTACTGAAGACAACAACTGAAGCCAACAGCTGAAGATATTCCGAAGACAAAGTCTGATGAAAGAGCTGAAGACAAAGTCTGATAGCTTCCGGAGACAAAGTCTGATGAAAGAGCTGAAGACAAAGTCTGAAAGCTTCCGAAGACAAAGTCTGATGAAAGAGCTGAAGACAAAGTCTGAAAGCTTCCGAAGACAAAGTCTGATGAAGAGCTGAAGACAAAGTCTGCTTCCGAAGACAAAGAAGACTCCAAGCTTCGGAAGAAGCAGTCTTCCGAAGTATAAGTGCCTTCGGAAGAAGTTATTCTTCGAAGCATTTATCCTTCGGAAGACATTACTATGTCCAGCAGATAAAAGTATGGTCCCTGACAGTCCGCTGCAGACCTCTGATACAGCATGGCATCTTCCTAAAGAGCCATGTTGTTGACCATACTTTATTCTACTGTTCACCTTTTTATGATAGTACATGTTACCAACTTTAGTTGGTGACAAAAGGTAAGTCAGGGACATGTCCCTGACTACCAACTCTCGGCACAATGTCTGAAAGACCTCACCTAGAGTCTTGTAGTATAGATGTAAGGTTAGAGGTGTCCAGCTGGTATCAAAGTATATCCGGCTGTAGGTAGTTATATATATCTTCTCCCTGTAACTCTTTAAGTAAGTGATTTGAGTCCAAGTGTCTTGTAATCCTTTGAGTTGAGAAGCAATATTAAAAGTACCTTGAAATTTACTTGCTGTTAATTTTTCTTACTGCTTGTTACTTGTTATATTGTGATCAACTCTTCATAGACTGCTTGCCGAGTGTTGATTCACAGTGAGTTGAGAGAAAAACCACCCAAAATCCGATCCTGCAATTGGTATCAGAGCTCCAGGCTCTTGATTGTGAGATCTTACCATCTAATCAACCTGTTTTTTCTCCTCACACAATCCACTCACTCAAATGGCTGCTCTCTCCAAGGCTGATATGGAAACTGGTACCTTGACTAGTCCCCTATGATCACCCCTAAAGACTTTTGACACAGGTGTATCAGGATGGAAGGCTTCATCAAGTGTCAAGACTCAAGGATGTGGGACTCCATTGTCAATGGTCCTTTCATACCAAGCACTACATGCCACTGGTAATCGCATCATTCCAAAAGATGTTGATGATTACTCAGAGGAAGATAGGAAGAGAATAGAGCTGGATCAAAGGGCTATGACTTGTCTCCAAACTGCTCTCCCCAACTCCGTCTACAGACGCTTCAAGAAGTGCAAGACTGCTAAAGATTTATGGGAAGCTTTGAAGCTGATGTATGAGGGATCCAAGGAAACTCAAGAGAACAAGAAAGATCTCTTGAAGCAGTAGTTTGAGAACTTACTTTCAAGGCTGGTGAGACCTTGACTCAACAATACTTCAGGTATGTTTGAGCTAGTAGATACTCTGGCGGACATTGGAGTAGCTCTTGAGAACAGAGACATAGTTAGGAAGTTCATGTCCTCTCTTCCTAAACTATGGACTCACTGCTGTGTTGTCATCAAGAGAACTTCGGACCTTAAGACTCTTTTCTCACAGAGTTGTATTGTATCCTAAGTGCACTTCAGATGGAGATGAACATGCAGAACTCCTCTGACCACTCCAATAAAACCAACAGAGTTCAGCCCTTCATGTGGTTGAAAGGGAAAGCATGGAACCACAACATCAGTTGCTATGCTACCCTGACAACTCACATACTGGACCCTTCATCACTCTACCTGAGACTCCAAAGTCTCAAAAGGTTCAACACAACTCCTTTCAGGATAGTGTGCCTTTGTCTCTGGAAGTGGACACTCTGGTGATTTTCAATACTGCTTTGATGATCTTGAGTGCTTCAATCCAGATGATGTGGAGTACATGGACATTGTCCAGCAGATGGCTCTTTTAACTTACAGAGCGAAGAAGTTCTTCAAGAGAACTGAAGGCAATTCCCTCAAAAACCAGTCAACAGCAAGTTTGGGTTTGATAAGAGCAAAGCAAGGTGCTACAACTGCAACCAACTTGGTCACTTTGCTAGGGAATGCAGGCTCCCAAGAACAACCCGGGAACCCACAGGCCTCCACACATCCCACTGCTCCCAAGCATGAAGAAAAGTCAACTGAAACAGCTACTGTTGCTCAGGAAGTTGACTGGAGCTTCATGGTACAGGATGTGACTCCCGCTCAAGCACTCATGGCCGAACAGATGATGATCAGGTATATGAACATCTTTGTACTGCTGCCTGTATTGCTAAAGTTAAATTGTATAAGGATTACATTTCGGAAATCAGATCTGAGGTTGAGTCTTTAAATGTGCTAAATCTGACTTTAAAAGAGCTGAATCTGACTATCAAGGAAAATTGATGAGTTAGAGAAACTGTGTCTCTTTTGAAACATGAAAAGACTAACTACAAGACTCAAATCAAGATCTGATCTCAAACTTTCTGAAGTTCAAGCCCAGTTAGTCACAGCTGAGGCTCAGGCCAGGAAGCAAGCTATTGCTGAGCAAAGCTTCCAAACTATTCTTGCATCAACCTCTCATTCCAAAATGTATTATCAAAACAAAGAAGGGTTGGGAACCAGTGAAATAGCTCCACCACACTCTTATGAGTCGATTAGACTACCTAGAGCGTCAAGAGCAAGGTTCCAACTGCTGACCCTTCTCCATTGGAACTAGAGGATGAAGTAAAAATAGTGGTCTCCACAGGGAGAGAAACAGGAGGATACACCCATCTCCACCTGTGATGACCAAATCCTGACCACCAAGGCAAGAAGAAGCAGAGCTAAAGCTGCTAGAAGGACTGCTAAGAAGGTTGCAGAGTCCAAGCTTAAGTTGGACCTAAGCAAAAGGGTGTCTTCATTTCTGCCGGGTTTCAAGTGGTACGTACTCCTGATTCAGGAAAGCAGTGTAGTACCAGCACTCCTGTCCTACTGAAGGATCAGAAGTCGAAAGGGAAAGTTGCTGATGAAGAGAAGAAACCCAAGACACAGCAACCTGCAAGTTCCCAGAAGACTAACATTGCATGCATAATGTGTGGTTGCACAACCACATGGCTAAAGATTGTTACTACAATCCAGCAAGCACACATTATGCAAATAATGTTAGAAAAGAAGTAGTCAGAGAAGGTTTCTCAGTTGGACCACTTCAAAAGGTCCAAATGATGAAAAAGGGAAAGTTGGTCTCGGAAGCCAAGTTGCTTTCGAAGAAGAAACTGCTTCTTCCGAAGGGAAAATGGCTTCGGAAGCCAAACCTTCTAAGGTTCGGAAGAACAAGAAGGCTTCCTTGAAACCATCTCAGAAGAAGACTACTTCGGAAGAAAGGTGGTGAAGGCTTCTTCCGAAAAGAGAGAAGCTTCGGAAGAAGACCATGCTGCAAAAGCTTCAACAAGCTCATCCTCAAAGATCAACCAAAGGATGGATTGGAAGATCAAGGAAGATGCTGCAGCCCAAACCTCTTCTTCAACAATGACCTCTATTGAACCCCATTGCATACTTTTGGTTCAATTATGTCACTATCTTTGGAAGAGCCCGAGACCTGCAAGGCTTGGGCTTCCAAACAAAACTAACCATCTCATCTTATGTGCAGGGACATCCATTTGACAAGAACAACAATATCTGATTGTAGATAGTGGATGCTCCAGGCACATGACAGGGAACAGATCTCTCCTTCCAACAATTCCAGAACTTTGATGGAGGGCCTGTCCAATTTGGAGGTGAGGCCGGAGGATATATTTCTGGCAGAGGAAGTATATCCAATGGCAGAATAAACATTGACAAAGTTCACTTTGTCAAACAGCTTGAACACAATCTGTTAAGTGTTTTCAATTCTGTGATCAGAAGCATCAGATGCTTTTCACAGAACATGAGTGCATTATCCTCAAACCAGGGATGACAATTCCTCCGGAATTGGTGCTTCTCAGATCTCCCAGGAAAGGGGATATGTACAAGCTGGATATGAACAATGCTTCTCCTATGGGTGAAGTATCATGCTTTCTTCCAAAGCTGATAGTGATGAGTCACACTATGGCATAAAACGCCATGTGTCATGTGAATTTTAAAACAATGAATAATTGGCTAAAAATAACTTGGTACATGGTTTGCCTAAAAAGGAATTTTTCTGCAAAGATAACTGTGTTGCATGCCTGAAAGGGAAACAACACAGATCATCTCATAAATCCAAATGTGTTAACTCTATCACTACTCCATTACACTTATTGCACATGGATCTTTTTGGTCCCACAAGTAATGAGCATGGAAGGAAATATACTGCCTTGTGATCGTTGATGATTTTACAAGATTTACATGGGTATTCTTTTTAAGAAGTAAAGATGAAACTGCTGAAACTTTAAAATCTTTTATTCTTAAAATAGAAAATCAAATTGATCACAAGGTTAAGATTATTAGAAGTGATCAAGGGACTGAGTTTAAGAACTTCGTTCTTGACTCATTCTGTGACTCAAAGGGATTGCCAGACAATATAGTGCTCCCAGAATCCTCAACAAAACGGGTTGCTGAGAGGAGGAAACAGGACACTTATTGAGGCTGCTCGGACCATGTTAGCTGATTCAAAGCTGCCTCTAACATTCTGGGCAGAGGCAGTCAGCACTGCATGCTATGTGCAGAACAGGGTTCTTGTAGTTAAGCCCCATGGAAAAACCCCTTATGAGTTATGGAACAAGAGGCCACCGTTCATTGGCTTCTAAGGTCCTTTGGCTGCAGGTGTACCATACTTAACACAAAGGACACCTTGGCAAAGTTTGCTGAGAAGTCGGATGATGCTATCTTTATTGGATACTTCTAGCTCCAAAGCTTATAGAGTATAACAATATTAAGAATCAACAATTTGAGGAGTCATCCAACATAGTTGTTAATGAGCACACTCCTTGTGTTAGGGGGAATGGACCTGAGTATATCTTTGATTTAGAATTGTTTCCAAACTATTCCAAACCATCTTGTGAGAATGTTTCAGCTGGAACAGGTGCTCAAAGTGATGCTGATGCTGATACAGGTCAACTATATGAGCTTCCCAGGCCTATTCCAAATTCTCCAAGAGCTGAAGGGCAACAAGCTTCAACTATTCACAGATCTGACAGTGTAACTATCTCCAAAATAGTGAAGCTTCAACAAGTGAATCACTTGATCAACCTCAAAGTTCCTCAGTGTGATCCACTACAACACCAGGTTGAGGGAAGTGGTATTCTGAAGGAACAGGCAACTGTCAATACTACTTCACAACCAACCATTGATGATGTTTCTCAATCATTCAATCAGTCCTCATTGAATGACTCTGAAACAGCAGTTGGACAGAGTGATCCAATTCCTGATCAGATATGTCTAACCTAGACTTATCTCTGCAATTGGAAGTGATTCCTCATCTTAGATTCACACACTCATCCAACTGAGAACTCATAGGGATGTCTCTGAAGGTGTGAGAACAAGAGGACAAACTCATCATGGAATTCTGCCTGTACTCATGTTCCTGTCTCAGATGGAACCAAGAAGGTAGAAGATGCCTTAAAGGATAGTAGTTGGGTCGGAATCGATGCAGGAGGAGCTGCTTCAATTCAAAAGACAAGGTGTGGGAATCTATGCCCACTACCATCTGGTCAAGTACCATAGGCACTAAATGGGTTTCAGGAACGCAAGAAAGATGATAGAGGATTGATTATCAAGAACGGCAAGACTAGTAGTTCAAGGGTACACCCAGGAGGAAGAATTGATTATACTGATGTCTTTGCACCTGTTGCAAGACTTGAGGCAGTTAGGATCTTCCTTGCTTATGCTGCATCCAAGAACTTCACAGTCTACCAACTTGATGTCAAGTGTGCTTTTTCTATATGGGGATATAGATAGGGAAATCATGTGTGTCAACCTTCAGGATTTGAAGACCCACAGCACCCCAACTATGTGTGCAAGCTGGACAAAGCTCTATATGGGCTACACCAAGCGCACCGGCTCTGTGGTATGAGACCTTGTCTCAGTTTCTCCTGAAAAATGGATACACTAGAGGTACCATTGACAAGACTCTTTTCATCAGAAAAGAGTGGAGAAGAAATTTTGCTTGTACAAGTCTATGTTGATGACATCATATTTGGTTTTTCAACGACCAAATGTGTAAAGACTTTGAAAGCATTATGAAGCAGAAATTTGAGATGAGTTCCATGGGAAAAATGGATTTTTTTCTTGGAATCCAGGTGAAACAAATGAAGGAAGGGTTCTTCATAAGTCAATCTAAGTATGTCTCAGACATCTTAGAAAGATTTGAAATGAAGGACTGTAAACCAGCCAAGACACCCATACCCAGAAACCATAATCTTTGCCCTGACCTTGAGGGGGAGGATACTGATCAACATCAGTATAGAGCAATTATTGGTTCTCTGATGTATCTCACTGCAAGTAGACCAGATATCATGTTTGCCACATGCATTGTGCAAGATATCAGGCTGCTCCAAGGTGTCTCACCTAGCTGCTGCAAAGAGAATCCTCAGATATCTCAAAGGAGCACCTAAACTAGGTCTCTGGTATCCAAGAAATAGTGATTTCAATCTCTATGGATACTCTGACAGTGACTATGGTGGCTGCAACATTGACAAGAAATCAACATCAGGAGGATGTCAATTTCTTGGTGAAGGATTATCTCATGGCAATGCAAGAAACAATCCTGTGTCTCTACATCAACTGCTGAAGCTGAATACATTGCTGCTGCTAGCTGCTGTGCTCAACTGCTATGGATTTAAAATCAGATGTTAGACTATGGGTTCAACTTCATGACTACTCCTATCCATATTGACAACAACAGTGCTATCTCCCATTACTGAGAATCGGTGAAGCACTCCAAGACAAAACACATTGATATCAGGTATCATTTCATTAGAGATATTCATGAGAAACAGCTGATAAAGTTAATCAAAGTTGATTCAAATGAACAATATGCTGATTTGTTCACAAAGGCATTTGATGAACAAAGGTTTAAGTATCTCATATCAGCAATTGGATGATAAACATTGAATAACTACCTCTTTGAAGACCTTTTTAATGAGTAATGTCTTGTGTCAATACAATTTAAGCCCTGTTGCAAAAGATCTTTAATTATTCCAAGTGTATAACTTCCTTTCCGAAGAGGAATTAACTCTCGGGAAGATATTCTTGAATATCTTCCGAAGCCAAAATTCCTCATTCGAAATTTTCTTCTCGGAAGAGTTTTTGGTCTCGGAAGAAGCGATTGATTCTATATCAGATCTACTTCCGAAACTTATACAACTCTCCATTCGGAAAGACAACTTTACCTTCGGAAGCAATGCCTGGCTTCGGAAGATAAAGTGCCTTCAAAGGACAATTTTACCTTCGGAAACAATACAAGCTTCGGAAGATAAAATTGCCTTAGAAAGAAAATTACCTTCGGAAATGTTTTACCCTCGGAAGTAAAGATCTTTATATGTAACGGATATCTTTGGGCCCCACTCTGTAAAAAGTAAAGATTTTGTTGATAATGTCAGATTATTAAAATTATCCTTGCCGCCATCATCATTTCTCCGCCGTAAACCACCATACCACCCACAGTAACCCCAAAACAGTTACCCTATTACCACCAACCATACCACCATTCCCCCTTTAATGATCTTGACTTATCATTTCATCTTCTTTTACCACTTTACAGCCCTAACTGTTCCCTTCACTGTCAAACCATAAATTTCACTCAAAATTTCAAGCTTACCTTTTCTCCAATGGCGCTAAACCCTCAGCACAACCAAGTCGCATTACTTGACTCGTCAAGGGATGCTGACTTCACCCAAATCATCACCTTTCTCACCGAATCCACCTACCTCACTGCACTCACAGTTAACCCAACCGTATACTCCAACCATATGTCAAAATTTTGGAGCAACGGAGAAACTACAGTGCTGAATGGGGTTCGAGTCCTGAGAACCAGAGTTTGTGGCCAAGAGTTGGTCATCAATGAACAGATCATCAGGGAGCATCTCGAGCTTCACGATGATGGGGCTCCTACTGAGTTCCCCAAGGAAGACTTGGAAGGCACCTATATCCTCATGGGATATGGAGGCGATGTCAGCAGGTCCACAGTATACAAGTTCAACTTCTCTTACCATTGGAAGTTCCTGCTGCACATTGTTTTGCACTGCCTCTCCAACAAATCAGGGGGTTGGGATCAAATCCCATATGAACTAGGATGCCTAGTTCATGGGTTGGTGAGAGGCATCAGATTCAACTACTCACGATTCGTGTTGAACAACCTAATCGCCAATCTCAGCAGGGATACATTCTTCATGTATCCCCGATTTCTTCAACACATAATCAACTATGAGATGGAACCAAGCAAGCTTGTCTGCGCAGCTGCTCTTCCTGTTCCACACATGAGGCCTACCATCTTCAAGACACTGAAGAAGATGTCCACCAACTTCACTGACGGTACACTCCATTACCTCCAGAGATGACTGAGCGCATAGCTCCTGGTGACATCCCTGTTCTCCCCACAGGTGATGAACCCACACCAGCAACATCCACCATAATACCAAAACCTTCTTTACCCATCAAATCCACATATCAGAGACGTCCCAAACGAACCCTTGTTCAATCTCCTCTGATTGAACAAGCTCCTTCTGTTCACACCCAAAGGACTAGAGTGGAATCATGGGCTCCCACTCACTCCGAGGTCACACATCCTTCACAATTGACCTCAATGTGGGTTTTGAGTCTCCTCAGTCTCAAACCCTGAGCCCGAACCCCAAGCCTTTAGCCCACAGGGTGAGTCTCTACACTCCCCTGTGCAGCCTTCTAGGGATAGCCCCACCATAGGCTCAATGCCTGTAGACATTGATCAAGGTCCCGGGTCAGTAGGACTAACCACCCTCTCTTTCACTGACCTTTACTCCGAACTGATGAAGAGATTACATCTCTCCATGGCCATGAAGTTGATCTACAACACCCACTGAGAGATCAACAGAGCCAAGAGGGATCCCTTGTCTCTAGCCCCCATCAGAAGCCTGCTACTGAGGTGAGTCCCACTGATGTGGAGGGGACTCATGTAGACTCAGCTGCCACTACTCAGAGTCTCTCATTGAGCTCTCAGGACAGTGGTAACATAATTAGGACTGAGTCTACGGCAACTTTGCCCATTGACATCTCTGAAAGAGATGACTCTGAGCAAAGGAAACCAGGGTGCCAAGAAACCACATCTGGTGGTGAGAGTGAGCATACTAGGTATGTTATCTCATCTCCCGTGATTCTTCCTATGAAGATGAGGGAAGTATGCAACTAACACTTCAGTACTTGCTTTCTAAGGTCTCCAACCTGGAATCACAGGTGAAGATCTTAGAATCAAGGACTGCCACTCAGCAACTTGAGATTAACTCTCTCAAGGCTAAACTAGCTGAGAAACAGACGGAGAGGTCTGTTAGGCATGTACCAATCCAGGTCTCAATGACTTCTTCCTCTAGCTCATCTAGCTCTCAAGATGATGCTACCAAAAAGGGGGAGAAAGTTCAGAGACAAACACCTATGGAACCACAGACCCAACTCATTTCCACCCAATAAATCATACACCACCTGAGTCATCTCAATCCTTTCTGGAGATTGACTCAAGGATGCTTCAAGATCTCTACAGACTTTCACAAAGTTTGTATTGAGATCATCCCTAGAACAGCCCAGCCCCGACACCACACTTGCATACTTTGGGGCTGAGGAGCTTCAAAGACTGACTGCACCTTCTACCACTGTGGAGGAAGTTGGTCAACCTAAGGTCTTCATGGAACCTGAGATTAGCTTCGAAGGGGAAATGGGGACTGATGGCCCAGCAACTAAAACAGATGGGACAGAATCTGCAGCAGTCTCATCTTCCGAAGCTCTAGCTGAGGCTTCCGAAGTTTACATGGAAGCCTCGGAAGAACAAGACAAGTCTTCCGAGGCCGAAATAGAAGCTGCGGAAGGCTTATTTCAGATGTCCGAGGAACTGACCATCACAGATGTCATTGCTGAAATTGCATCTGAGGTGAGCAGGGAGGACATTTCTGAAATACCTCCAACCCAAGCACCAGCTGAACTTCTCTCTCAATCACAACCCTCCATCCAAGAACCACCACAGTCAAGCACAATCAAAGACAAAGGCAAAAGAAAGTTGACTGCGGAAGAGCTTCAGGAGGAGGAGAAGATTGAGAAGGCCAAAAAGAAAGGTCGGTTTCCTACTGAGAAGCTGTTAGCTGCTAGTTCTAAGGCAGCTGCAGCCAATCAGGAAGAAATCAACCTAAAGAGAAGAACAGCACTCATTGACCAGCTCATCAGCCTAGGAGCTGTCAATGAGGAAATACTCCTGCTACCACTAGAGGAGTTGGTGACTTTGGAGAGGTCAACCAGGCTACAACAAGAAAGGGAAGCCAGGTTGGCCTTGGAGAAGGCAGAAGAAGAGCAGAGGGAGGCAGCCCTGAAGCTGAGAGAGGAGAGGATCAATTCCTACTCTCAAGAGGCTTCAGTCTTCCTGAACTGTCTCCACATGATGATGATATGATCCTGCTGCTCCACAACAAGGAGCAGGATCAAATGGAGAAGGAAAGAAGAAGGCTGCTAGGGAGAAGTTGAAGGTGAAGAGGAAGAGGGAGGAAGAGAAGGAGGTCACTGCTGCCAAGAAGTCAACTGACAAAGCCTGGATGAAGGACTACCTCCGGGCTCATGGCTTCTCTGGTAGGCAGGTGGGGCCTATGTCGAAAGGACACTCCAGCGGATAGTCAGTGAAATAAAGCTGACATCCGTTTGGGGAAGAGAAGGGAGATGTATAGGAGGGTAAAGGGAACGGTCTCAACCCCAGCCACTCAACCACAGCCACAACCCACACCAGAACCAACCCCTTTTCCCATTAAACCCGAACCCACTGATGAAACCTTCACCCCTCAACCCACAACTCTACCCAAACCTACCACATCACCTCAACCACCCAAACTACCCATCCTAAAACCCAAGACTCAACCCAAAACCACTAAACCTAAGCCTACCCAACAACAACCAAGACCATCCCCTCAGCCTCCTAAACATCTCTCCTTTGAGGAAATAAAGGAGTTCAAGACGAGGCTCATTAACTGCACTACCTTGAGCAGTATCTCCTGTGAGGGAGAGCTTATCAACATCACCTATGTTGATGACTCTTCAAACTCCCTCACCCTAGGCAAATTTCTTGAATTACCTAGAGACACCTTGGGCCAGGCTGCAAGACTTCTTGGTCTCAACTCCGATACCCTCAATGCTGAGGAGAAGAGACTAAGAAGAAGACTGGTGACTCTGCTGGATACCAGGAAAGAGGACAGGATTTCTGGTCAATCTCCTGGACCTAGAAATGCAATAATCCAGTGGAGGTTCGATGAACCTTCTCACAACTTTGTTGTGGAAAGGGAGAATGGTGAAACCAACAGGCTTAATGCCACTTCTCTACTGCATCTCAGCAGATTTGATCTTGCTGAGCTTGCAGAGAAGCCATTCTCCAATCCCTCCAACTTTGAGACTGCTGCACATATCAGAAACCACATCAGCGGTCTCCACTTGGCTGAACGAAGTAGAACAGCCAAGATTGAAGAAGAGTTGAAGCTGAAAAGAGTGGAAGACAAGGAAAGATCAACCACCAAAGGCATAGCCTTTCTACAGATGGTGGAAGGTCCTGAATTGGAACCAATAGTTCGATGGGAATATGACTATACTTCCCATCAACTAACTCTTTTCAGAGGGCCACAACAGAGGGTACACATAATCCAAGGTGACAGAGTAGAGGTTCTGTCCACCAAAGATTTGTACAAGATTCTCAGCATCACAGCAGGAAAGAATGAAGATACTGATAAACACCTGCTTTCCTTGGTGCTGAGAGCTTTGAGAAGAAGAGAGAAGTGAAGTTTTGGTAGCATCAGCCTAGGGGGAGTTTGTTGGATCATGATAAGGCTGGTGCAACCAAATTCACTTCATAGTCACTTTTGGTACTACATTAAAGGGCTTTCGAAGCCAAGCCAGAGATCTTCCGAGAGTCTAAGGAACAACAGCTGAAGACATCTTCCGAAGGCAAAAGCTGAAGTCAACTACTGAAGACAACAACTGAAGCCAACAGCTGAAGATATCTTCCGAAGACAAAGTCTGATGAAAGAGCTGAAGACAAAGTCTGAAAGCTTCCGACGACAAAGTCTGATGAAAGAGCTGAAGACAAAGTCTGAAAGCTTCCGAAGACAAAGTCTGATGAAAGAGCTGAAGACAAAGTCTGAAAGCTTCCGAAGACAAAGTCTGATGAAAGAGCTGAAGACAAAGTCTGCTTCCGAAGACAAAGAAGACTCCAAGCTTCGGAAGAAGCAGTCTTCCGAAGTATAAGTGCCTTCGGAAGAAGTTATTCTTCCGAAGCACTTTATCCTTCGGAAGACATTACTATGTCCAGCAGATAAAAGTATGGTCCCTGACAGTCCGCTGCAGACCTCTGATACAGCATGGCATCTTCCTAAAGAGCCATGTTGTTGACCATACTTTATTCTACTGTTCACTTTTTTATGATAGTACATGTTACCAACTTTAGTTGGTGACAAAAGGTAAGTCAGGGACATGTCCTGACTACCAACTCTCAGGCACAATGTCTGAAAGACCTCACCTAGAGTCTTGTAGTATAGATGTAAGGTTAGAGGTGTCTAGCTGGTATCAAAGTATATCCGGCTGTAGGTAGTATTATATATATCTTCTCCCTGTAACTCTTTAAGTAAGTGATTTGAGTCCAAGTGTCTTGTAATCCTTTGAGTTGAGAAGCAATATATAAAAGTACCTTGAAAATTTACCTGCTGTTAAATTTTCTTACAGCTTGTTACTTGTTATATTGTGATCAACTCTTCATAGACTGCTTGCCGAGTGTTGATTCACAGTGAGTTGAGAGAAAAACCACCCGAAATCCGATCCTGCAATTATTATTATTATTATTATTATTATTACTATTTGTATGGGTATTATATAGATTCTCATCGTGAGAAACAATTTCACTAGTGTTTGCTAGACGACCAATAATTCTCATTCATCTAATCCAATTTCTCTTTTCCATTCCATGATCATGAGACTCCTTCCAGTCGGGTTCAACAGTAAACAAAGATTATCAAACAACTAAAGAACAACTTAACATATAGAAGTGGCTGGTCGAAACAATCAAATAATCATTAAGGACTCCAGGAACGTTGGAAGGAAGAGGAGTGTAACAAAGGATGTAAAATTGTAAATGCGTTAATTACAAAAAGATGGGCCAAGCAAACCTATGAAAGGAAAACCCAAACCTTATCTGACCCTAAAGTTGAGTTACTGATTAAACAAGAAAACAAGGTCCTAGTCCAATAAAGGACGGTCCATATACTTTAGATCAAATCCATATAGTGTAAAGTTCTTGATTTGACTATTCAGTTCAGTTTTCAAACCGATTTGGTTGCCTAAACATGTTTTAAGTAGGCTTATACATATATGTCATCATACTATACTGGTCTTAGAAATTTGAAACACATATGGATAGAACTTCATTACATGAAGGATAAAGCTAAAAATATTAAATTACCTACAAACGTTATATTGATATCATTTGGCGAAATATGTATCGTGCCTGCTTTGTTCTAACTATCTTTAGACTTGAATATAGTTCTTTCTCTAAGAAAAATATTAAGGGTTATTTTAAGAAACAAAGAAGTGTGGTCATTCCAAAACATCAAGACAATTATTACACCTCAATAAAACTATTTGGTTTCAGTTCAACCTAGTTTTTGTGGTCTTAGTTGTAAGTCTTTCGTTGTATTTAGTTGGTATTGCGATATAACTGGTCGTGCTCATGGTTTGGGGTGTGACAGGAAATCCATGAAAGGATTAGGGTTTTTGAGATTATAAATAAGAGGTTTCTTTACTCAATTAGACACGAGAAACCCTAGTCACCTAAGATCTAAAAACGTCACTTCCCCTTAGGCTTTGAACGATTTCGAACAAAGAATAGCCCCTAGATTTATTTATGGGTGTTTTGAAGTATTTGGTGATTCGCGTACGAACTTGTAACACCCCAACCCGGAGAGGCTGACGTGTCACTATTACAGATATCAAATCAAAACCCATTTCACGATATTAAAGAGATTGTCAAAAGAAATAAATTCAAACAAACTCTATAATCCGAAAGAACCTAATTAAGTTGTTCATTACATCAATTTAAGTAAAATATAATCTTGATCTTCAACCACTCTTCACTGATTTCCCGGATTACCCTGATTACCTACAATCAAATAAGAAAACACCACAAAAGAAAATACGGCTGAGCCAAAAGTTGCTCAGTGACGGAATTAACAATAGTAATGATAAGAAGCATAACATACTGATATCTGATACTGAACTGATCATATGATATGAAAACGGAAATCTGAATCTGAACATATAATACTGATACTGAACTGAACATGTAATACTGAACTAAACTGATCTACACGACGCGTATATACAAACAAAATAAGTCGTGTAATATAAGAAGTACCCAGAGCCAAAACTGAACTGATAAGTACATAGCTAGCTAGACTATGCACTAATGAGATGGTGTGTGGGGCGTACACACATGATTCCATCCCCCGGAACTGAACTGAACTGAACTGAACTAGGATCGATCCATCCGCCTCCCAGATATTATGGCCAAAGTACTACCTGAGTACTAACGTGTTAACGGAGACGCCGTGAACTATTTATTACACACCGTCACGAAAAGTGTCACATCATTGACGCCACAATGATATGTCGGAGAGTTCGGGTAACAGAGTATCAAATCAAATGGTAGTACAACTACCAACATATAACATATCAACAGAACATTTATAGGAACATGCAATAATGAGTACAACTTATAAAATATATACTGCATGCTACAGGTCTCAACAAATAACACTAATGAGTCGAACGAATCGGAGCATAATTATATAATAATGATGTACGAATAACAAAAGCTAAACGAGTCATATTAACGGAAACAACGTATCAAAAATTCGTACTACAAAGTAACGGAACAGAATTTATACTATGATAAAGATAACCAAGAATCCGTACCTTATACACGAATGACAATGATCAGAAACAAGGTCTAGGCTCGGTTAACGCCGCGAGAACCTACGATAACGTAACGCAAATTATAGTTTGGAAAATTCCAGTTCTGCCCCTGTCTTTTCGTACTCGTTAAAAATACTAAACGACGTTTAAAAATTATGAAAATCTCCAGTTTACTAGATTAGTGGTTTCTAAACAACTTTCATTTAGAAAAGTTTCTGATTTGGATTACCGAAATATGAGAAAATCGTGGATCTTTACAGCTGCGCAGAACTGCTAGCTGTTACGAAAATGACTATTTGGAGGTCTAAACGAATGAGTTTTTCTATGTTTTATATATCAACAGATTCGATTTTCGACGAACTTCGTCATGGATATAAGGTTTAACTGATTTGAATCTGTTATTAAGAAGTTATGGCCTCTGTAAGTTGGCTCTAAAATACGGGCCTAAATCAACTATTTACAGTTTATTTTTAAACAAAATAAACTATTTATAACGTTTGTTAATAATTTATGAAATTGCAAAATCTTTATAATTTCCACAATTATCATCTTGTATTAATTTCAAGATATTATTAGTTTAAATCCATAACAAGACACATAATCGTATTTAAACTATTTATTATTGAACTATTTATAAAAATTATTAAGGTGTTTTGAATAAATAAATTTATAGAAAATTAATTGGGTACCTTTAAAATAACCAGAGTTTATAAAATTTATTTTTATACTTTTTAGGAATTTTTACATATTTTTAAAAGGCTAAACAGGGCTTAAAAAATATGCAGAGTCTCGGGTTCGAACCCGTGACCTCAAACACAAACTCCCACATACAAACCAGTAGATCAAAGGCCTCAGCCGCGTTATAACTCGGCTTTTAATTCTTAAAACCCGTCTTAAACAAATCCCCAATTTAACATAAACCCTAGTTTCGAAATCAATCCAATTGACCACGAATTCGATGATGTTAATGCTAAATTCATAGGGATTTTAATCCCCATCTAAAATCGAGCTAATAGGTGTGTTCAATTACCTGTTAACCAATCCCGAATCCAAAATCCCCAATTTCAAACCGTATGAACCCTAGAAACAGTTTCGATTCAATTGAACATCAAATCGATGTTAATAGCCAAATCAATGTTGGGGCTTTCATTCCTAGACTAAAATCGAGTATGTAGGTGGCTTTAATTACCTGTTTTGAAGTCGATTCGATGATGAAACCACGAAGAACAGGTCGCGACTGCTGTGAAGTTCGATTGCTATCCAAACGATGATGATAATCCAATTAATTGTACAGATAGTTTCTAATGACTTCGATAATGAAAAGCCCTCTATCAAATTCGCATCAAATTGGCCGGAGGATGGATTTCGACTTGGTTGCAGATCCGCGACGAGGATGAGGCCAATGGTGGTGGTTTGTAGTGTTTTAGACGCAATTTGATGTACCATTAGTTTAGGAAACATATAACCGATCTTGTTGATTAATTTATTTGCATTATTGCAAGTTGGGTGGAATCAATTGCTGGAAAGTGGTCTAGCTCGTGGTTTCGAATGGAAGAAGAAGAAAGCAGTTGGTTTTTTTTGAATATTTACACATTAGGTCCCTGTGGTTTCATGTTTCTTTTATTTTGTACACAAAGTTATAAAAACAAGTTTTCAAAATGGCACAAATACCCCCTGAACTTTTATTATTATATTATTATTATTAGTATGGGTATTATAATTCTACCCCCCTTAAAATAATTTCGTCCACGAAATTGCTAGGTACAGATCAAACCAAGAAATGACATACGTACACGGAGTGATAAAGAATCAACGAGTGAATGAGATAACTCGTAATCATTTAGACGTAGAGACGGAGCTAATCACAAAAATAGAAACATGTAACAGATAGTCTGATGGTCAGAAATTCATAACTGATATCTTTATAGCGTAAAGCCAGAATATGTCAAAAGTACATTAATAAAAACCAAGTACTAAGCTGTAAAAAGATTCGGATATTGGGAACGGATTGCATCTTCCATCTCCCATGTAGCTTCACGTTCGGAATGGTTTTTCCATAATACCTTAACAAAAGGTATAATTTTCTTACGCATAATGCGTTCTTGTCGGTCAAGTATGGCCTCGGGTTCCTCTTCGAACGATAAGTCCTCACAAATTAGATGAAGCGGATAGTTAACCACGTGAATAGGGTGATAATTGTACCCCCTTAAAAGAGATACATGGAAGACATTATGCACATGTGATAGTTGAGGTGGTAAAGCCAAACGATACGAAACCTCACCAACTCTTTCTAGAATTTCAAATGGTCCGATAAACCGTGGACTAAGTTTCCCTTTTAGACCAAAACGTCGTACGCCTTTGCAAGGCGAAACCTTCAGGAATACTTTGTCACCGACCTTAAACTCCAAAAGTTGACGGTGTCGGTCTGCATAGCTTTTCTGTCTACTTTGAGCTTCCTTTAACTTTTCTCTAGCAATAGCAACTTTCTCATTCGTGATCTGAACTAACTCGGGTCCTTCAATGATTCTCTCACCGACTTCTTCCCAACAAACAGGTGTCCTACATTTACGACCATACAACAATTCAAAAGGTGCCATGCCAATGCTAGCTTGCCAACTATTGTTGTAAGCAAACTCGACCAAACACAAGTACTCATCCCAGTTCCCAGTCCACTCTAGGGCACAAGCTCGAAGCATGTCCTCAAGTGTCTGAATAGTACGCTCCGACTGACCGTCAGTCTGCGGATGAAACGCCGTACTAAACCTCAACTTGGTACCCCATGCAGCTTGCAAACCCTTCCAAAAGCGAGAAGTGAACCTCGAGTCTCGATCCGACACGATTGACACCGGAGTGCCATGAAGTCTAACAATCTCTTGTGTAAACACTTCAGATAGTTTGCTAACTGAAAATCCTTGCTGAATTGGGAGAAAGTGAGTTGACTTTGACAATCTGTCTACCACAACCCATATTGCATCATTTTTCTTAAATGTTTTTGGTAACCCGGTTACAAAATCCATAGAAATATCATCCCATTTCCATACTGGAATAGGTAGTAGCTGAAGCAAACCACTAGCTCTTTGATGCTCAATCTTGACCTGCTGACAAGTAAGGCAACGGCTAACATACTTAGCCACATCCTCTTTCATTCCATTCCACCAAAAGTTCTGACGAAGGTCCCGATACATCTTAGTAGATCCAGGATGAATAGAAAACGGAGAACTATGTGCCTCAGCTAATAACGATTCTCGAAGAAAAGAATCATTAGGCACACATAACCATTTACCACACCAGATTACTCCATGCTCATCTACTCTGAATTCTGATTGTTTACCAATCTCCACATTCTGTAAGATTGCCCAGAGTTCACCATCGTCTTTCTGTGCGTTCTTAATCCGGAATATTAAGTCTGACTCAATCTGGAGTGTAGCGAGATATCTGTTGCTCTTGCCAATATGTAGGCCAATACCCAATCTATCGAGGTCGGTAATGTTCTGAGGCTGTAGCTGTAGGGAGGCTAGTGTTCCTGAGCTCTTCCTGCTAAGAGCATCAGCTACCACATTGGCCTTTCCCGGATGATACTGAATATTGGCATCATAATCTTTTAACAACTCTAACCATCTTCTCTGCCTCATGTTTAGTTCCTTTTGTGTGAAGATATATTTCAAGCTTTTATGATCAGTAAAAATATCACAAGTCTCTCCGTAAAGATAGTGACGCCATATTTTCAACGCGAAAATAACAGCAGCGAGTTCAAGATCATGCGTAGGATAATTAACCTCGTAAGGTTTCAACTGCCGTGAAGCATAAGCAATAACCTTACCATGCTGCATTAGTACACAGCCAAGTCCCTTTATAGAGGCATCGCTGTAAATCTGATATCCACCCGTGCCCAATGGAAGTGTGAGAACAGGAGCAGACACCAATCTTTTCTTGAGCTCTTCAAAACTTTTCTCTCGTTCATCATTCCAACAGTACTTAACCCCTTTCCTTAACAGTTGCGTAAGGGGTAAAGCTATAACAGAAAAACCTTCGACAAATCTGCGGTAGTAACCAGCAAGGCCAAGGAAACTACGGACTTCTGTGGCTGAGGTGGGTCTAGGCCACTTAGTGATCGCCTCTATTTTAGCAGGGTCCATCATAATACCATCCGCAGAAACGACATGACCCAAAAAGGCTACCTTGCTCAGCCAAAATTCACACTTTGAAAATTTAGCATAAAGCTTCTTTTCACGTAGTGTTTCGAGCACGATACGAAGATGATTCTCATGCTCCTCCTTACTTTTAGAATAAATTAAGATGTCGTCAATAAATACAATGACGAACTTATCGAGGAACTTGCGAAAGACTCGGTTCATTAGATCCATGAATACGGCCGGGGCATTAGTTAACCCGAACGGCATAACCAGGAACTCATAGTGACCATACCGAGTACGGAAAGCAGATTTAGGGACGTCAGAATCTTTGATCTTTAACTGATGGTAACCAGACCTCAGATCAATTTTAGAGAAACACTTTGCACCCTGAAGCTGATCAAATAAATCATCAATACGAGGCAGAGGGTAACGATTACGGATAATGATCTTATTGAGTTCTCTGTAGTCAATGCAGAGTCTCATAGAACCATCTTTCTTCTTCACGAATAGGACCGGTGCGCCCCAAGGCGAGACGCTTGGTCTAATAAATCCCAAATCTAGTAATTCCTGTAACTGCTCCTTTAACTCCTTAAGCTCCATAGGTGCCATACGATACGGTGCCTTAGAAATCGGCTCAGCACCTGGAATAAGATCAATAGTGAATTCTACCTCGCGATCTGGTGGAAGTCCGGGTAACTCCTCAGGAAATACGTCAGGAAAATCACATACAATCGGATAATCAGATATGTTTAGCTTTTCAGAAGATGTAGCTTTCACTGAAGCTAGGAATCCCACGCAACCGTGCGATAAGAGTTTCTGAGCCTTAAACGCAGAGATGATTTTCAACGATTTCCGAGGCTGAGTCCCTTGATAAACGAGTTCAGGGCATTGAGGATTTCCAAATAAAACACGACGAGTCTGGCATTTAATAGTAACGTGATGTCGAGTTAACCAGTCCATACCAAGTATGACATCAAAGTCACTCATTTGCATAGGAAACAAATCAGCTTTACGAATAATAGACTCGATTCTGATCGGACAATCTCTATAGACATGCGAGATGATAGTTGAATCTCCTAATGGAGTAGTAATAGCCAAAGCGTGCTCTAAAGCAGTCGGTGCAATCATTAAGTACTTAGCAAACAAAAGAGATACGACAGAATGCGTAGCGCCCGTATCAAACAAGACATAAATATCCCGCTTTCCTATGCAAAGGGTACCGGAGATCATACCTAGAGCGTTTAATATCAGTATCGGACAAGACATATATATGTATGTAATACGTCCTCAATACCAAGTACCTCAAACAATTCCTCAATATGACTGATCCAATTTTGCACCTCGACCGGATCACTAGAAGTACTGAAAGACTTAAGCCTTTGCTTCTGAAAATGTTCCAACCAGACATGAATACCATCACGGGGTGGTGGTGTATTACCAACGGAAGGTGCTCCTATATTGTTTCCGCCAGAAGGTGGCTCTGAGTTATTTCCACCGGGTGGAGGTCCTGTGTTGTTTCCCTCCGAATTTGCCTGTTGCATCTGCTGGATGACTGTTTGAGCAGTCTGAGTCATCAGGTTAGGGAGTATTCCAGAAATAGCAGCGTTTACAGCATTAGCAACGAGGGTTTCAAGAGGAGTATCAGATGAGGGGCCATTCGAGTTATTGCGGTTGTTCACACGTCTCTTAGGAACCATCTGAAATGAAGATACACGTGTGAACACTGGAATTTAAATTGGGAACAAAAAATTAGATCCTAACCCAACGTCTACCCATTACCTCACAAGTTTATTATTAATGTTTAAGTTTTCTACAGGAAAGAGCCTTTGCTCTGATACCATAACTGTAACACCCCAACCCGGAGAGGCTGACGTGTCACTATTACAGATATCAAATCAAAACCCATTTCACGATATTAAAGAGATTGTCAAAAGAAATAAATTCAAACAAACTCCATAATCCGAAAGAACCTAATTAAGTTGTTCATTATTGTTAGGTCTAGATTGTATAGGGCTAGATCAATTTTGTATAGGCTTAGTACTTGAAAATCAAGTCTTGTAATTAACATTTGTAACAGTTAAAATATATATATTTGTGATTTGAATCTATAGGTTAACCCCATATATGTATGTGTGTTGATTTGTGCTTTGACAGGAGAAACAATATTCTTAGGATGGATTTGATAAAACTGACCAAGTGTAGGAAACATCTACGGATGAACAATTTTGTTAATCCGTAGATATGTTTCATACAAGACCAAATGACCAAGTGTAAGTTCCTACGGATGATCAAGTTCCGTGAAGTGAAGACTCCTACGGAAGGAGGATTATCTACGGAAGAACAACATTCCTACGGAAAAGCAAATCATCTACGGAAGAACAGAAGATCTGCGGAAGGCAAGACTCCTGTGGAAGACCATTATACTTGTGTGATTATCAATTCCAAGAAGTCAAACAAGTCAACAAGATCAACAACAAATCCCGAGAGATCCGGTGTTTCCTCAGCCGACTCAAACATCTATAAATATGAGTCCTAGGTTTCACATCTCAACGAACACAATCAATCAATATTACGGCGATCAAGAGTTCATTGTGCAACCCTAGCAGCCGTCATATCAACATCAAACATCATTCGATTCACAAAATTCGATTGTTCATAGTTATTCATTATTCTTTTGTAATCATTACATTATAGTTAATGAAATACATTTGAATTATTATAGATTTCGTGTTTATTGTGTTTCTGTGGTTGTGTTCATCATTGATCATTATAAACAATTAAACGTCAATTAGTGATAATTCCGCGATCATTAAATTGATTTATTTTAATACTGATAATTCCTGAATTGCGATCCTTGGATTCACAGGTGGTATCAGAGCAATTGGTGCTCATTGATTTAGATCAATTGATCTATCAGTATTAAAATTGTTTAATTGATTTTCAAACAATTAAATCAACGACTGATTTTTTTAGCAAGCACTCTATCATTACTTGTTTGATTCAGATCTATATTCAAATCAATTGAATACTAGAACTGGGTCTTTGATAGATCTGTCAATTTTCGTGTTAAATTTTATTCATTCGTTTACTTTAAACATGAGTAATTTTGGAGGAGGATCTTATCAACCACCAAAGTTAGAAACAAAAGCTGATTTTAAATCCTGGAAGATCAAGTTCAGGAATCATGTGAACTACACAGATTCTGACTTGTGGGAGTCCATCACACAAGGTCCTTATATTCCACCCACTCTTGGGCCGGATTATAATGACAAAAATCAGCCAATCAGCACTAAGGACTTGCCACCTGATGATGTCAAGAAGGTCAAAGTCGATATTAAAGCATACAGCTTGCTTAGTATGGCTTTACCTGAAGAAATCTTGATCAGGTGCGAGAACTATAAAACAGCCAATTCCCTGTGGAAGATACTTCACACTCTCTGTGAAGGGAGTGATGAGATCAGAAGCATAAGGAAAGACACCCTTAGATCACAATATGAAACTTTTCATCATATTGAGGGTGAGTCAATTCCTCAGCAACTCCATAGATTTATGCAACTTGTTACGGAGATGAACATCTTGGAGTTGAAATATACAACTGAGGAACTTAACAAGAAGATGCTCCATACTTTGCCTGAAAGTTGGAAGCAAACTGTCTCCATGTTCAAGAACACCATTGATCTCAAGACAACTGGTCTAGATACATTGGTTGCTAAAGTAGAAGCACTTGAACTGGATGAACAATCAAGAAACAAGAGTGTGAGAACTCATGTCTCACCTTATCACTTCAAGGAAACAAAGAATGCTGGAAGTGCATTTATTTCTAATAATGAAGATGATAACTCTTGTGCTTTGAGTGATGACGAGGAGGAAGTCAGTTTTTATGCCTCCAAACCCACTAAAAGGTCATCTCAGAGTAAAAATCAAAAGGAAAAGGCTAAATCTACAGAGAAAAGAGAGCCATCATCAACAGCAAATTCAGAACCAATAACTGTGATATTGGATTCTGAAGAACAAAAAGCAGCCTTTGCAGCTTTTAGTTCTAGCTTTCAAGCATATCTTGGAAGTTCCCTTACAGCAGCAAACATCTGCCAACAAGATTTGGAGGAACTCCCTCCGGATGTAGTCGAAGAGATGGATCTACAATGGCAGATGGCTATGATTGCCTACAGAGCCAAGCAATATCTTCGAAGAAACAAAAATCTGGCAGCAGCTAGCAAAACATCGAAGATTGGAGTGGATAAGTCTAAAGTCAGATGTTATAAGTGCAATCTCTATGGTCACTTTTCTAGAGAATGCAACCAACAATCAACTCCACAGTATCAGCAGCAGCAGCAACAAAATCAGCAGCCAACCTCTCAAAGATCTCTGCATAGACAACCTCAGCTCACATCCCCACCAGCCACAAATACATCAGCAGGACCAAGTAACTCTAAAGAGACAGGGCTGATCATACTTCAGGATGGAACTTGTGACTGGAGTTTGTATGAGAAGGAAGTGATAGAGGAGAATCAAGCACTGATGGCACATATGGAAAACAAAGTTCCTCCAATGGCAAAAGAGGTAAAAGAGAGGTTATGTTCATCAACTTGTGTTGAGGAAGTTGAAAGATATAGAGTCCATGCTCAACAACTGGCTGATAAAGTAAAAGAAACTATGGTTTTAAATGAATCACACTTAAGAGAACAGAAACTATATCAAATCAAAATAAACTCTTTACAAAAAGATTTAGAAAAATATGTTTCTGAAAACTACAGCCTAAAAGCCCAAGTTGAGCATCTGACCACTTCCTTAACAAAATCCATGGCTGATCATGCATCTACTGAAGTGAAACTTCAGAAGTTTCAATTATCATCTCAGCAATATGAGAAGTTACTCAATTCTCATATTGAATCAAAGAACAGGTCAGGGTTGGGTTATAATGCAGTGGCACCACCTATTAATAATAACTACACACCTTTACCTGAAACAATGACTAACAACTTGTCAAATCATTTTGTGCAAAGCACCAACTTTGACATAAAAGATAGTCAAATAAACAACAATAAAGCTGAGATGAGTGAAACTGAATCAACTGAATCAGAGTCAATTAAACATAATGAATCAGATTTTGATAACTATGATGACCTGGATGATTCTGATGAACATGATAATGTTCAACTGAACATTGGTAAGAATGTTCAAGTTGAACCTGGTCTTCCACGAGTCCTTGAAGAATCAAAGCTGCAATATCCGCCAAAACAACGGAACATGCTGAAGACCATTTGTAAGAGGATTGCTGAACTTAATGAAGGATTACAAGAACTGCATCTTCCCAAGATCGACAGCTGCGGATCAAGCACAAAATCACCTTTGTCATCTGATAAAGGTAAGAAATATTCAAACAAGAATCCTCGGAAAGAACAGACTGAGGAATCCGTAGAACATCTGCGGAAAGCAAAAACTACCAAGTCCGTAGATCATCTGCGGAAGAAAAAGACTAATGATTCCGCAGAAAAACAACGGAAGAAAGATACTCTGACTGTGGATGAGATAAAAAGGAAAAACATCAAACATGCTCACAAAAAGCTAAATGACAAACAACAGAAGCCATCCACAAATAAACATGAAGAATTACCAGCTGATGAACCCAAGAAGAAATCAACTGAAGGCTCAGCTAGTCAGAAAAAGACCAAAAAGAAGGCTGAAGAAGAAAATTCTGAGAAATATTGCAAATGGTGTGATATGAAGAATCACAGCACTGATGAATGCTACTTCAGTAGTTACTGTTCCATTTGCAACATGAACAATCACATGACTGATGACAGTTTCTTCAACAAACATTGTGCCATATGTGACAAAAATAACCATTCCACTCAGGAATGTTATTTTAATAAGAAGAACAAGAAAAGGAGCAACAAGAAATCACAAGGTACATCATCAGACTCAGAAAGTGACAAAGAGACAAAGCCTGAGAAGGAAAAACAAAATTCAAAGAAAAGATCATCTGTTGCTGACAAGACTGTGAAAAAGAAAATGCCAACACAGGCTAAGACACCTCATAAAAAGGTGGATTTGTCTGATAAACAACCGGAAGCTGTTGATGATTTCTTTGACAACTTTGATAAAGGAACTTCTATGTCCCAATCAAAACAGAAAGATGAAGAAACCTTCAAGACTACAGGATCTTCTTCAAAGTTAAGATACCAACCAAAACAAGCTAAGTTGAAGAAAGACTCGGATAAGCATGAAGACACTCAGAAACCCGAATCATCTTCAACAGAATCATCCTCACAAACATCAGATCAAAAAGAAACAACTAATACTGAAACTTCACGATTAATTCATGAAGGAGTAACTATTGTTGACACAACTGGCAAATCCAAGACAATTAAGCCTTGGGTTGTCAATTCTAATTAGGTTTCTTTTTGTGTGCAGGAACAATTATGGAGAGCTGACAACAAGTGGTATGTTGACAGTGGTTGTTCCAGACATATGACAGGCAACTGTGCACTTCTCCATGACTTCAAACATAAACATGCCTCTTATGTGGCATTTGGTGGGGATAAGAAGGGAGGTAAAATTGTTGGTGAAGGAATGGTAACTAATGGTGTTTTAACATTTGAAAAAGTAAATTACTGTGAAAATTTGCAGTATAATTTACTTAGTGTTTCCCAAATTTGTGATCAACATTATTTAACACTGTTTGATAACACTAACTGTTACATTCTTAAGCCAGGATTTACAGTTCCAGCAGACTGGATACTTCTTAAAGCATCAAGAAAAGGCAACACAATCAATCAATATTACGGCGATCAAGAGTTCATTGTGCAACCCTAGCAGCCGTCATATCAACATCAAACATCATTCGATTCACAAAATTCGATTGTTCATAGTTATTCATTATTCTTTTGTAATCATTACATTATAGTTAATGAAATACATTTGAATTATTATAGATTTCGTGTTTATTGTGTTTCTGTGGTTGTGTTCATCATTGATCATTATAAACAATTAAACGTCAATTAGTGATAATTCCGCGATCATTAAATTGATTTATTTTAATACTGATAATTCCTGAATTGCGTACAAAATACTGCTTCCGTAGAACTTCCTGCGGAAGAACAAAATACTGCTTCCGTAGAACTTCCTGCGGAAGAAGACAAAGCAGCCAATCAAACACCAGCTGATCCTAACAACCATGAGTCTTTCGA
Organism: Flaveria linearis; assembly: GCA_024085815.1. Classification (NCBI taxonomy): domain Eukaryota; kingdom Viridiplantae; phylum Streptophyta; class Magnoliopsida; order Asterales; family Asteraceae; genus Flaveria; species Flaveria linearis. The sequence continues at coordinate 56,018,821 of CM044007.1, read as the reverse complement.
TTATTTCATCGACTCAACTTCTCAGCTAACACCATCTGCTTCAATGGGCTTCTCAAACTTAGACTCCACAGTTCAAGTTGATGCTGTTTCAACAAGCAGAGTACACAAATCTCATCCAACAGACAACATCATTGGGGACCTGCATGCCAGAACCACAAGGAGCAAAGGAGGTGTGGCAAACATTTGTTTGTTCACCTGCTTTTTATCTCAAACAGTCCCTGCAAACATCACAGCTGCACTGAAAGACAACAGCTGGATTGAGGCCATGCAAGAAGAGTTGCAACAATTTAGAAAACAGAAAGTGTGGACTCTTGTCGATTTGCCTTCAGGTCAACATCCAATTGGCACAAGATGGCTTTTCAAGAACAAGCTGGATGACAGAGGTATCATAGTAAGAAACAAGGCGAGACTCATTGCACAGGGATACACTCAGGAAGAAGGAATAGACTATGATGAAGTCTTTGCCCCAGTTGCAAGGATTGAAGCTATACGAGTCTTCCTAGCCTATGCAGCATTCAAGAAGTTCACAGTCTATCAGATGGATGTCAAGTGTGCTTTCCTTTATGGGAAAATTGATGAAGAAGTCTATGTGGCACAACCCCCTGGTTTTGAAGACCCTGATTATCCACATAGAGTATACAAGCTTGATAAAGCTTTGTATGGTCTTCATCAAGCACCCAGAAAGTGGTATGACACACTATCATCATTCCTGCTGAAGAATGGATACAAAAGAGGAACAATAGATCAGACACTCTTCCTCAAACATGAACATCAAGATCTTTTGGTAGTTCAAATATATGTTGATGACATCATATTTGGATCAACCAACAAGAAGCTGTGTTAAAGCTTTGAAGACTTAATGAAATCTGAATTTCAGATGAGCTCCATGGGAGAATTGACTTTCTTCCTTGGCTTACAAGTTCATCAGAAACCAGATGGCATTTTCATTAATCAAGAGAAGTACATTCATCAAATTTTGAAGAAGTACAATCTTGCTGATTCCACTTCCTGCAAGACACCAGCATCAACAATAGACAAGATTGTGCCTGATCCTGCTGGCAAATCCGTAGATCAAAGATTGTACAGATCTATGATCGGTTCTTTAATGTATCTAACTGCCAGTAGACCTGACATAATGTTTGCTGTTTGTGTTTGTGCCAGGTATCAATCAGACCCAAAGGAGTCACATTTGAATGCTGTAAAGAGAATTTTCAGATATCTGAAAGGAAAACCTGCATTGGGACTTTGGTATCCCAAAGATGGAGATTTTAGCCTCTACTCATACTCAGATAGTGACTATGGAGGGTGCAACAACAACAGAAAATCCACAACTGGTGGATGTCAATTTTTAGGACCAAGACTTGTTTCATGGCAGTGCAAGAAGCAAACAAATGTATCTGTATCCACGGCTGAAGCAGAGTACATAGCTGCTTTAGCAGGTTGCTCTCAAGTACTTTGGTTGCAAAATCAATTACTTGATTATGGTTACAATTTCCTTCATACACCAATTCATATTGATAATTCAGCTGCTATGTTTATAACTGCTAACCCAGTTCAACATAGTAAAACAAAACATATAGAAATCAGATACCATTTTCTGAGAGATTGCTCTGAAAAGGGTCTAATCAAGTTAGTCAAAGTAGACACAACCAATCAGCTTGCTGATTTGTTTACTAAAGCATTTGATTCTGTTAGATTCAATTTTCTGATAGAATCTTTAGGGATGATTAACTTAGAATAAATCAACAAAAGCATATGATTGACTTTGTGAAGAGTAATCGTTGAGGATAACTTAAGTGTCTGTTAGAACATCTATACATGCATTATATATGGGAAATGATAGTAGACTATACTTGGCTATTAAACAAACACTCAATCTGACTTATATCATATTGATATGTGAGTAGGTTCAACTTGAGTGGAAACAAAGCTAAGAGCATGCCAAACTAAAAACATGAGGTAAATGTCTGTGAGGATTACATTTGAGAATCATGAAGGTATGTTCTCTCCTGCTGTGCTCAAATCACTTACACAAGCACACTATGTAAAATACTTTATAATATTCTATCTTTGCAAAGTCATATTCCCTCTGTTTTGTGTGAACAAAGACCTGGGACTGTGATTAACAAGTGTGATCTTCATTCTCCCTCTGTTTTGTGTCAACAAAGACCTGGGTTAAAGGTCACCTCTGTTTTACGAAAGTAAAGACCTGGTGACTATGAAGATCATATTACAGCTCTAAAAAGGAATCACTTGTGATCCATTGAACATCAAGCTCAAGAGCTATCACATCAAAGCATTCATGAGACTGAACATTGTCTCAAGATAGAACTTATAACTTAATGTACATAGTCATTAAGTGTGGAATGTAGTGATTTGTCTCATCTACGGAAGACATACTCTAACGATAATTGAATGTGGGACTCATGATTGCTACTGATTAACAAACTTCACAACATGATAAATTGCATGCCTAGTTGATACAACACTCATGTTTGAATTTAAGAGGATTTCTATACTTGCAATCAGATATGTGTTGAATCAACTAACAACATCAGCAGAAGCCAATTTATAGTATGATCCCTCTATATATGCATGCATGTACCTGTTTCACAGATGCTTAATTGTTATTTCAACAGAATTTCTCTCATTTAGAATGTCATAAGCCTGTCATGCCTGTTCACAACTTAAATTTATGATGAATGCAACAGTTTCACATTAATCACAAATTTAGGGGGAGTAGTTCATGCATGAAAAACAAACAATAAAAGCTGATAATTGATCTGAATTATCTTGAAGGAATTTTGGAACTTGAGCACTAACTTGAATACAGGATACAGGAAACTTGCTTTCCTGTACTTAATTGCCATGTAAATAAAGTCAACAATGTCCAACATCAATATTCGATTCTACTATGTAGATATCATACATTTAAAGTTCTCAAAACTTTAAGTTCCGCAGAAGTTTCAGTAATACTTCTCATCCGTAGAAGTAACAGTGAAATTTCTGCATCCGCAGAAGTCACAGTAATACCGCTCATCCGTAGAAGTATTATGTGATCTCTGATTCAGCAGCAAAACAAGCAAAACAAATCAAATGCATTATTTGAACTTACATCCAATGTAAAGTTCCGCAGATGTTGACGTCCGCAGAAGTTAAGGTTCCGCAGATGTTGACATCCGCAGATGTCAAGGTTCCGCAGATGTTCTGCGGAAGAAATAATGCACACAACACTTGGAATAGGGAAAGGAATAAATGAAAGTGGGCACAACATAGGAATAAATGAAATTGGGCCCAACATAATGTGAGCCCAACATAATTAATAAAAGATGTTAAGTATGTTCGACTATAAATAAGGTTTCTGACCTGAAATTCATTTATAACTTTTACAGAGCACTTTTTCAGATTAACCTAGAAATTCACCCATTTTCCCTCTTTTTCAAAATTTCAAAAAATCAACATTATCCAGTAACCGATTACTGATACTGCAAAGGTAAATCATGTCGTAAACATCAATACGGAACTGGTTAATCGATTATTGTCATTCAAACGATTCAACTGCGTGGTTTCTAACTTGATTTTCTTTGCAGATGGCAAATAGATTTGCTAAGGAGCATAATGTGTGCACATACTTGAACGCTGATGATCCAGCAGCGGAAGGATGTCGAGATATCATCAGATATCTCCGACGATCCAGGCTCTTCTACGCCTTGACGGCTGAGCCTGTGATCCATCAGTCGCACATAATCGAATTTTGGAATTCAGCTCGAGTGGAAGAACAAAACGATGAGGAGGTAATAGTGTCTGAAGTTCTGGGTCAGCGTCTTCGAGTGAATGAAAGCACCTTACGAAGATGTTTGGAACTCGGAGATAGAGAGATAGGACACCCGGACGTTTTCGAGAATGAATACATAGAAAAGGTATTCAATCTCATGGGGTACGATGGTGATTATGAGAAAGGAGAAATCAAGAAGGGTAGGCTGTGCAAACCGTACAGGTTCTTATGTCACACCTACCTGAAGTGCATGTCGAACAGGAAGTCGGGGTTAGACAGATTTTCTCGACACATCTCATCAGGAATTATTGGGGTGTTCGAGGGAAGAATCTACAATTATGCAAGATACATCTTCAATTGTTTGTGCGAGCAAGTCAAATTACAAAAGAATGAGAAGATGTACATGTTCACCAGATTCCTACAATTGGTGATTAACTCAGAGCTCCCAAGCTTGAACAGGGTTGGAGAAGTGTTTGTTCAAGCTCACCTGAGCAAATCAGTGCTGAATAAACTTAGTGGAAAGTATGAGGGTCCTGACATGCCTATGTTTGCTCATGTTATTGATCCACAAGCTGATCTGCCACAAGAGTTGGCATGGGCAGATGAAGCAGAATCATCTGCTGATTCTGGTCAATCTTCTCACTCACCACACCAAACACCTCAACACCAACAACAATCACCACCCCAAACACCACCACTACAACATGATTCACCAAGCCAATCACCTCAACAACCACAATCACCATCAAGCCTAAACACCCAACCAATCTTCCCAATTCAACCACACCAATCACCTGTTCTGATATCATCATCTTCATCTCATCACACTCAACAAATCTCTCCACTCCAAATCCAATCACCCATACAACCACCACCAGAATCCCCAAAACCCCAATCACCGGAAAGTGCTGAGACTGAACCACTTGAGGTGACTGAGTCTGTACACTCTGTACACTCAGGAGACACCGAAATACTATCTGAAGCCAGCACTGTTCCTTTCTCACCAACTCACACAGATGAACAACCTTCATCAGCTCATACCGAGCCAATACCTGCTGATGAACCCGGGGAGATTCAAGAATCTGCTCAGGATGTCACTGCTTACAATGAAGATGACTTAAGTGACAGTGACATTCCTGTGAGCAAAAGCTTCCTGGTTGCAAAATACAACAAGTTGGTGCTTAAATCCAACAAGAGAAAACAAAGAATTGTGGAGCTGTACGGAGTTATCCAAGAAAAGGATGAAGAACTAACAAAGAAGGATGCCAGTTTGAAAAGGCTGAGAGAAGATGCACAATGCAACAATGAAATTATTGATGCATTGTTCAAAACAAAACGGGAGCTGGAGGCAACTTTGAAACAAGAGCAAAATGAAAAGGCCGAGCTAATAAAGCAAAAGGATCTGGAGATAGAGAGCCTGAAAAGAAAGCTCTCTGATTTGAAAACAAAAGTAGATTCAAGTGCTGAACCAGAAAAACAATCGGGTAGAGCTACTAAGCCGCTGATATCCTACACCCGAAAAAGAAAATACTTTGGAGCCACACAAAAGAAACCAGAAGAAGAAAGCTCCCCAAAGAAATCAAAAGTTCCATCTCCTGATCCTACACCTTCAGTAGAAGTTTCTGCTGTGAAGGTATCCTCCGGAGAAGAAGAAAGTGATAAAGAGTGGGAGGAATTAACGAGGATGGAGTCTCCCACTGCTGATAAGGGTGGAAAGGCCGATGACCTTCTAACAACTGCTGATATCTTGGAAGAGAGGCCTGACTCCAGCATGTTTATGACCCTCATCAACCATGGGTTTCCGTATGACATGGTTGAGAGGATGAATAGAACAGAAATGGCCAATGCATTGAAAGAATTTGAATTTGCAAGGTTCATAATCCCAAATTGTGATTATGAAGCCTTTACCACTTTTCAATCATTGGAGAAATTAAGGAAAGAATTGGGCCACTGTGACACAGCAAAACTTTCAAAGTACAATATGACTTGCTGGTTACAGGGTCACAATTACAAGCCACATGAACTTAAAGGTAGAACTACTGGTGAGCTGCGGAGGATGATGGAGCATGTAATGAAGGTGGAGCTGGAAACAGGTGTAAAATTCAGAACAACAGCTCCTCATCCTACTGATGACAAACAAAGCAAATCATCTGCTGATCCAATCACTGTGGAACCCAAGGATCAGCATAAAGCTAAAGATAAGCTCATCAGGGAACCAAGGGAAGTCATTCCAGGCAAAGTATGGCCCCTTGGTACCACTATCAGAGAAATCACTGATCAGAAGTCCACTCTGATTCAGTTGATTGATCACCTCACAACTCCCAACTCAGCTGAAGAAAATAAAATAATGGCATGGAAATATGATCAGGAGTGGGATTGTGCAGTGATTAAAAGGACATCAGGAAGAGTTGAATACTTCCGTGATGTGTTTTCAGTACTCTGCCTTCCTGAGAATGATTTAAAGGACCTGCAAAGCCTTACTTTGACAAATTATCCAATACACCCAAGGGGCAGGGACTTCTCAAGCAGAGTGGGTCAACTGAAAACAAGGTTCAAAGATGATGTGATCATAGGAGCTAAAAGAGATGATGATGCTCACAAACGAATAACTCATGGGCAGAAAAGATCCAAGTCCAATGCCTCTGACTCAGTAGATGATGAATTTCTGAAGAGGGTTGGATATAACAACAGAACATCAGCAGCCATCAAACGCATTGAAGGAACTCAATACACACTCCCTATCACTGAGTGGGGATATGTAGAGAGGACAAAAGAGCTGGTGCTGATGAGAAATGCAGAGAACAAACGTGCAGAAAATATCAGGATCTTTGATCCTGCGGAGATCAAGTTGCTTCATCCAAGCTACACTTCTTACCTTCATGACAAATTCTTTCCGAAGCTGAGTGATGAAGCAGCTCAAAATGATCTGTTCCTGCTTGTACACATGATCCAAGTCATCGACAAACTTCATGCAAAAGCCTACAAACGACGAAGACATAATGCAGGCTTGCTGAAGGGAACAGAATATGAAGAAGTCTCAGAACTTCGCCTCTCCGAACAAGATGAACTTGAAGTAGTGAAGAATGACCGAGTATTAGAGACTCTCACTACAGAAGAGGATGTTCTGGGACTTGGCTACGAGACTCTGAAGAAGATCAGCAAAATGGAGATCAAATACAAGTATGATGATCAAAAGGCAGCTGTATCTTACTTCTACAACAAAATTATATCAAGAGTCAAGGAGCTAGCAGTGTTGAAAGACTGATTACAAGGAGCTAAGCCTAAGGGGGAGTATTGTTAGGTCTAGATTGTATAGGGCTAGATCAATTTTGTATAGGCTTAGTACTTGAAAATCAAGTCTTGTAATTAACATTTGTAACAGTCAAAATATATATATATGTGATTTGAATCTATAGGTTAACCCCATATATGTATGTGTGTTGATTTGTGCTTTGACAGGAGAAACAATATTCTTGGGATGGATTTGATAAAACTGACCAAGTGTAGGAAACATCTACGGATGAACAATTTTGTTAATCCGTAGATATGTTTCATACAAGACCAAATGACCAAGTGTAAGTTCCTACGGATGATCAAGTTTCGTGAAGTGAAGACTCCTACGGAAGGAGGATTATCTACGGAAGAACAACATTCCTACGGAAAAGCAAATCATCTACGGAAGAACAGAAGATCTGCGGAAGGCAAGACTCCTGTGGAAGACCATTATACTTGTGTGATTATCAATTCCAAGAAGTCAAACAAGTCAACAAGATCAACAACAAATCCCGAGAGATCCGGTGTTTCCTCAGCCGACTCAAACATCTATAAATATGAGTCCTAGGTTTCACATCTCAACGAACACAATCAATCAATATTACGGCGATCAAGAGTTCATTGTGCAACCCTAGCAGCCGTCATATCAACATCAAACACCATTCGATTCACAAAATTCGATTGTTCATAGTTATTCATTATTCTTTTGTAATCATTACATTATAGTTAATGAAATACATTTGAATTATTATAGATTTCGTGTTTATTGTGTTTCTGTGGTTGTGTTCATCATTGATCATTATAAAAAATTAAACGTCAATTAGTGATAATTCCGCGATCATTAAATTGATTTATTTTAATACTGATAATTCCTGAATTGCGATCCTTGGATTCACAATTACATCAATTTAAGTAAAATATAATCTTAATCTTCAACCACTCTTCACTGATTTCCCGGATTACCCTGATTACCTACAATCAAATAAGAAAACACCACAAAAGAAAATACGGCTGAGCCAAAAGTTGCTCAGTGACGGAATTAACAATAGTAATGATAAGAAGCATAACATACTGATATCTGATACTGAACTGATCATATGATATGAAAAACGGAAATCTGAATCTGAACATATAATACTGATACTGAACTGAACATGTAATACTGAACTGAACTGATCTACACGACGTGTATATACAAACAAAATAAGTCGTGTAATATAAGAAGTACCCAGAGCCAAAACTGAACTGATAAGTACATAGCTAGCTAGACTATGCACTAATGAGATGGTGTGTGGGGCGTACACACATGATTCCATCCCCTGGAACTGAACTGAACTGAACTGAACTAGGATCGATCCATCCGCCTCCCAGATATTATGGCCAAAGTACTACCTGAGTACTAACGTGTTAACGGAGACGCCGTGAACTATTTATTACACACCGTCACGAAAAGTGTCACATCATTGACGCCACAATGATATGTCGGAGAGCTCGGGTAACAGAGTATCAAATCAAATGGTAGTACAACTACCAACATATAACATATCAACAGAACATTTATAGGAACATGCAATAATGAGTACAACTTATAAAATATATACTGCATGCTACAGGTCTCAACAAATAACACTAATGAGTCGAACGAATCGGAGCATAATTATATAATAATGATGTACGAATAACAAAAGCTAAACGAGTCATATTAACGGAAACAACGTATCAAAAATTCGTACTACAAAGTAACGGAACAGAATTTATACTATGATAAAGATAAACAAGAATCCGTACCTTATACACGAATGACAATGATCAGAAACAAGGTCTAGGCTCGGTTAACGCCGCGAGAACCTACGATAACGTAACGCAAATTATAGTTTGGAAAATTCCAGTTCTGCCCCTGTCTTTTCGCACTCGTTAATAATACTAAACGACGTTTAAAAATTCTGAAAATCTCCAGTTTACTAGATTAGTGGTTTCTAAAAAACTTTCATTTAGAAAAGTTTCTGATTTGGATTACCGAAATATGAGAAAATCGTGGATCTTTACAGCTGCGCAGAACTGCTAGCTGTTACGAAAATGACTATTTGGAGGTCTAAACGAATGAGTTTTTCTATTTTTATATATCAACAGATTCGTTTTTCGACGAACTTCGTCATGGACATAAGGTTTAACTGATTTGAATCTGTTATGAAGAAGTTATGGCCTCTGTAAGTTGGCTGTAAAATACGGGCCTAAATCAACTATTTACAGTTTATTTTTAAACAAAATAAACTATTTATAACATTTGTTAATAATTTATGAAATTGCAAAATCTTTATAATTTCCACAATTATCATCTTGTATTAATTTCAAGATATTATTAGTTTAAATCCATAACAAGACACATAATCGTATTTAAACTATTTATTATTGAACTATTTATAAAAATTATTAAGGTGTTTTGAATAAATAAATTTATAGAAAATTAACTGGGTACCTTTAAAATAATCAGAGTTTATAAAATTTATTTTTATACTTTTTAGGAATTTTTACATATTTTTAAAAGGCTAAACAGGGCTTAAAAAAATATGCAGAGGCTCGGGTTCGAACCCGTGACCTCAAACACAAACTCCCACATACAAACCAGTAGATCAAAGGCCTCAGCCGCGTTATAACTCCGCTTTTAATTCTTAAAACCCGTCTTAAACAAATCCCCCAATTTAACATAAACCCTAGTTTCGAAATCAATCCAATTGACCACGAATTCGATGATGTTAATGCCTAAATTCATAGGGCTTTTAATCCCCATCTAAAATCGAGCTAATAGGTGTGTTCAATTACCTGTTAACCAATCCCGAATCCAAAATCCCCAATTTCAAACCGTATGAACCCTAGAAACAGTTTCGATTCAATTGAACATCAAATCGATGTTAATAGCCAAATCAATGTTGGGGCTTTCATTCCTAGACTAAAATCGAGTATGTAGGTGGCTTTAATTACCTGTTTTGAAGTCGATTCGATGATGAAACCACGAAGAACAGGTCGCGACTGCTGTGAAGTTCGATTGCTATCCAAACGATGATGATAATCCAATTAGTTGTACAGATAGTTTCTAATGACTTCGATGATGAAAAGCCCTCTATCAAATTCGCATCAAATTGGCCGGAGGATGGATTTCGACTTGGTTGCAGATCCGCGACGAGGATGAGGCCAATGGTGGTGGTTTGTAGTGTTTTAGACGCAATTTGATGTACCATTAGTTTAGGAAACATATAACCGATCTTGTTGATTAATTTATTTGCATTATTGCAAGTTGGGTGGAATCAATTGCTGGAAAGTGGTCTAGCTCGTGGTTTCGAATGGAAGAAGAAGAAAGCAGTTGGTTTTTTTTTGAATATTTACACATTAGGTCCCTGTGGTTTCATGTTTCTTTTATTTTGTACACAAAGTTATAAAAACAAGTTTTCAAAATGGCACAAATACCCCCTGAACTTTTATTATTATTATTATTATTATTAGTATGAGTATTATAGAACTAACAACCTTGATCGTTTAATCATTAAGGATGTCCTTAGTAGAGGTTATCCATTCATTCCAACAAGATCAAGGTAAGTGTTTTGAATTATAATACTCTTCACTTTCTTTAAGTTTTGTTGGTTTTGCAACTGGACTCCTAGTAAGATATCTTTGTGTTTGATCAAAGATGATTCACAATTTTATTCTGTTTGCTACTAAAACTAATTTTTAAAAGTAAGCATGAAACCCCAACAATAGTATTAGAGCTACTTTTGTAAGATTCTAGAGACCCTAATGAGTTTAAAGTTGTTAAACCAGGTAACCTTTAATCTTTTATTTTAAATATTAAAACTCTATTATGAATTGTAGTTTGTTTTATCATTACGAATATATTTGATTATAACTGGTTTTGTTGCTTTCTTTTGTTTTGGTAATTATGTTGTTTGAATTGTAAACCGAGAATAGTTAAACACCATTTGAGGCCGGATGATGATGAATAGGTAACTTTAAATCTGGCTTCGTTTGTTCTAGTGTTTTGGAAAGAGTAGGTGATTTGCATACGGGCTAGAAAACTCGGTCATTGAATAAATATGGATATCCTTAGTAGAGATCATCCATTCATTCAAACAAGATGAATGTAAGAGCTTTAAATTACAATGCTCTTTTACTTCGCCTTCTTTTTGTTCTTACAATTGGACTCATGGTGGGATATATTTGTGTTTGATCAAAAATGATTCGTGATTTTATTCTTTTGCTACTAAGGCTGATTTAAGGAGTAATTACGAAATCTAAAAATTAAAGAACAAGACTTGATAAGACATGTGCATTCTCATCCCTGATTGAGTCAATAGATAAGACATGGTAAGGGATGTGGTTTTATTGACAACATGAGTATCAAAATATGGGTTCAACATGCAATGTTAGTACAACTGCCTCCATCAATAATGAGGGAATAAAACTTGCTGGCGATAGTGCACCTCGCGTGAAAGATAGCTTCTCGTTATAGGTTTTCCTCGTGAGCAACAATTCTACTAAGTGTCCGGCGGGCAACCAAGCATTCTCCCTCATCTGGTTCAGCTTCTCTTCTCCATTTTCGTGATCATGAGACTCCTTTTAATGGATTATCAAACAACTAAAGAACAACTTAACAAATAAAAGTGGTAAGTCGAAACAAACGAACAACCGTTAAGGACTTTAGGAACATTAGGAACTTTCAAGGGAAGGACAGCGGAACAATGGATGTAAATGTGTAAAGCATACAAAGATGCTTGACGATATCAATGGCTAAGTGAAACTACAAAAGGAAAACCAAAAACCTTATCCGGCCCTAAAACTAAGTTACTTATTGAACACGAAAAACAAGATCAGTCCAATCCAGGGTGGTCCAAGATCATTGAACCACCTACAAACGTTATATTGATATCGTCAGACCGAATATTGTTTCCATTCTCGCATATCGCGCTTGCTTTTTTTTTTAATTATATTGATATTGTTAGACCAAATATCGTTTCCACTCTCGCAAAATCGTACTTGCTTTGTTTTCTAAGAAAAGTAATCAAGGTTTAAAGGTTATTTTGAGAAACAGAGAAGTGTGTTGATTTTAAAACATCTAGAGTCTTGACTCTTGACAATTATTACACTAGAATAAACAATATAGGTTTGAGAAGGATATAACTTGAAAGATTTTAATGTTTTGAGATATCAAAGAGATTGTGATTATTATTTATCATTAGTTGCGTAAACGGTAAATATGATATGACATGTTGCGTAAATATGCTGTTAGGTGAATTTAGAGGGTCCTGTTCCTTGTTGGCTACTAAGTTTGGATTTCCATTTGCTGTTAGGTTAACTCCCTCTTGAACAATCAATCTGTTTTCTTTCATGTTGACAGTTGATATTTGAGAAAGATAGATAGGATACTATTGATTGATGGTTTGGTTGTTGTGTGGATTTTGGTTGACAGCTACTTCTAACAAAGTTGCCGACGGCAAGAGTTGGTGTTGGGTTAATCGTTTTAGTCACACGGGTGGGTCAAATGGTGTTGAATCGAGTCAAGATGGAATAAAGAGTTTTTACCCACGTCAGTAGTTTGATTTTTTCTTTGTTCGACCCCTCGTTAGTCATTTGTGTATGGCTATTTAAATAAAGCCTTTGATGTTAATGAATAAAGTATCTTTTGAAAGCAATTATCTCAATATCAAGTTGTTATAATGCATACGTGAGTTGCGTTGCGTGTGTAATTGTGTAATTGGGACCTGAACCAACACAAAATCTTTGTTCCGAACAGAGAATATCAGTCCGATATAACATACTTCGGTAAAAACCGTCTAAAAATCATCAACTTCAACGCGAAACTGAAATTGGGTATTGCTGATCACCCACAGAAAGATAACGAGTCCCCTCTTCAATCACCATCAATCCCTCTTCATTTGCTGTCCTAAAATGCTCACAAGGGCTAACAACAAACTCCACTTCAACTCTTTCACCAGCCCTTGTTTTCACACTCTCAAAACCGACCAACTGCTTCACGGGCTTCCCATTTGCAACCTCATTTCGCTTCACAAACAGCAGCACAGCGTGTTTACCATCCATTTCTCCGCGGTTATGGACCCCCACGGTCGCTGAAAACTTTGCCTTTTCACATGACTCGGTCTCTGTATCCGTAACATAAGTGTAATGGACTGAATCCGTGTTTTCAAGTGTCGCACCAGTGCTTGATATTTGAGTTAAAGAGAGTTTGTTTCGTGTGACGGATACGAACTCGTATTTGTAGTTTGTGTAGCTGAGCCCGTACCCGAACCGATAAACCTTTCGGCCAGTGTAGAACCTATACGTGCGGCCCGGGTAGCCCGTAGATGGCTCAGGTCTCATTCTCATGTCTGTCATTGGTATCTTGACAAACTGTTTTGGGTACCATGTCATAGGTAACTTCCCTCCTGCAGGAGTGGGTTTAGAGGGGACCCGCGACATGAAAATGTTAACAACATACATATTATCAGCTAGATATTAGAAACTTCATGATCTTGAATAGATTTCTTGAATGTTACCTGGATTGTGATCACCAAAGATGATTTCGGCGAGTGCAATGCCACCAGATTCACCAGGATAACCGCCCCACAAGATCCCACCAATCTTTGGATCGCGTTTTGCAAATGATATATCCACAGGACCACCACAGATCATGACCAAAACCACTGGTTTCTTGGCGGCTTTAGCAACCGCGGTTATCAAAGCCTGCTGCTGACCTGGGAGCACGAGGTCCACACGATCAAAATCCTCCCTCTCCTCACCTTGATCCAATCCCATGAACAAGACCACGTAATCCGCCTTCTTAGCAACCTCAACCGCCTCGCTGATGGATGCAGAAGTACAGTTGACAAAGTTACACCCTTTGTGATACAGGGTGTTTTTCACATAGCTCTGAAGTGCTTTGAGTGGTTCAATAGATTTGCAAGGTGGCCCCGCGTAGTTCCCGACAAGTGTATGCGCTGAGTTGGCATTCGGGCCTATTACGGCTAGTGATGAGATGTTTTTTTTCAAGGGGAGGAGTTTAGCAGAGTTCTTTAGAAGGACAATGCCATTTCTTGCAGCCTCAAGCGCGAGGTCCTGGTGCGCTTTGGAGCACACCTGGTCAGGACCAATGGACCCGTAAGGGAGCGAAGCCGGGTTCCCATTGAACAACCCAAGTCTCATTCTCATGGTGAAGAGGTTGGTGAGGGCTCTGTCTATGTCTGATTCTAGAAGCTTCTTCTTTTGGACAGCTGATTTTGTGTGGTTCTTCAAGTAGGAACCACAGTTGACATCCATGCCTATTATTTTTCACACAACAAGAAATTGGGTTGTAACAATTAAAAGTTTTAGAAAAAGTTTAATTAAAGAAATAAAGAGATATTATTAAGCTTTTAATATTTTATATATTATTGATCTAAAACCAAAAATTTGAGCAATAATTTGGGGGTCATGCGTATGGTCCAAATGTCTAGTATGTTGACTTGCCATGCCCAATAAGTGGACCAAACAATTAACATGGTCCAAATTTTCCATAAACGCCACCGACATAAGATAAAGATGATAATACATCGTGATCATATATCTTGTAGATATCAGTGTCTGTGGTTTATCGATACTAAGATGTGTAGAAAAGAAAACATGTATTTTCATATGTGGTTGAGGGTTCAAGTTTTTTGGATAAAAACTATGTATAAATTAAGAAGTAATATTAGAAGGTGTGTAAGTTAACTGTTCCAGAAAACATATATTACTGTATTCTATAGTAAATAACTAAATATTACAATTGGTATGAGATAAAGTTAATATATACAGAAAGACAACAAATCTCAGGATCTTGTGCTTATGTGGTATTATTATAGTATAAAGTAAAAGCTTATAATAGATGTGAGATAACGATAAAACACCATGTAAGGCTATATTATACAGATAATAAAGATATAACAGATCTCATGTTTGTGCAGGACTATATTATACAATCAAAAAATCTATAATATATATGAGATAACGATAAAATATAGAATAAATTAAGATAAAACATACAACAGATCTCATGTATATAGTAGTGTAATATAAAAATCAGAATTCCACAAGATTGAGAAGCTACACTAAGTCTAAATCATGAAACATTTTTAATAAAAGGGGGAAGAAAAAGAAAATAATGTTAGAACATTTTTTTAATAAAAAGGAAAAAAGAAAAAGGAAAATAAAGTTTAAGAAATTAAATTCAACAGCAATAGACTAGGTCTACTTTGTTATTATACAAGACACTTCAGTCCCCATAAAAACATATTTTAATTACCATTTGCCTTCTTCAACTAGTAACCTCTATAATCATTTATGCTTCTTTTATTGGATTAAAAAGGCAAGTTAATGAATAATAAAGGGTCTAAATTTAAAAACATCTTCATACATGAAACTCAGATGATTGGACAACTCACAAAACAAACTAGGGACATCCATTTAATACATTTATTGCCCAGGTCCTATTTTGTGATATGCTTGTGGATGGTATGATTTAGCTTAAACTAATGTAAAATCACAAGAATAATGTATAATGATTACCTATATACATATAGTATGGGTCGTTTTGTACTTTTGCTGTATGAAATTACAACTTTTAATGCTTTTTAGTATATATAAAGTAAGGGTCATTTGCACTTTTGTTATATAAAATTTCAACTTTTAATGCTTTCTAGTATGTATAAAGTATGGGTCGTTTTGTACTTTTGCTAAATAAAATAATAAAAAGTAGTAGTCAAAGGGAAATACAAACCTGCTTTAAGCACTTCGGCAACTGCATCTTCTGGCGTTTTGGCATATTTATGAACCTCATATATGATGGATACTGCATCACAATCTGAAGTGATGTACCTGAACAAACAACGAAAATTAGTCTTACCAAAATGCCTTCTGTTCTTCTAATTTGATCTTCAAACATAAAAAGTTGTAACTTTTGACATTAAAAAACAATGCAATATGAAAATCAAGAAAACAAACTAATGAAAAACTTGTAAATCCAAAAAACTAATAACACTAATTTAATTTTAACGATAATAGTGGACAAATAAGCAAATTTTATCTAGAAAGGCAATTTAAACAGGTTTTTTTAAATCTGATAATAGTGTTCATTCTTAAACTAGATTTTAGCCACCGACGAAAAAAAGAGATGGTCACAATTCATGAAGCCAAAGAGACATACACAATAAAAAAAAAAAAAAAAAAAAGAGACGGTCACAGTTCATGAAGTGAAAGAAACATAGTGGAGCAAAGATCTCAAACATTCATTCAAATATAATTGAAAGGTTAAAAAGTAATTCGTCAGATTATTTAACATTTGTTTTATTTGTTGGTTTTTAGGAAATGAAATTACCCTTGAAAACCCCATTGTTTTCTGGCAATATTGGACAAAAGATTATGATCAGCACAGTTTGGGACTCCATTGACACGGTTGTAAGCGCACATGATTCCACTGGCATGGGCATGTTGTATGCAACTTTGGAATGGTGGTTGATATGTGTCCGCTAGATCTTGCTTTGTCACCTGCATTTAAAACTCAAAAATATTAATAACTATAAGTTAACATAATAAATACACTACTGATGAAAGAGTTACACTTCATATTTTTATTTTCTCTTAGCTGGGTCAAAAGATAGTGTTGTGTTCGGTTAAAGTCATTTTAAGAAACTTAGTTAGTTTTTTATGGAATTTTTATTCTTATATAAAAAACTAACATTTTTATATGCTGTATTTTAACAATAGTTCGATAAAACAATAGTTCTATTTAACTTATTATGTTAATAGTTATTTTGTTATTAATCTTATGAAATTATGGCATGTGTAAAAAATATTAAGATATATCTATAAAAATGATAGTTTATAAATAGAATGATAAAATGTTTATAAAGAGGCAATTTAGAGAAAAAAAGATTCTTAATAGGACACGATATCATTTGTTTGTGATAGGATGGAAAAAAATATAATAAAGTGATCTATTTAAGACATTTTAAAAATAATACGGATGCATAAATGGGTCATAAAAATCAATTTTTTATAAAAAATTATAAGATCGTATAAACATTTTTACGCAGTGCGTGAAAACAATCCCATGTATTGGGAGAGAAAAAACCTACTCTAGAGATAACATTCAAATAGTATGTATGATTCATGTCATTCTTATGGTATGTATGAACATTCATGTAGTTATTATGTTATCTATTCAAATTGATTTTATAAAGTAGAGTAAGTCGACTTTAGTAATGCTATTTTATATCTAAAAGTATATAATTTTAACCCTACGTTGAGGCCCGGTATTGCTTTATAAATGGGTATTCTAACATTGTTTCTTTCTTTATAAATCAGATAAATTAAAGAGTAAATTACCATTTGCATCCCTGACATTTGCCCATTTTAACCACTTGCATCCCTGCAGTTTCAAAATTGTCATCCGCCCCCTAACGTTTCGTGTTATCTTCATTTGAGTCTATACGTTTCATTTTTATCTCCATTTTAGTCCAGATGACTTAACACTGTTTGTTTTGCTGTTAAAGTTACTGTGGAAAAGACTAAACTACCCCTGAATTAAATAAATAAATAAAAATGTGGGACCCATTCATTCTTCTTCTTCAACACCAACACACCCATCACCACCACCACAACCTCATCACCATCCCCATGAATTCACCGATTCCCAATTGCCAACTCCCAAACCCCAACTCTCAAACCATGAATCGCTTCATCACCATCATCATCTTCACAATAATCTCGTCATCATACTCATCTTTCTCCCAAATACCCACCAATCAGACCCTTTGTCCCATGGATTACACCTACGTCCACCGAGTCCACTGGCCCACCGTCGACTGCCGCCACTCCGACGGCTCCACCAACCCCATCGCCAACTCCAATAATAGTAACAGCAACAACAACAGTAACTACAGCAGCATTCAGTTCTGGCAGCAACATCCAGCAGCACAACCCCAACCACACAATTACTTAACAAAACCCGTGATTTCCGATCATGGGTTCCTCCATTGCGGAGGTGGGTCGACGTCGACGTCGGGATCCACCATGACCTGTCAAGACTGCGAGAACCAGGCGAAGAAAGACGGCAGCCACCGGCGTTGCAGGACGTGCTGCAAGAGCCGAGGGTTCGATTGCGCCACCCACGTCAAGAGCACCTGGGTGCCCGCCGCCCGTCGCCGTGAGCGTCAGCTCATCACCTCCACCGGCGCCGTCTCCGTCTCCTCCGCCTCAACCTCCGGCCCCAAGAAGCCCCGCCTCACTTCCCACACCACCACCACATCACACACTTCCACCTCCAACACCACACGACCTCCAATCACCACCACAACCGCAACCCCCATCACCACCACCTTCGCAGCCCCCCATCACCACCACCATCGCAGCCCCCCCATTTCCATCGCGAACCCCATCACCACCGTCGCCGTCTTCAGGGTGGGGTGGGATTTGGGTTAATTTGATGGGTATATTGTGAAGAAAGAAGAGATAGAGAGAGAGAAGATAGTAGGGTGGGGTGGGATAGGGGTTTTTATTTAAGTCAGTAAATTACCGTTTGCATCCCTGAAATTACAAGGGTATTTTTGTCATTTTATAAAAACTAACGGAAAAATCTAACGACGTTAGTGTGTTGGACTCAAATGGAAATAAAAATGAAACGTTAGGGGGCGGATGGTAATTTTGAAACTGCAGGGATGCAAGTGGTTAAAATGGGCAAATGTCAGGGATGCAAACGGTAATTTACTCTAAATTAAATAATACAACTTAAAAGACTACAAAAACAAAAAGAAAAACCACACACTCACTTTAGCAAATACACAAAATCCGGAACGAAGCATCAAACATTTTATATTTTTTAACAAAATTACATAATATATATTTTTCAATCACACATCTCAAGAAAAAGGAATAATTTCTTAAAAAGAACATTTTTTATTTAATTGGTCCTTATTAGCTGTTATGCAGCACACAAGCAAAAGTACAAAGGGGAGAAGTGAAAATAAACTAACCTTAGCATCATAACCAAATCTGTTGACACCCTTCCAGTGATCCAAATCATAGGCAGTGAAATGTTTGCAACAAGCAGAAGCTTGAAGATGCCCATCTTTGATCCCTCCACCTTGAAAAGTGTCACCTTGGACCCCTCTAACATAAGAAATTGCATATTTGCCGCTGACCAATGGGTCTTCGCCAGGTGTCTCTTGACCCCTACCCCACCTTGGGTCTCTAAACACGTTTATGTTTGGGGCCCAAAATGTCATCCCATTGGCTTGCCCTTGATTATAAACTGCCCTTGCCTCCATTCCAATTGCCTTGATTGTAATATAATCCATTTTAAATATAATATAATGGATAATTGGAAGACATTGTTTTATAACAAAAATAATATGCATCTTTAATAGTGAACTAATTTTAAAGGAAGAACCGTTATAAAAAGTTATACATAATACAAACAAGTATAATGAAAGAGGACAAGACGGATTACGAGATTAAGTAACCGGATTCTAATCAAAGCAAAAGGTATATGTATTTAATGATTTGCATAAATAATGATCATCTAATAAATTAGATTAATTGAATATATTAATATAAAAATAAGGGATATGTTATGGACAAAAAATATTCCATGCGGAAGTACTTAAGTAACTATTTGATGGTTCTTGCATGATAATTCAATGACAAATTTATCTACTCATCATTCGTTAATTTCACTCTTACGTTAGACATTTATATAAAAATAACACTTTATATTCTAACATCTTTTTGTAAAATAAATATATAATGATTTATGAAAGTAATTAAGTAATACTATAGCGAATATTTAATAATATGGCGAAAAAAGGAACTATTTTAATAAATAAAAGTGTAGCCGAGTACCAATTATAGTTACGAAACGAATTGGACTGAATAAATATTTATTAAACTTGATTACCGACGAACAATCAAAAAGAAAGAAAAAAACAAAGCGTTGTAACGACAGCCAATAAATTTATATATAAGAAAGAAACCCCCCGTAACAAGTAACAACAATCACAGAGTATTAACATGAGGACTGAGTTAACTCGGCTGACCTGACCGATTCGATACCACAGTTGGGCATCGAAGGAAGCAGCAGTGAGAATAACTTGCGGGAAGCTAGTAGCAGACTTAATAGTGCCATTGAAGAGAATACCGTAACCGGAGTTAGAGACGCCGTGCAAGGCCTCCGACCACCACTCGTAGGCGGGGATACCGAGTCGCGGGATCGCGGGTGCGCTGTTGACGAGCTGCGAGATCTTCTCGTCGAGAGTGAGGCGCGAGACGAGGTCTTTGACTCGGGCGGAGGTGGGTAATGTGGAATGGCAAAATGGGTATGATTTGGTGGTGGGGTTCGATGAATCGCAGGCGAACGGTGGCTGAGTTGACTCGGTGAGTATGAGAGCTGTGACTAGCGTGAGGAATGGTAAGAGGAGGTGTGTAGCACTAGTAGTACTAGTGTTGTGTAGCTTCATTGTGGTGTTTTCAAGTTGAAGAGAATTGGTGCGAGATTTGGGGATATAAAGAGGGAATGAAAGAGAAATGTGGAGGGCTAAATACTAAAATGCCCTTCTTGATTTTATTCTGAAATTTGTATTATTTTGCTTGATTTTGAATTTATGTTGTTCTTGTTAGTTTTTAAGGCGTGTGAATAAACTAAGATATTTAAATTTTGTTTTCTCTAAGGATTTGATCTTTTTATGTCTGTTTATATATTTTAACATAAAAAGTAAAAAAGTCAATATTTAAAATTAATCATTGTTATCATTTGTCCAACCTAAAAAAGTCCAAACATCTTATTTGAATCAAATTGAGTTTTTTTTAAATAAACATGAGTCATTATAAGTCAATTAAAGATTCACACATATACTCAACTATGATTGAATGGATTTATCATATACTCAACTATTGTTGAATAGAGTTATCAAAATGTTTGAAATTCACGTTAAATTTATAAAAATACGGATTTTTGAATTGCTCAGCAGCTCAAATTACACGTTTTGACTTTAGTGTTGAAAGTGATCAGATTTGGTATGAATTAGACTTATTTGATGCATTTTTGTTATTATCTTTCAACTATTTCATAAGATAAATAATTCATATGAGCATTTTAATTTTATTGTGGTTGAAAATATCTAGATTATCCCATTAAAAAGTGGTTGAAAGATTTTTTTACTTTTACTTTGATATTTGTAGGACTATATGTTGTTGAAATTTTAAGTAAACATGACACAACCCATCTAGACTTATACTCATCCTAATTTGAACCCTTAACCTATTTTTCTAATCAACTCATCTTGATCTAAATTCATTCTGATATGACAGGTAGTTCAATTCAATTCTTCCATTTTACTACATCTAGTTATTATTACTTTTAAATTGGGTAGGCAGGATTACGAACCCTTACCTTTTTTGGTGAGGGGTAGGTTTTGTATCACTCAAAACCTCATTTAAATAGAATTAGTACTTTGGAACTCAATTAATTGCCCGATTAATAAACATATATTCATTATAACAAGTAAACATTTTAATATCATATGGTATATTTGAAACGTTTTTTTTTTAAGTTAAATTTCATTCAAAAGCGCACCAGACGGTCCTCAAGGCGAGGACCCCCGGCAACAAGGCAATTACATCGAAGTCAATGGGTTGTTACACCAAGCATTCCAATCTAAATATTTGAATCTAGACCTATTACGAATCCAAAAAAATGAAATCAATTTGACATGCTCTACAACTTCTATGGCTCTCCGCTTCGTATCTTTGAAAATTCTATTATTCCTTTCGGTCCATAACGCCCATAAAGAAGTAATCACAATACCCCGCAAAAGGTATTTAGCATCCGTCGTATGAGCTGGGGAATCATCCAGGTTCATCAAATCAGTAACTTCAAAAGCATAAATAGGCGGAAGGTGACACCACGAACCAACCCGGGACCATAACTCGGCTGCAAAAACACACCCGGTGAACAAATGGACAGAAGATTCTGCAGCGGATCTGCAGAACACGCACTGGTCAGTCTGCAGATTGACACCTCGAATCAGCAACGCTTCTTTTGTTGGAAGACGATTAATAGCAGCTCTCCACGCCATGATTTTACATTTCAACGGCGCCCACCCTTTCCACTTCATACACCAATTTTGCGGCTGCAAGTTGACTGTTTGCATCAGAATCTTCGCTTTCTTCACAGAAAAAAACTCCATCAGAAGCTGCTGTCCACTTCCACTTGTCATTCCCACCTGTCCAAACATAATCATAGATGTCCGAAAGCAAAGAAACGAGCTCTGAAACCTGTTCAGCGTCAGAGGGGACTGCGCGTCAGGCCCAAGACAAAATTTTAACGCCATCTACAATTTGAATCCTGTCCGCCACGGTCGCCCACTTGTGTCTCTCAATCCTGTAAAGATTTGGGTAAACAAAACGAAGTGGAATGTTATGCAACCATGAATCTGCCCAAAAATTAATCGATGATCCATTCCCCACTGTAGCAACGAAGTAACTATTTAGCGAAACATCATTCCTGACTCTTTTTTCTCCAGCTTTTACAATCTGTTTCCAGCATCCATGTGCCGAAGGAGAACATGGCAGTAAGGACCATGTTCTACTCGAACCATGGCAGCCCAAAACGACCCGTTTCCATAGGCTACGATTTTCGTTTTTAAAACGACATGTCCATTTAAGAAGTAAGGCGTTATTAACATGTTGCAACTTTGTGATTCCCAAACCTCCCATCTTTTTTGGAGTTGTAATTGTGTTCCAAGCCACCCAATTAATCTTTTTCTCAACACTTGAACCCGCCCATAAGAAGCGCCTAATAATACTCTCCATTTTATCTATAACCGCTTTTGGGGCTTTGTACAGCGAGAAGTAATAAATAGGCAAATTCTCTAGAACCGATCTAATAATTATTAGACGCCCTCCAATAAATAAATGCCTTGTCTTCCAAGAGACCAAACGGTTTTTAACGACATCAATCACTCCATTCCAATTATTAATTCTAGACATCTTGGCTCCAACTTTGATGCCCAAATAGTCAAACAGAAAGGCGCCTCTCTTACAACCCAATACCTCCATCATATTATCAACTTCATTGTCTTCGGTGCCAACCCCAAATAAATTAGACTTGTGGAGGTTAATGCGCAAACCCGAGCATAAGTAAAAAACTCTAAGAATCCGGGCCGTGACTTGAAGGTTATCGCGCGACCACTCCCCCATGATAAGAGCGTCATCCGCATAAAATAAATGACTAATATCCACATTTTCTGTCATTAAGCGTATACCTTTTAAAACCCTGATAGCTTTGGCTTTCTCCAACATCCATGATAGACATTCCATAACAATCAAGAACAAGAATAGGAAAATGGGGTCACCTTGGCGAAGGCCTTTTTCACAAGTAAATTGAAACGTAGGCGAACCGTTGACAAGAACCGAAGCCGTACTAGACATGAGAATACCTTTAATCCATAAGCACCATCTAGGCGGAAAACCCATTTGGTTCATCATAGATAAGAGAAATTCCCAATTGACGTTATCATAGGCTTTTTCAAAATCTATTTTCAATAAAAAAGCTTTTTTCTTTCTTTTATTCAACCACTCCAGAACTTCGTTGATGACAAGCAGACCGTCAAGGATAAAACGACTAGACAGGAATGCCGATTGAGACTCCGAGATCACCTTCCCCAAAACTTTCTTGAGCTGATTAGTAAGAACTTTAGAAATAACCTTACTAATTAACCCAATGAGAGTAATGGGTCTATAGTCTTTGAGACCCAAAGGAGATGTTACCTTGGGAATCAAAGTAATGAAAGCCGCTCCACAACCCGAGCTTATAGTTCCTGTTTCATGAAAAGCCTTCATAATGTTAAAGAAATCTTCTTCAAAAACGTCCCAAAACCTTTTAATAAAGCGAAAATTAAACCCGTCTGGCCCAGGCGCCTTATTAGAGCCGCAATCGAACACTGCCTCTTTTATCTCCTGTTTGGAAAACACATCTATCAAAAGCGAAACCTCTTGTTCTGTAAGCCGCTTCAGTCCCGTACATGAACAGGTGGGGCGAATCTTCATGTCTTCTTTAAAATGCTCTCTATAAAAACGAAGGACTTCTCTTTTAACCAGGATCGGTTTGGATATCCAATCGCCACTAACTTCAAGACCCGGTATAGCATTTCTCGCTTACCTGCCTTTAACTATATTATGAAAAAACCTCGATTTTTCATCACCAAGGGCAGCCCATTTAATCCGTGATTTTTGTTGTATGTCCTTCGATCTCAAAATATCAAGTTGTTGAAGAGACTTCGCACACTCCGACCAGACCCATAACTCGGACTCCTCAAGCTCTTTTTGTTCCATAGTTATCTCAATTTCCTCTTTCTCTTTTTTAAGATGCGACTCCTCTTCATGATCTTTTAACCTGCTTTCTTTAATCCATACCGTTAGCTTGTTTTTCAGCAATTTAAGTTTTCTATTCAGGTTCACATCAGGAGGCCCAGCTGAAACCCGACCACTCAACACTGAATTAACCACATCCAAGCACCCCGGTCTCTCTAACCACGAATCAAACCATCAAAATGGTTTTGGCCCGAAGTTAGTGTCAAGTAAAGAAAGGAGTAATGGAGCATGATCCGAAAGCTCTCTACTAAGAGCTCTAACATGAACGTTAGACCAATTGTTAAAAATATTATCGCAAACAAACACCCTGTCAATTCTGCTAAGTTTACATACACCACGCCTATTAACCATGTACATATACTTCATACCTTTGAGATCAAATTCCCTGAGACCGGCTTCATCCACGAATTCGTTAAAGTCCCTCGCACAAATAGGATCAAATATCGAGTTTTGTCTTTCACTCAAGTCCTTGACAACATTGAAATCCCCAAATAAAATCCACCACCCTTGACCTGATTGTATAACATGAATAATTTTCTCCCAGAGGGTCCTTTTATCACCATTGTTATAAGGAGCATAAACATTCATTATATTAATGCGAGTCTTCCCATCTGCTAGAAATCCCGAAACGACAAGGAAGTGCGGATCCTTCATTACCGTATCCTTTACCAAAAATTTTGGATCCCATATACTTGTAAACCACCCGAATTACCTTCTGAATCAACACTTTCGAACTCGAAACCCATACCACCCCAATAATTAGACACCAAACCCATAGGAATGTTGCAAGACATAGTCTCTTGAATCCCGATAAAAGAAACCCCATGTTCGTTCTTCAATCTATTTATCCATCCCGGTTTGCCCAGAGATCCAACCCCACAGATATTAATCGACAAGAAATTCATATTTTACCTGATTGTAACCCTTCCTGAAGCATCGATTGCTGAATCAACGTTTCACGATCATGAAGATTAACACCTAATTTTCCCCCCATCAATTTGGTTGATTCAATTTCAGCGGCCATAGCGTTAACATCGACCTCCGAACCTTCATCTTCAACGTTCACTTGCAGCTGTGTAGGTTGTCTGTTAAGGTCGATAGGAGAATCCCTGTTGTCTGAATGATTCGAAGTTATAAGATCAACACCATTATCAGAAACGATAATAGGTGGGGCATTATCATTAAGGCCCAAAAGAGAGTTTAACCCAAAAATATCATCAACATTTTTGGCCTTTTTGGTAACCTTCAGACTTTCGTTACTGCTTGTGTAGAATTGACTGGCCCGGCCCACTTCAGCCTTTTTACCCTTTTTTCTCTTGACAACATTTGAAGTAGAGGGAGTATTATGTAAAACTCCACAAGACTTATCAAAATCTAATTCTGCAGCTGGAATAAAATCTTCTAGAACCTTAGACATATTAGAAACATTCTCCTTAAATGGCAATGATTGAGAGTTATCAATGTCATTCAAAGCCCCATTGACTGTTTCCATATTATTCAAAAGCTCCTCATTAATGCCTACGTCCCGTTCATCCGGCGACTTATCCGGCGTAACACCAGCCGGCTCCTCTGCGACCGACGAACAATCGTCATCCTCCGCCATGGCGTCCTCCTCCTCCGAGTCACTCATTTCCGGAATTTCGTCAACCTTAATGAAATCGGGTACCCAATCACCTAGTTCCTCCTTCACCATCACACGAAATTTCTGATTATTCCAGTTAATAGTGATTTCCTCAGATATCCTCTTCCCATCACCAACAAGAACGACCACATAAGCAAACGATAGGTCTCGATCCGATTCCGACATATCACCTTTGTGCACAAGCTTACCAACAGAACTACCAATCGTATCAATAACTTGGTTGGATAGTAGGTGCAAGGGAAGACCTTATACTTTTAACCAAGCCAATCTTTCAAAACTCAAGCCTTGTCCCCTCCAAACAATGATATCCAAAAATCTCTTCTTCAAGGATATGGCAACATCTCGAAAAGCTAGAGCCGAGACAGTATCCTCAAACGTCAACAAAACATCCAGACCACCAAGGTACTGGACCATGCCATGACCGGGACACACGGATTTCAAAATTACGTAAATATTCTTCAATGCATCTACGTCCACCATTCTAGCAACTAACGCTCTCTCATGCACCGTCGAGAACGCATTGACATGGGCCTCAATATCAATGGATTTACCACCAAGCATGTCTCTAAATGAACGAGAACCTGTTCCTCCATTATAAGACGTACTGTAACATGCACCTTCCTTAGTCTTCATATTTCCGTTCAAATCGGGTGCTTGATTGTCTCCACCTGTGTTGATCTCACCATCTTCTAACACGAAACGCGCGATGTTGAACCAAAGTTTACAGTCCCCCAGTCGCTTACCACGAAGATTCTTCAACAGTTCTTCTTTGTCGTTGACATCCAGCATCGACAGAAATACAAAACGATTACCACCCTTGTCCCTTTTACGCGCAATATACAGATCGAAGATCTGCCCATACGGACGAACTAGTGTTGCCAAATCATTCCCACTGCATCCCTTTGGTAGATTGGTTACGAAAATCTTTGTAATGCGACGTTGGATTTTTTCCGGTATAGGGGCCCTCCGGCAGAGATCCATATTTTTTCGTATCCCACTCATACTCCTATCATTGACACAGTAACTTAGTAATATTCATAACATATTCAAATAAAGTAATTTATTTGAAACGTGTTTCATATTTACTTACGATAGTTTATAATATCATATTTATGTAACTAATAGATAAGTATTAAATATACTCATTTAAAATACTTTATTTTTATATCATTCTTTTTCTCCTTATGCTCAAAACTCTGAGACATCAGACATGTATAATATTTACAAGTTTTAATATTTACAAGTTTTAATATGGACATCAGACATGTATAATATTTGTGGAAACGGCCTCCCCACAAAATATGGGGGAAAGACCGCGTACATCTTCCCTTAAATGGGACGGACCCTCCCTGGACCCCGCGAAAACGCGGGAGCTCTTTGCAGCACCAGGTACGCCCTTTTTGTTGAAAATTTATTGATATTATTATAATTAATATGATTATTAATATTTATTCAATTAATTAATGTGTTGAATGTAATATCAATGCTCAAAGTCGTGATTGGTATTAAGAATTAATGATGTGAGAAGTTGTCTCACATTAATGGAAATAAACAAAGTAAAGTGGTTAATATTATAATCTCTTGATTATATTGTGTTTTTAAAATATCACACTGAGTAGATACACGAAGCGTGCAAAGCACCCTTAACTCGAACACACTCGCGTGGCGTGGCCATGTGGTCGCAATGTGGCTCTTTGATGGCGCACTTTGCACAAGAACGAGCCGCCTTAGTATTTTTAAAGGTTGGTTCAACGCCTGGTTAGGTGCGACCGACCATGGTGCGTGATCTGAGTCCATGTGGTTCGAACAGTTTCATCTTGGCTGAAATCGATGACAGTTTCTAACCAAGTTATTAAACCGAATTGATAACTTTAATGAGCAGATACGATTTCGAATTAGTGGTTGATTGGGTTGTTACCGTTCGAGTTCACTATATATGAAAAGATAGACCAACATAACTCGAAAACCTGAATAAACAGGTTCTCTAAACGTTCTTCATCTCTAGTTTCTCTTCTACAATCTAATTCGGATTCTAGATTAATCTTGGCAGTACCAAGTGCTTCGGCTGTTGTACCCTTGAAAACAAAACCAGTTTGTAGGATTAGTGTTTGTCTCTCAACACAAGTTTATCTCTCAAACTCAATTGATCTCACTCGAATAGATGAAGCAGAATCTCTAACTAAGTTGACAATAATATAATAAGTAAATGAACACATGATTAGTTTTTTAAGATACTTGTATATATTACTTCTCAATTCAGTATTACAAGGCTCTTACAACCATAACTTAATGAGTTACAATGAGAAACTATATATATTACTATCTACAGCAGGTTATACTTGGATAACTAGCTGGAATTTACAACTAGACAAATACTACATTACTAGAAGTAAAGCATCTAAGATAAAATACTATCCCAGAGTATGTAGTCATTACATGTCCATGACTTACCTTTTGTCACCAACTAAATTTGGTAACTGTACTAACTGATAAAAGGCGAAAGTGGATTAAAGTATGGTCAACTATATGGGCGTGGGAAAGCGACATGCAGTATATCAGAGTTGGCATTGAGTGTCAGTCGGACAATACTTTTATCCACTGGTTAATAGTTTGTTCTTCCGAAGCTTAAATGGCTTCGGAAGAGTAAGTTCTTCCGAAACCATTTATACTTCGGAAGAATCATCTTCTCTCAAAAGTTCTGCAAGTCTTCATGATTTTACTCTTCGGAAGACTTTGTCTTGAATCTTCTAAATGTTTATACTTCAGAAGGATACATTATCTCAGATTCTTCATTCTGATGGCAAAATTCTATGAAATCAAATCATATTGTATATTCCCCCCTATTTAGAAGATAAAATAAGCTTATATTTTTATAGTCAAAATCTCAAATATCTTTATTCATCACTCAATTCAACTCGTTTAATCATTGTCCACATCTTAAAATAAAAATAAGCATACACTATCTCGTTCTAAATCATGAACAACCCGAAATAAATGTTGTGAACTTAGAATTTTCAATTTGATTAAACATAGCAAAAACCCCGTTTAAGCTTCAGATTATTTCTTCATAAAAGCTGTTAGATCTAGATTGTATAGGGCTAGATCATTTTTTTGTATAGGCTTAGTACTTGAAAATCAAGTCTTGTAATTAATATTTGTAACAATCAAAATATATATATATATATGTGCTTTGAATCTATAGGATAACCCCATATATATGTGTGTTGATTTGTGACTTGACAGGGAAAAACAATATACTTGGACGGATACCTGGAATTGACCAAGTGTAAGAAACATCTACGGATGAAGAATTTTGTTAACCCGTAGATATGTTTCTTACAAGACAAAAAGACCAAGTACATGTTCCTGCGGATGATCAAGTACTGTGAAGTGAAGACTCCTACGGAAGAAGGATTTCCTACGGAAGAACAACACTTCAACTGAAGAGCAATTCATCTACGGAAGAACAAAAGTTCTGCGGACGACAAGACTCCTGCGGAAGAACATTATACTTGTGCGATTGCAAATACCAAGAAGTCAAACAAGTCAACACAATCAATAACAAATCCCAAGAGATTCGGTGTTTCCTAAGCCGACTCAAACCATCTATAAATATGAGTCCTAGGTTTCGCATCTCAGTGAACACAATCAATCATTACTACGGCTGTCAAGAGTTCATTGTGCAACCCTAGCTGCCGTCACATCAACATCAAACATTATTCGATTCACAGAATTCATTGTTCATAGTCATTCATTATTATTCTTTTGTAATCACTACCTTATAGTCAATGAAATACATTTGAATTATTATTGATTTCACATTTATTGTGTTTCTGTGGTTGTGTTCATCGTTAATCATTAAAACAATTAAACGTCAATTAGTGATAATTCAGCGATCATTAAATTGATTTATTTTAATACTGATAATTCCTGAATCGCGATCCTTGGATTCACAGGTGGTATCAGAGCATTGGTGCTCATTGATTTAGATCAATTGATCTATCAGTATTAAAATTGTTTAATTGAGTTTCAAACAATTAAATCAACGACTTGTCGTTCAGCAAGCACTGTCTCATTGCTTGTTTGATTTAGATCTATATTCAAATCAATCGAATACTAGATCTGCATCTTTGATAGATTTATCAATTTTAGCATTTAAGTTTTGATTAATACTTTTGCATTAAACATGAGTACTTTTGGTGGAGGATCTTATCAACTGCCAAAGTTGGAAACCAAAGCTGATTTTAAATCCTGGAAGATCAAGTTCAGGAATCATGTGAACTACACAGATTCTGACTTGTGGGAGTCCATCACTCAAGGTCCTTATATTCCACCCACTCTTGGGCCGGATTATAATGACAAGAACCAGCCAATCAGCACTAAAGACCTGCCACCTGACGATGTCAAGAAAGTCAAAGTCGATATTAAAGCATACATCTTGCTTAGTATGGCTTTGCCAGAAGAAATCTTGATCAGGTGTGAAAACTACAAGACAGCAAATTCCCTGTGGAAGATACTCCACACTCTCTGTGAAGGGAGTGATGAGATCCGAAGCATAAGGAAAGACACCCTTAGATCACAATATGAAACTTTTCATCATATTGAGGGTGGATCAATTCCTCAGCAACTCCATAGATTTATGCAACTTGTTACTGAGATGAACATCTTGGAGTTAAAATATACCACTGAGGAATTAAACAAGAAGATGCTCCACACTTTGCCTGAAAGTTGGAAGCAAACAGTCTCCATGTTCAAGAATACCATAGATCTCAAGACAACAGGTCTGGATACATTGGTTGCTAAGGTAGAAGCTCTTGAACTGGATGAACAATCAAGAAACAAGAGTGTGAGAACTCATGTCTCACCATATCACTTCAAGGAAACCAAAAATGCTAGAAGTGCATTTATCTCAAACAATGAAAGTGATAACTCTTGTACTTTGAGTGATGATGAAGAGCAAGTTAGTTTTTATGCATCCAAACCCACTAAGAAATCATCTCAAAGTAAAAATCAAAAGGAAAAGGGAAGATCTGAAGAGAAAAGGGAAACATCAGCAATTGCAAACTCTTCTCAACATAACAAACAATCAGAACCAATAACTGTCATATTGGATTCTGAAGAACAAAAAGCAGCCTTTGCAGCTTTTAGTTCTAGCTTTCAAGCATATCTTGGAAGTTCACTCACATCAGCAAACATCTGTCAGCAAGATTTGGAGGAACTCCCTCCTGATGTAGTAGAAGAGATGGATCTACAATGGCAGATGGCAATGATTGCTCACAGAGCTAAGCAATATCTGCGGAGAAATAAAAATCTGGCAGCAGCAAGCAAAACATCAAAGATTGGTGTTGATAAATCAAAAGTCAAATGCTTCAAGTGCAATCTCTATGGTCACTTCTCTAGAGAATGCAACCAACAATCATCTCCGCAGTATCAGTATCAGCAGCAACAAAATCAGCAGCAACTACAATATCAGAATCAGCAGTCAACCTCTCAAAGATCTCTGCATAGACAACCTCAGCTAACATCCCTACCAGCCACAAATACATCAGCATAACCAAGCAATTCTAAGGAGACTGGGCTGATCATCCTTCAAGATGGAACATGTGACTGGAGTTTGTATGAGAAGGAAGTGATAGAGGAGAATCAAGCATTAATGGCACATATGGAAAACAAAGTTCCTCCTATGGCCAGAGAGGTAAAAGACAGGTTATGTTCATCATCATGTGTTGAGGAAGTTGAACGATATAGAGTCCATGCTCAACAATTGGCTGATAAAGTAAAGGAAACTATGATTTTAAATGAATCACACTTAAGAGAACAAAAATTATATCAAATCAAAATAAGTTCTTTATAAAAAGATTTAGAAAAATATGTTACTGAAAATTACAGCCTAAAAGCCCAAGTTGAGCATCTGACCACTTCCTTAACAAAATCCATGGCTGATCATGCATCAACTGAAGTGAAACTTCAGAAGTTTCAATTATCATCTCAACAATATGAGAAGTTGTTAAACTCTCATACTGAATCAAAGAACAGGTCCGGGTTGGGTTATAATGCTGTTGCACCACCTATTAATAATAACTACACACCTTTACCTGAAACAATGACTAACAATTTGTCAAAACATTTTGTGCAAAGCACCAAAAT
The DNA here is from genome assembly GCA_024085815.1 of Flaveria linearis. NCBI lineage: Eukaryota > Viridiplantae > Streptophyta > Magnoliopsida > Asterales > Asteraceae > Flaveria > Flaveria linearis. Next base: position 55,986,557 of record CM044007.1, on the reverse strand, counting down.
TGACATAAACAACAGTCATGAAGCTGAGATAAGTGAAACTGAATCTACGGAATCTGAATCACTTAAACATAATGAATCAGATTTTGATAAGTATGATGACTTGGATGATTCTGATGAACATGATACTGATCAACTGAACATTGGTAAGAATGTTCAAGTTGAAACTGGTCTTCCGCGGGTACTTGAAGAATCAAAGCTGCAGTATCCTCCAAAGGAACGGAACATGCTGAAGACTATCTGCAAGAGGATTGCTGAATTGAATGAAGGACTTCAAGAACTGAACCTTCACAAAGTTGATAGCTGCGGATCAAGTGCTGAGATACCTTTGTCTTCAGAGAAAGGTAAGAAACAACAAACTTCAACAAAGCAAAAGAAAAATTCAAGTGTTGAAGATCAGCGGAAAAAGAAATCTGAAGAATCCGTAGAACATCTGCGGAAAGCAAAAGTTACCAAGTCCGTAGATCTTCTGCGGAAGACAAAATGTACTGAATCCGCAGAAAAGCAACGGAAGAGAGAAACTGATTCTGCGGACGAGGTAAAAAGAGAGACCAACAAACATGCATAGAAAAAGGTGAATATCAAGCAACAAATGGCAGTCAAAGGCAAACAAGCAACAGCTGATGATGCTCCAAACAAAAACAAGAAGAAATCAACTGATGCTTCAGCAAGTGAGAAAAAGATCAGTAAAAAGAAGGATGAATCTGAAGAAAGTTCAGAAAAATATTGTAAATGGTGTGATATGAAGAATCACAATACTGATGAATGCTATTTCAGCAACTATTGTTCCATTTGCAATATGAACAATCACATGACTGCTGATTGTTACTTCAACAAACACTGTGCCATATGTGATAAAAATAATCATTCAACTCAGGAATGTTATTTTAATAAGAAGAACAAGAAAAAGAGCAAAAATAAGTCTCAAGATACATCATCCGAATCAGATACTCAATCATCAGTAAGTAACAAAGAGACAAAGATTCAAAAAGATAAACAAAAGTCAAAGAAAGGATCATCTATTGAGAACAAGACTTCGAAGAAGAAAACACCAACACATGCTAAGACACCTCACAAAAAGGTGGATTTGTCTGATAAATAGACTGAAGAAGTGGATGGTTTCTTTGACAACTTTGCAAAAGTAACACATGTGTCTCAATCAAAGCTGAAAGATGAAGAAACTTTCAAAACTACAGGATCCTCTCCAAAGTTAAAATACCAACCAAAACAAGTCACTTTGAAGAAAGACTCATCTTCAACAGAATCATCCTCACCACCATCAAATCAAAAAGAAACAACTAATACTGAAACTTCAAGATTAATTCATGAAGGAGTAACTATTGTTGACACATCTGGCAAATCCAAGACAATTAAGCCTTGGATTGTCAATTCTAACTAATTTCTTTTTGTGTGCAGGAACAATCATGGAGAGCTGACAACAAGTGGTATGTTGACAGTGGTTGTTCCAGACATATGACAGGCAACTGTGCACTTCTCCATGACTTCAAACATAAACATGCCTCTTATGTGGCATTTGGTGGGGATAAGAAGGGAGGTAAAATTGTTGGTGAGGGAATGGTAACTAATGGTGTGTTAACATTTGAAAAAGTAAATTACTGTGAAAATTTGCAGTATAATTTACTTAGTGTTTTCCAAATTTATGATCAAAATTATTTAACACTATTTGATAACACTAACTGTTACATTCTTAAGCCAGGTTTTATAGTTCCAGCAGACTGGATCCTTCTCAAAGCATCAAGAAAAGGCAACACATATATCTTGGATATGAACAACACAACACTCACTAATCATGAGACATGCCTGCTGTCTAAATCTTCAGAAGATGAATCTCAACTGTGGCATAGAAGGCTTGTCCATTCCAACATGAAGAACATGAATAAATTGGTGAAAAATGACTTAGTCATTGGATTACCAAAGAAAGAATTTCACTGTTCTAATCATTGTTCTTCATGTTATAAAGGAAAACAACACCGAGTGTCTCATAAATCCAAAATAATTAACACTAACACTACACCACTCAAATTGCTTCACATGGACCTCTTTGGTCCAACCAATGTGCTGAGCATTGGAAAAAGACAATATTGTTTGGTGATAGTAGATGATTTCATTAGATTCACATGGGTCTTCTTTTTAAAACATAAGAGTGAAACATCTGAAACATTAATGGACTTTGTGATCAAGATTGAGAATCAACTTGATTTAAAAGTTAAAATTTTTAGGAGTGATAATGGAACTGAGTTTGTTAATGCTGATCTGGATTCTTTTTGCAGGAATAAAGGAATAGCAAGACAATTTAGTGCACCAAGAACTCCACAACAAAATGGAGTGGCTGAAAGGAGAAATAGAACACTCATAGAAGCAGCGAGAACAATGCTAGCTGATTCTCAGTTGCCCATTACTTTCTGGACAGAAGCTGTGAATACAGCTTGCAATGTTCAAAATAGAACTTTGATAGTCAAAGAACATAATAAAACACCTTATGAACTCTTATTTAAAAGGAAACCTTTTATAGGATATCTTAGAGCTTTTGGGTGTCATGTGTCTGTTTTGAATACTAAAGAACAACTAGGAAAATTTTCTGAAAAAGCCTATGATAGTTTCTTTGTTGGATATTCATCCACTTCTAAATCATATAGGGTCTATATTCTAGAACATAACATAGTTGAAGAGACTCCCAATGTTTCTTTTGATGAATCCATGTTTACTACTAATGTAAAAGGATCATCTTGGTTATTTGATATAGATGCATTAACGGAATCATTTAACACTGGTTATCTGATCAATGCAGGTGCTGCGGATACATGCTATCCTTTTGTGCCTCCAAGTTTGAATGAAGTGCCCCTGACAGCTGACCCACCAAGGATACAACTTTCAACTGCACCTCAGCACGAGTCAAGTCAGCAGCATGAAGTTACATCCGTAAATACATCCGCAGATGCATCCGTATCCGCAGATGTAAGTCCTACCTCAGCTGCTGAACTCAGGGATAAAGAGGAGGGGTTAAATCAACAAACCATGCCCGCAACACAACAATGTTCATCCGTGGATGGTAATGCATCTTCTACGGAAGTACAAAATGCGTCCGTAGATGCTGCAGTTACTCCTGCTGAAGAACAAAATGCTGCTTCCGTAGAACCTCCTGCGGAAGAACAAAATGCTGCTTCCGTAGAACCTCCTGCGGACGAACAAAATGCTGCTTCCGTAGAACTTCCTGCGGAAGAAGACAACCCAGCAGCAACTCATACACAAGCTGATCAAAATGAACATGAGCCTTTTGATTATTTCATAAACTCAACTTCTCAGCTGACTCCATCTGCTTCAATGGGTTTCTCAAACTTGGAATCCACAGTTCCAGTTGATGCTGTCTCAACAAGCAGAATCCACAAGGCTCATCCAACAGACAATATCATTGGAGATCTGAATACAAGAACTACAAGGAACAAAGGAGGTGTGGCAAACATTTGTTTGTTCACCTGCTTCTTGTCCCAAACAGTTCTTGCAAACATTACAGCTGCACTAAAAGACAACAGCTAGATTGAGGCTATGCAAGAAGAACTACAACAATTCAGAAAACAAAAAGTGTGGACTCTTGTAGACTTGCCTACGAGTCAACACCCAATTGGAACAAGGTGGCTATTCAAAAACAAGCTGGATGACAGAGGCATCATCGTGAGAAACAAGGCTAGGCTCATTGCTCAAGGCTATACCCAGGAAGAGGGAATAGACTATGATGAAGTCTTTGCACCAGTTGCAAGGATTGAAGCTATAAGGGTTTTCCTAGCCTATGCCTCCTTCAAGAAGTTCACAGTCTATCAAATGGATGTGAAGTGTGCTTTCCTCTATGGGAAAATTGATGAAGAAGTCTATGTTGCTCAACCCCCTGGATTTGAAGACCCTGATTATCCACATAGAGTATACAAGCTTGATAAAGCTTTGTATGGTCTTCATCAAGCACCCAGAAAGTGGTATGACACACTATCATCCTTCCTGCTGAAGAATGGCTACAAGAGAGGAACAATTGATCGGACACTTTTCCTCAAACATGAACATCAAGATCTTTTGGTGGTTCAAATATATGTTGATGACATAATATTTGGATCAACCAACAAGAAGCTGTGCCAAAGCTTTGAAGACTTAATGAAATCTGAATTTCAGATGAGCTCCATGGGAGAATTGACATTCTTCCTTGGCTTACAAGTTCATCAGAAACCTGATGGCATTTTCATCAATCAAGAAAAGTACATTCATCAAATTTTGAAGAAGTACAACCTTGCTGATTCCACTTCATGCAAGACACCAGCATCAACAATAGACAAGATTGTGCCTGACCCTGCTGGAAAATCCGTAGATCAAAGATTGTATAGATCAATGATCGGTTCTTTAATGTACTTAACTGCCAGTAGACCTGACATCATGTTTGCTGTTTGTGTTTGTGCCAGGTATCAATCAGACCCAAAGGAGTCCTATCTGAATGCTGTAAAGAGGATTTTCAGATACCTGAAAGGCAAACCTGCATTGGGACTTTGGTATCCCAAAGATGGAGATTTTAGCCTCTACTCCTACTCAGATAGTGACTATGGAGGGTGCAACAACAACAGAAAATCCACAACTGGTGGATGTCAGTTTTTAGGACCAAGACTTGTTTCATGGCAGTGCAAGAAGCAAACAAATGTATCTGTATCCACAGTTGAAGCAGAGTACATAGCTGCTTCAGCAGGTTGCTCTCAAGTACTTTGGTTGCAGAACCAATTACTTGATTATGGTTACAATTTCCTTCATACACCAATTCATATTGATAATTCAGCTGCTATGTTTATAACTGCTAACCCAGTTCAACATAGTAAAACAAAACATATTGAAATCAGATACCATTTTCTGAGAGATTGCTCTGAAAAGGGTCTAATCAAGTTAGTTAAAGTAGACACAACCAATCAGCTTGCTGATTTGTTCACTAAAGCATTTGATTCTGTTAGATTTAATTTTCTGATAGAATCTTTGGGGATGATTAACTTAGAATAAATCAACAAAAGCATATGACTGACTTTGTGTAGAGTAATCGTTAAGGATAACTTAAGTGTCTGATAGAACATCTATACTTGCATTATATTAGGGAAATGATAGTAGACTATACTTGGTTATTACACAAACACTCAATCTGACTTATATCATACTGATATGTTAGTAGGTTCATCTTGAGTGGAAACAAAGCTAAGCGCATGCCAAACTAAAGCATCAGGTAACTGTCTGTGAGGATGCCATTTGAGAATCAGGAAGGTATGTTCTCTCCTGATGTGATCAAATCACTTACACAAGCACACTATGTAAAATACTTTATAATCTTCTATCTTTGCAACGTCATATTCCCTCTGTTTTGTGTGAACAAAGACCTGGGAATGTGATTAACAAGTGTGATCTTCATTCTCCCTCTGTTTTGTGTAAACAAAGACCTGGGTTAAAGTTCACCTCTGTTTTATGAAAGTAAAGACCTGGTGACTATGAAGATCATATTTTAGCTCTAAAAAGGAATCACTTGTGATCCATTGTACATCAAGTCAAAGAGCTTCAACATCAAAGCATTCATGAGACTGGAATATGTCTCAAGATAGAACTTATAACTTAATGTACACAGTCATTAAGTGTGGAATGTAGTGATTTGCCTCACCTACGGAAGACATACTCTAATGATAATTGAATGTGGGACTCATGATTGCTACTGATTAACAAACTTCACAACATGATAAATAGCATGCCTAGTTGATACGATACTCATGTTTGAATTTAAGTGGATCCATATACTTGCAATTAGGTATGTATTGAATCAACTAATCAACATCAGCAGAAGCCAAGTTATAGTATGATCCCTCTATATATATATGCATGCATGTAACTGTTTAAGTCAGATGTTTAATTGTTATCTCAACTGACTTTCTCTCATTTAGACTGTCATATGCCTGTCATGCCTGTTTACAACTTAAATTTATGATAAATATAACAGTCTCACATTAATCACAAATTTAGGGGGAGTAGTTCATGCATGAAAAACAATAAAAGCTGATAATTGATTTGAATTACTTTGAAGGAATTGGAACTTGAGCACTAACTTGAATGCATGATACAGGAAACTTGCTTTCCTGTACTTAATTGCCATGCAAATAAACTCAACAATGTCCAACATCAACATTTGATTCTACTCAGTAGATATCATACATTTAAAGTTTTAAAAACTTTTATGTTCCGCAGAAGTTTCAGTAATACCTCTCTTCCGTAGAAGTATTATGTGATTTCTGATTCAGCAGCAAAACAAATGCATTGAACTTTTACATCCACAGATGTTAAGACATCCGCAGATGTAAGGTTCCGCAGATGTTGACATCAGCAGATGTAAGGTTCCGCAGATGTTGACATCCGCAGATGTTAAGGTTCCGCAGATGTTCTGCGGAAGAAATAATGCATTCTAAACAAACTTGGTATGCGGATAGGAATGAATGGGAGTGGGCCCAACATAATTAATAAAAGAACATAATTAATAAAATAAATTAATGTGTTCGCCTATAAATAAGGTTTCTGATATTTTTACAGAGCACTTTTTCACTTTTAACCTAGAAAATCGCCCATTTTCCCTCTTTTTCAAAATTTCAAAATATCCGTTCCAAGAACACATTATCAACATTATCCAGTAATCAATCACTGTTACTGCGAAGGTAAATCATGTCTTAAACATCAGTACGAAACTGATTAATCGGTTATTGCCATTAAAACGATTCAACTGCATGTTTTCTAACTTGATTTTCTTTACAGATGGATAATCGATTCGCTAAAGAACATAATGTGTGCGCGTTCTTAAACGCTGATGATCCTGCGGCGGAAGGATGTCGAGATATCATAAGATATCTCCGACGATCAAGGCTCTTCTACGCCTTGACGGCTGAGCCTGTGATCCATCAGGCGCACATAATCGATTTTTGGAACTCAGCACGAGTTGAAGAACAAGGTGATGAGGAAGTGATTGTGGCTGAGATTCGAAATAAACGTCTACGAATCACTGAAAGCACCTTACGAAGATGCTTGGAACTGGGTGATAGAGAGATAGGTCACCCCGATGTATTCGAGAATGAATACATTGAGAAAATATTCAATCTGATGGGGTATGATGGTGATTACGAGAAAGGGGAAATCAAAAAGGGCAGGCTGTGTAAACCATACCGATTCTTGTGCCACACCTACCTGAAATGCATGTCAAACAGGAAGTCAGGACTCGACAGATTCTCTAGGCACATATCATCTGGAATCATTGAAATATTCGAGGGGAGAATTTATAACTACGCCAAATACATCTTCAATTGTCTGAGTGAACAAGTCAAACTGCAGAAGAATGACAAGATGTACATGTTCCCGAGATTCCTACAACTGGTGATCAACTCAGAACTACCAGGGTTGGACAGAGTTGGCGATGTGTTTGTTCAAGCACACTTGAGCAAATCTGTGCTAAACAAGCTTTGTGGAAAGTATTAGGGTCAAGATATGCCAATGTTCGCGCATGTAGTAGATCCTTAAGCAGACTTGCCACAAGAGTTGGCTTGGGCAGATGAAGCAGAATCATCTGCTGATTCTGCACAAGCATCTCACTCACCACTCCAAACACCACCACACCAACACCACTCACCAACCCAAACTCCACCACTCCAACATCAAACACCTAGCCAAACACCCCCTCAACAATCACAATCACCAACAAGCTTGAACACCCAACCAACCTCCCCAATTCATCAACATCAATCACCCCTACTAATATCCTTATCATCCACCAAAAGCACTGAGCCAACATCTCCAGCCAAACAACAATCATCATCACCTTCTCAGTCATCATCACATCACACTCAACCTTTCTCTCCACTACAAGCTCAATCCCCTGTACAACCACCACCAGAATCACCAAAACATCCATCCCCGAAAAGTGCTGGAACCGAACCTTTTGAGATAACTGAGTCCGTACACTCTGTACACTCAGGAGACACAGAGATATTATCTCAAGCCAGCATTGTTCCTATCTCACCCACACACACAGAAGAACATGCTTTATCAGCACATACTGAGCCCATATCTTCATTGAAAGATGAACAAATTGCTGATGAGCATGGGGAAGTACAAGGATCTGATGAGGATGTCATTGCATACCATGAAGATGATTTAAGTGACAAAGACATTCCTGTCAGCAAAAGCTATTTGGTTGCTGAGCACAACAAGTTAGTACTCAAATCAAATAAGCGAAAAGAAAGAATTCAAGAGCTGAAAGGTGTAATCAAAGAAAAAGATGAAGAGCTGATGAAGAACGATGCTAGACTAAAACGGCTGAGAGAAGATGCTCTAAGCAACAATGAAGTCATTGATGCATTGTTGCAAAGAGAACAAGAGTTGGAGGCTTCTTTAAAGACTGAGCAAAATGATAAAGCTGAACTGATCAAAAAGAAAGATGCAGAAATAGAAGAGCTGAAAAAGAAGATATCTGCTCTGCAAACAAAAGAAGCCCCAAGTACTGATCAACCAAAACAGTCGGGTGAAGCTGCTAAACAAATGATTTCATACACCCGGAAAAGAAAATACATGGGAGCAACTCAAAAGAAACCTGAAGATGAAAGCTCTCCAAGAAAACCAAAACTTCCATCCCCTGTACCTACACCTTCAGTAGATGTGTCTACTGTGAAGGTATCATCCAGAGATGATAATGACAGTGAGAAAGAGTAGGAGGAACTGACAAGAATTGAGTCCCCCACTGGAGAAAAGGGTGGAAAGGCCGATGACCTTCTAACAACAGCAGACATCATGGAAGAGAGGCCTGATTCTAGCATGTTTATGACCCTCATCAACCATGGTTTTCCATATGACATGGTTGAGAGGATGAACACATCAGAAATGAAGAATGCACTGAAAGAGTTTGAGTTTGCAAGGTTCATAATTCCAAACTGTGATTGTGAAGCCTTTACTATATTTCAGTCATTGGAGAAGATCAAAAAAGATCTGGGCCACTGTGACACAGCCAAACTTACCAAGTACAATATGACCTGCTGGTTACAGGGCCACAACTACAAACCTCATGGGCTTAAAGGTAGAACCACTGGAGAACTGCGAAGGATGATGGAGCATGTAATGAAGGTGGAATTGGAAACAGGTGTGAAATTCAGAACCACAGCTCCTCATCCAACTGATGACAAACAAATCAAACTATCAGCTGATCCAATAACTGTGGAACCCAAGGATCAGCATAAAGCAAAAGATAAGGTCATCAGGGAACCAAGGGAAGTCATCCCAGGCAAAGTATGGCCCCTTGGTACCACTGTTAGAGAAATCACTGATCAGAAGTCCACTCTGATTCAGTTGGTTAATCACCTCACAACTCCCAACTCAGCTGAAGAAAACAAGATCATGGCGTGGAAATATGATCAAGAGTGGGATTGTGTAGTGATCAAAAGGACATCAGGAAGAGTTGAATAGTTCCATGATGTGTTTTCAGTTCTCTGCCTTCCTGAGAATGATCTAAAGGACCTGCAAAGCCTTACCATGACAAATTATCCAATACATCCGAGAGGCAGGGACTTCTCAAGCAGAGTGGGTCAACTGAAAACAAGGTTCAAAGATGATGTGATGATAGGTGCTAAGAGAGATGATGAAGAGCATAGAAGAAGAAGTCAAGGACTGAAAAGATACAAGTCCAATGCCTCTGAATTAGTAGATTATGAATTCCTAAAGAGGGTTGGTTACAACAAGAGAACCTCAGCAGCCATCAAGCACATTAAAGGGACTCAATACACACTCCCTATCACTGAATGGGGATATGTAGAGAGGACAAAAGAACTGGTGTTGCTGAGGAATGCAGAGAACAAACGAGCAGAAAAGATCAGGATCTTTGATCCTGTGGAAATCAAGTTGCTTCATCCAAGCTACACTTCCTACCTTCATGACAAATTCTTTCCGAAGCTGAATGATGAAGCAGCTCAAAATGATCTGTTCCTGCATGTTCATATGATACAAGTGATTGACAAACTTCATGCAAAGGCCTACAAACGACGCAGACACAATGCAGGCTTGCTGAAGGGAACAGAGTATGATGAAGTCACAGAACTTCGCCTCTCCGAACAAGATGAACTTGAAGTAGTGAAGAATGACAGAGTCTTGGAGACTCTCACTACAGAGGAGGATGTTCTGGGACTTGGCTTTGAGACTCTGAAGAAGATCAGCAAAATGGAGATCAAATACAAGTATGATGATCAAAAGGCAGCTGTATCTTACTTCTACAACAAAATCATATCAAGAGTCAAGGAGCTAGCAGTTTTGAAAGACTGATTACAAGGAGCTAAGCCTAAGGGGGAGTATTGTTAGATCTAGATTGTATAGGGCTAGATCATTTTTTTGTATAGGCTTAGTACTTGAAAATCAAGTCTTGTAATTAATATTTGTAACAGTCAAAATATATATATATATATATGTGCTTTGAATCTATAGGATAACCCCATATATATGTGTGTTGATTTGTGACTTGACAGGGAAAAACAATATACTTGGACGGATACCTGGAATTGACCAAGTGTAAGAAACATCTACGGATGAAGAATTTTGTTAATCCATAGATATGTTTCTTACAAGACAAAAAGACCAAGTACATGTTCCTGCGGATGATCAAGTACTGTGAAGTGAAGACTCCTACGGAAGAAGGATTTCCTACGGAAGAACAACACTTCAACGGAAGAGCAATTCATCTACGGAAGAACAAAAGTTCTGCGGACGACAAGACTCCTGCGGAAGAACATTATACTTGTGCGATTGCAAATACCAAGAAGTCAAATAAGTCAACACAATCAATAACAAATCCCAAGAGATTCGGTGTTTCCTAAGCCGACTCAAACCATCTATAAATATGAGTCCTAGGTTTCACATCTCAGTGAACACAATCAATCATTACTACGGCTGTCAAGAGTTCATTGTGCAACCCTAGCTGCCATCACATCAACATCAAACATTATTCGATTCACAGAATTCATTGTTCATAGTCATTCATTATTATTTTTTTGCAATCATTACCTTATAGTTAATGAAATACATTTGAATTATTATTGATTTCACATTTATTGTGTTTCTGTGGTTGTGTTCATCGTTAATCATTAAAACAATTAAACGTCAATTAGTGATAATTCCGCGATCATTAAATTGATTTATTTTAATACTGATAATTCCTGAATCGCGATCCTTGGATTCACAGGATTCATCACTCAATTCAACTCGTTTAATCATTGTCCACATCTTAAAATAAAAATAAGCATACACTATCTCGTTCTAAATCATGAACAACCCGAAATAAATGTTGTGAACTTAGAATTTTCAATTTGATTAAACATAGCAAAAACCCCGTTTAAGCTTCAGATTATTTCTTCATAAAAGCAAATTTTAAAAATTCTTACTCTTTCTTTATTTTTCCTTAAAATTTTCACTTCTATATATAGTTTTCGCAAACCTTTTATGCAAAAACTATCAAACTTTCTTGGTGTTCTGTCAATTTGTGAAAACTTTCAAAATTTTCACATAATATACGAAAACTATCATAGTTCTTGCAAAATATGCGAATATTATGAAGTTTTCACATAAGTTCTCACAAATTACACTTCTCGCATTTTGTTACTCTATGCGGGAACTTCATGTTGTTAAGCTTTTTGATTCTGAATCACTGCAACAATCTGAATTTTTTGATTCTAACTATCTAATCATGAACAAATAAACTGCATATGATGTAAAAGTTGTGCAGATCATCAATTGAACACATAATGAAGCCGATCATACCATTTTTAACCCACAGTTTCAACATCCAACCTTCAAAACCCATCATTTTCGATCCAAAATCTTCTTATATTCAATCCTCCATTGTTTAATGTCTTAATACGGATGATTGTGGAATGAAAATTCGTGTATCAAGAGCTATGATACCATTTGTAAGGTCCAATCATCGTTGAACTTCGAATTACTCTTGATAAACATAAGATAGATGTGCTTGTGTGTGATCAACAACAAGTAACAACTCAATAGAATGTTTGTTATAATCAAATGATTAAAGTACCAAATGAGTATACATCGTTCAACCTTGATCCACCCGAGGTGAGCTTCGCTTGGGTGACCTATCACACAAATCCTCTACTTTCTTCTTTAAGCACCTACACAAATGCACACACATACTAAATTATAAAAGAAAAGACTCTTAGTTATACATTTAGTAGCATCGGAAACCTTAACCAAAGTTTTCGCAAAATTCAAGTTCTCGCTTAACCTTAAAGTTCTCGCATGGTTTAGAGTTTTAACTTTCTTGGGTTTTCTTTCTTTTCACTTAATATTGTAATCCTTACAAGCCGAAGCCTTACGTACAAAAATATATAATAAAAAACATAAAAACATAAAAATAAAATAAGAAAATATATAAACCACATATAATGTTTCGCAGTTTTTTTCAGATGTTCTAGGCAGCTGCGCGTTTGTCTAAGGTAATGTGATCGATTGGAGTAGACAATGTTTCAAGATCCTCCCGTTCGTGCGCCTCTTACTTTTACTAGAGGCGTTCCATTTGTATATTATTAAACTTGTCTAATTGGCTGGCTACAACATCAACCTTTTTTAAGCTTGGATGTGGTTGATGACGACACCCACATTGATTTTGTTTTATCCCTTTGACTGGGCGTGGGAGTTTTTTCAGGCTGTCACCAAAATCATCATTAACGTCAAGTCAAATCCCTCCCTTGCTATAGTCGTTGGACTCGGTTGTTTTTTACCATTTAGATGGGTGACTCACCAATGGAAGTAGAACCTACTTAGGTGAGTTTTGAGTGATTTCCTAAGCTTTGTATTGACTAAATGCCTTGCCTCTTGTCATGCAACGATATTCGTTGGTGGCCACTTTCAAAACATTCAATTCAGTTTCTCTATTTTTCTTTTTGTTTAAAAGATACGTATAGATCCGGTTGAACTTTGACTTTTTTTGTTGATATCCCGCTATTTGGAGTTGCGTTGATGATAACCAAGTGAAACCTCTTGGATTCTTCCAAAAACTATCATGTTGTTACAAGTTACCTACAAAATATTTATAAAAAAAGCAATTATAAATAATAACGATAATAAATCTTGATTATTAGATATTTCGAAACATCGACCCAAACTTGGGTCAAAACCGTCTACTCGTCCATCGTACAATGTTGGATAGGTATTACATCGCTCAGGTTTATGACACTCCTTTCTGTTAGATGTTTTATTATAATTGGATTGACTAGTTGATTAATATGATTATAATATCCATCAAACAAGTTAGGAGGTGCGGAGTGCACACTTGTTTGAGTTTAATTTGATCCTCGGTATTAGAACCTCATAATATCTTAGGGGTGAAACCCCTAAGCAATGGGAATTCCAAGGGACAAGGCCCCAGGGAGTGGGGTCTAAAGGGCAACAACCTGTGGCTGGGGTTGAGTAATTTCATATGTGAAATCCTTTAAAAGTTAATTTTCCCAATATTTCACATGTGAATTCGAGTTAAAATTTGGCTCAATTATAAAACTTTTTTTAAAGGAATGTTGCCAAATGGAAGTTTTTATTGGCCTCGTCTCTATAGAAATAAGAATTCATATTGGTCAACTTCTTCATACTGTTGGTTTACAATTTCACACACATAAGTCATACCTTGTTTATGAAATAAAGTTTTATCCGACTGAACATTTGATGTGAACGTAAGTAGTTTCAATCTGAAAGTGATATTGCGACTCTTAGGTTTTTTAAGTTATTGATCATCTACAAACGATTCCTCAACATTTTCCTCCTTTTTTTTGTGAAGGACCAGATTGTTTTTTGAGGGACGTTTGGATTCCTATGACGACTTGGGTTTCGGGTAGTGGGTTATGAGCCGCCTTGTGAACCCTCAAATTTAAATACTCAAACTTTTTTTATGCATGTAATTTTAAAACAAAGCTTAAAAAGAAAATTCTTATAGGACATAACCCAACCCAAAACTATGTCCAAACCGGGTTCAGCCCAATCAGGTTTTCTGGACTCAAGTTTAGGTGGAACTGGGCATGTACCCGGGTTGGATCCAACTTCATAAAAACCCTACCCATTGTAACTAGGTAAGGGGTCTGAGTTGGGTATAAAACCGGGTTTGTGTGTGTTTGTCAACTTGAAAGTTGGTAATGACTAACAATATTAAATAAACATAATACTCATCATTTCTTTATTTTAAAGAGTTTGCAAAGAAAAAGACACAATATTTAAAACTAATACAATCTATACTAAGTTGGGTACTTTTGTAGTGTTGTATTCGTTTTGTAGTTGGGTATTCAACTAGACTAACCAACATCTATTTATACTATGTTAGAGGGGCAAAAATACAAAACAAAGGTAAAAAAACTTCAAATGGCTTTATAGCTTAAAATTGGGAAAAAACGGAAAAAACCGGTTTCGGGTTAGGGTCCTGGTCAGGTACTACGTTGGGAGTAAAAGTTAGAAACAGATACTATCTATCGGGTTCAAACGGGTTGGAACCGGATACACGTACTACCGGGCACCAACCAGAACCAATACGGGTTGGCGGGTCGGGTCGTTACCTGGTTTTGTTTTCCCACATCTACATCCAATCATACGAATTTGCCATGGTCTCAACTCTCAATTGTCATTAGCCCAAAAGAAAGCAAAAACATAAAGCGAAAACCGAGCGCTTGTTCAGTCATCATCTTCTCCGCTGAGCAACCGGCTCAACCACTTTTGTCTTCTCTCAATTCAATTCTCTGATAATTTCTTCATTGTAATCTACACAAATCGCGATTGCAGCTTCCTTCCTTTGTTCTCTGGTATTATCCTCAATCTTTTTCTTATGTATAGAATTAGGGTTCGTTTTTCCATGTGATTGATTTTATCTTTAAAAATAGGCTTCTAGTTTCTACTTGAAATCAATTCTGGAATTCTGGACCGGGTACATCATATAAATTTTGTGTTTTTGCATAATATTTGAAATCCAATTCCTGAACTGTCACTTGTATATTGCTCAGTAGTGATCGAGAAAGTTCAGAAAAGAAAACATTGCTCATTTCCTTGAGAATGATACAATGTTGATTATGACATTTTCGGTTTTTATGTTGTCCCCCGATGCAATGGTTCAAGTTTTTTCTCTTGAAATAAATGATTCTAAAATGAAATCTGTCTGTGCTGATGAATTAGGAAAATCTATATGAAAATGGTTAGATTGATATGAATCATGTCAGGTCCAAATTGTTTCTTATGTGAATATAATACCACCAATGTATTTGATATTATGCTCTGGTGTAGATCTCCACAATGCTAATGTCTAATATGCTTGTAGTATATCATGATAATCGTTATGGAAGCATTGCGACATCACTTCTCTTAGCTTTCATATTTGATGATGATGTTTGGAATTTGGATGGATGCATGAGAGGACACAAAAGATGTTTGTTCCTCTCTTGTAGTCTTGTGTAGATAATTTTTCAAAATCTTTATGTATTTGATAATTTTGTAATTTGAATTGTAGTAGGAATTTGACTTGAGATGTTTTTTTTTCCTACCACAAGGTAATCAGTAGTGACTTTGGTAAACAAGGAGGACTTATTAATAATTCCAAACCCTGGAAAGATTCAATAAAATCAATGTCTCAGCTTAAGCTCTCATCATGGGTATCTTCAGATCGACCATTTCACAACACCAATCACATGTTCAATTCGAGATTATTTCCATCCACCATCTCCCCCCCTTCAAAATCATCAAATTTCTCAACAATCAACTGCAATCTTCGTGAACTCCGCCAACGTATCGCCACTGTCAAAAACACACAGAAAATCACTGAAGCAATGAAACTTGTAGCAGCAGCAAAAGTCAGGAGGGCCCAAGAAGCGGTAGTTAATTCCCGACCATTCTCTGAATCCCTTATCGATGTTCATTACAGCATCAATCAACAGGCCCAATTAGAAGATGTTGACATACCTTTGACCGAAATTAGACCTGTCAAAAAAGTTGCCCTTGTTGTCATAACAGGAGAACGAGGTCTGTGTGGTGGTTTTAACAACTTTGTTCTTCGAAAAGCTGAAACCCGAATTGCTGAATTGGAGAATCTTGGTCTGGATTACACTGTTATTAGTGTAGGAAAAAAGGGTAATTCTTATTTTATAAGAAGACCTAGGGTTCCAGTTGATAGATTTATCGAAGGAGAGGGTTTTCCAACTGCCAAAGACTCTCAAGTGATTGCTGATGATGTGTTTTCCTTGTTTGTAAGTGAAGAGGTTGATAAAGTTGAGCTTTTATACACAAAGTTTGTCTCTTTGGTTAAATCAAATCCAGTAATTCATACATTGCTTCCATTGTCTGCTAAAGGGGAGATTCGTGATGGCAATGGGAATTCTGTTGATGCAAGTGAAGATGAGTTCTTTAGGTTGACTTCGAAAAAGGGGAAACTGGCTGTTGAGAGGGATAAATTGATGGGTAAACGTGACGTGTTTTTGCCGAATATGGAGTTTGAACAAGATCCTGTTCAGATTCTTGATGCATTGATGCCTCTTTATATGAATAATCAGATTTTGAGGGCATTACAGGAGTCATTAGCCAGTGAGCTTGCTGCTAGGATGAATGCAATGAGTAATGCTACTGAGAATGCAGTTGATTTGAAGAAGAGTCTTATGAATGTTTATAACCGTAAAAGACAATCTAAGATTACTACTGAAATATTAGAGATTGTTGCTGGAGCTGAAGCACTTTTATAGTTTAGTTGGTCTCTCGTTGGATTCCGTTTTATTCTTTTCTTGAACTCAAGTAGTGTTTGGATTTGATTATTTAGAGTCCACGGAAAGGTTTTTGTTATTGAAATATAGAATCCAGTATCAACGTCCTTCAAAATGTGTTTTTATCACTCTTAGTGGCACCTGTCTTTTTCCTCACTCAATTGTTTAATAGAATGAATACCGTTCAATCTTCGAGTGGAAGCTATAAATTTGGTTTGAATCACACAAAATCTCCCCTGAATCATTTATTAAAATGCAGTTTGATTTATTAGTTTCTCAGTGTTTATGTGCAGCAGAATTTTGTGTGTGGAGAGCTAAACATTATGGTCATTTAAATCTTCCTTGACAGAGTATGAAAGTAAGCTCGATTGAGTTCAAAGGTACATACTACTTTCCTTTTGCAAATTCATACCACCAGCCAATAAACAATTCAATGTATTTGCATACAATTGATCAATTGAAACAAATTCTATCCGGTTGTTTTACAAGCACATTAGGGGTTTGACATTATTTCAACAAATTATAGAAGTAGGAGATATGCAGGCACATATTGCGCTTAGTGCTGCCAGCACTGGGACACACATTGGGTTCATGCATTAAAAATTCTTTCAAGATTTCCAAGTTATCTGCACTACTATCCTGCAGTGATATATATTGGATTAATATAATCTTTCCATTAGGCTTTTCCATATAATTAGTCATCTAAGCATGTACAAATGAATCTTGAACAACTTAATTAAGAACAACATGTAGCTTCACAAAGACATTTGAGCATCAATCCCTAATATCAAAGCTAGGCATGGAGATGACGAGATGGATTTAAGCATAAACCGGCTAGATGCGTCTAATAGAATATCTGATTTTACTTTATAAAACCCAAATTTGGATAGCTGGTTGAATTGGTCCAGCTCAATAAATTGAGCTAGCAAAAAATACATGAAATAAACAATCACTTGCTATTGTCCTTATTGGTGGAATTGAAAGGGAAGGCTAACATATTTTCATGCACCCTAGCTTCATTGTCAACTGAACCGTTGAGAAGAAAGTGATCTAGTTATGCCACAATTTAAAGTCATACTTGTAATGTTTTCACCACGACTTTTGGCAATGCTTTTCTTTAAACTGTTGTCAAGATTGGATTCATTTAAAAGTTAAATTTTGATGAAAGTTACATTTATATTTCTTTTGTGTGTTAACTTTATATATCTTATTTGCCATACCATTCACACTAATTACATCCCTTTTTCAAATAATTGTAGATGTAGGGCGGTTAACAAATCAACTGTCACATATAAGGGTTTTAGAGCATTCATATTAGGTTTCCTATCATTATCTTTATAATTGCATTAATAATTATTATTTTTCTCTCTTCTTCTCAACTAAATAATATTTTTTAATACTTTCATTATTACATTCTCTCTTCTCCACTCACAATCACTTTTAAAAATTTAAAAAAAATTATAAGGGTTGAACAATAATTCCGCAAATATACAGATGAACAGTAATTTTTCTCTATTATCCACTCATAACCACTTATAATCATTTCCCAAATTATAAGTAACTCACTCATAAAAATCTAGAGGTGTACTTCATGTGGACATTGATTTTTAAGTTATGCATTCTTTCAACATGGCATCAAACTATCAAAATTTCTTTCGATTCTTGGAAGATTAGTGTAGCAATATTCTAAGAATATTTTTGGATGAGTTGAGTCTAAGAGTTTTATGGTTAGATTACTGATTTTTTTTTTTTTAATTTATTTATTTATAAATATGAATTGTCTATATTTGAAGGTAGATTTACCTGAGTTTTGGTAATGGTTTCTTTTTCGCGTTGTATTTTTTATTTGGGTTTAGATGGTACCTTAACTAGAAATACATAAACTGGTACACCTTCTCTCTCTCTCTCTCTCTCTCTCCTCTCTCTCTCTCTCTCTCTCTCTCTCTCTCTCTCATCACAACCTCCAAAGATTGTGGTATGGTAGATGATTATCCACTTTTGTATCACATCTGCTAATCGAGCATATAGAAGAAAGATAAATCAAGCCTTGTAAGCATGTTCTTTCAAACTTGGAGATCTATGTTATACCTCTAGAGCTGGTTAGACTCCAAGAATAAAAGGGAAGAAGAACAAGGTTTGGGGCAATTTTCTCATATATAATTTAACAAAACAAGAATACTTAAATATGCAATCTATTCTATCATGCACTTTATTCTCCACTAACTAGAACATGGAAACGTGGTCTACTTACTATACCACTGTCTAATCATGCAAATAAGAACATGGGAAACATGGTCAACACCACCTAAAACAATGCTTGGTTGTTGCAACTTGTTCAACACTCCTAGAACCGAGCAGGGGCTTTAATATCTCTTTTAGGCCTGTCGCTAGTGGGCTGGTTCAGTTGGCCTGCTAGGCTAAGCTGTTGGGTCGTAACAACACCCCTCTCCTGAAAATAAACATTGTCTCCAATGTTGTCGAAATCCAGAAATCGCGAGACAAAGTCGGATTCAAGTTCCCAGATGGCCGCCTCAAGTGGGTTGTCGACCCATTTGACTAGCACATGTTTACCATTGTCGTGAATGTGGCCTTCTAAAATAGACTCCGGCGCATACTCCACTTCACTAATAATGTCTAGAGCAGTAATAGCATCTGTTGGAACTTGGACATCTTCAAAACTAGGCTTCAACAAAGAAATGTGAAAAATCAGGTGTATTTTTTACACCTCCGATAAGTCAAGTTTGTAGGCGACCTTACCGATTCCCTCCAAAAGTTTAAACGGACCATTAAAACGATTGGAAAGCTTCTTGTTTGACATGCCATCGACCGACTTTTGGCGATAGTTCTATAGTCGTAGATAAACAAACTCATCCACCTAAAATTCTTTTCCCACCCGCTTCTTGTTGGCCTGCTTAACCATTTAGGCTTTTGCCTTATCAATCATGTCCTTGAGGTCGGAAACGATGCGCTGGTGTTGTTGCATCGGTGAGTCGATAGAAGCTACTTGTGTAGTACGGGAATGTAATCATGCATAGACGATACATCTCTCCCATAAACTGCCTTGAACGGGGTCATGTTAATTGCCGAATGGAAGCTTGTGTTGTATGAAAACTCTGCCAAGTAAAGATAGCACTGCCAAGTAAAAATAGCACTGCAAAGTAGAAGGTTCATTGAAAACAAATGCCCGAAGATACACTTCCAAACACCAATTAACCACCTTGGTTTGACCGTCCGTTTGGGGGTGGTATGCACTTGAGTGCAACAATTTTGTTCCCATTTGCGCGTGAATAACTCCGACCAAAATTGGCTAAGGAAAATTGGGTCTTAATTCGAAACGATTGTTCTTGGTAGACCATACAATCTATATATCTCTCTCATAAACAAAGATGCCAAAGAAATTGGAGTGTCATGATATAATACCCATACTAATAATAATAATAATAATAAAAGTTCAGGGGTGAGTATGTTAATTTTTAAACTTTAAATAATAAAGTTTCTGCAGAAAATATCAAGAAATAAACCACAGGGACCAAATGTGTAAATAACCAAACACACCTCTCCTTCTCTCTCCCCTGCCCCGCGTTTCCGGCGGGTTTTTCCGGCCAAAGCCGGTCGGCGCCGGCGACCCCCAAAGTCACTCAAAAACTCAATTTTAAATGCCCAAAAATATACCAAATCGTTCACGTGAAAGTTTAGAACACGATACCTCACAATAATTCAATAAACGTGAGTGCGATCGATTCAAATCATTCACCTAACTTTCGGTCACTTTACCCGTTTTTAAATCGCACTAAAACGCGTTTAATAATCAAATTAATCGAGCACCATCAAATGTTTAATCATTTATAACATGTTTGTATACTCAATATAATCTGAAACTCAAAGAAACACCACCTTCGATCGCCATTTTTGTCTCGGACCTGCAACTTACTCGAACTCCAGCTTAGGCGAGTTATAATCCCAAATTAACAGAAGGCTTTCGATTATCATCATCAATAGAAGCTTCATACGAAAGGAATTTGATTATCATCGTGGTTTGAAACATCAATCGACACCACTTGACCGCGACTGTTCTTCGTGGTGTGCATCTCCAATCCGAAACGTAATCAGGTAATTAAATACATGTATCTACTCGATTAGGCATGAGGAATGAAAGCCCCAACCTTAATTTGGTTATTAACTTCAATTTGATATTTAATTATGCTCCGATTCGTTCGACTCATTAGTGATATTTATTGAGACCTGTAGCATGCAATATGTATTTTATAAGTTTGTGCTCATTATTGCATGTTCCTATAAATGTTTTATTGATATGTTATATATTGGTAGTTGTACTACCATTTGATTGGATACTCTGTTACCCGAGCTCTCCGACATATCATTGTGGCGTCAATGATGTGACACTTTTCGTGACGGTGTGTAATAAATAGTTCACGGCGTCTCCGTTAACACGTTAGTACTCAGGTAGTACTTTGGCCATATTATTTGGGAGGCGGATGGATCGATCCTAGTTCAGTTCAGTTCAGTTCAGTTCCGGGGGATGGAATCATGTGTGTACGCCCCACACACCATCCCATTAGTGCATAGTCTAGCTAGCTATGTATTTATCAGTTCAGTTTTGGCTCTGGGTACTTCTTATATTACACGACTTATTTTGTTTGTATATACGCGTCGTGTAGATCAGTTCAGTTCAGTATTACATGTTCAGTTCAGTATCAGTATTATACGTTCAGATTCAGATTTCCGTTTCAGTATCATATGATCCGTTCAGTATTCAGATATAAGTATTTATGCTTCGTATCGTTACTATTGTTATTTCCGTCACTGAGCAACTTTTGGCTCAGCCGTATTTCCTTTTTGTGGTGTTTTCTTATTTGATTGTAGGTAATCAAGGGGTTCCGGGAAATCAGTGAAGAGTGGTTGAAGATCAAGATTGTATTTTACTTTAATTGATGTAATGAATAACTTAACTAGGTTCTTTCAGATTATCTGGTTTGCTTGAAATTATCTCTTTAATATTATGGATTTGGTTTTTGATTTGATATCTGTAATAGTGACACGTCAGCCTCTCCAGGTTGGGGTGTTACAGTTATGGTATCAGAGCAAAGGCTCTTTCCTGTAGAAAACTTAAACATTAATAATAAACTTATGAGGTAATGGGTAGACGTTGGGTTAGGATCTAATTTTTGTTCCCAATCAAAATTCCAGTATTCACACGTGTATCTTCATTTCAGATGGCTCCTAAGAGACGTGTGAACAACCGCAATAACTCGAATGGCCCCTCATCTGATACTCCTCTTGAAACCCTCGTCGCTAATGCCGTAAACGCTGCTATTTCTGGAATACTCCCTAATCTGATGACTCAGACTGCTCAAACAGTCATCCAGCAGATGCAACAGGTAAATTCGGAGGGAAACAACACAGGACCTCCACCCGGTGGAAATAACTCAGAGCCACCTTCTGGCGGGAACAACACAGGAGCACCTTCCAGTGATAATACACCACCACCCCGTGATGGTATTCATGTCTGGTTGGAACGTTTTCAGAAGCAAAGGCCTAAGTCTTTCAGTACTTCCAATGATCCGGTCGAGGTGCAAAACTGGATCAGTCATATTGAGAAATTGTTTGAGGTACTTGGTGTTGAGGACGTATACAAAGTAAGGTTGGCTACATACAAGTTAGAAGATGATGCTCACAGATGGTGGACGACTGTCAAACAAGCTAGAGGAGGAAACGAATATGCAGCTACACTTCCTTGGGATAAATTCCGAGGAATGTTTTATGAGGAATACTTCACTGCTGCTGACCGCACCGAGTATCGTAGACAGTATGCTAATATTAGACAGAGGGATGACGAGCATATAACAGATTTCAAGACACGATTTACGCGGTTGGTGAGTTTTCTTGGTGCATCTGCAGGCTCACCGCAAGAGCAGACAGAAAATTTTCAGTGGGCCATATGTGAAAGGGATCGAAAGTTTATATTGAATCATCGGTTTAAAGATATTAATGAAGTGGTTGATGCTGTTAAAAACCTATATAATGATAAAAAGAATGGAAGGAAGTCGTATGATGATAACCGTAAGCGGCCTAGAGAGAATGACCATGATCAGTCATCTTCTCATACGAATAAGAATCAGTCTTCACCACCACGAGACCGTCGAAACCGTTTCGATCGCAACAACAACAATAACTCTCGATCATGGAAAAATCGAAACCAGAACCAGAAATCAACTCATAATCAGACTCAGCAGGCCTCTACTCGTGCTCAACCACCAAATCAGCAGCACCCTAATCAGGATCGGAATGCTATCCCTCAGTGTAACACATGCGGGAAACTTCATAAGGGAGCTTGTCGTCTGGCCGGAGGATTATGTTTCCGATGCGGGCGTGCAGGACACATGATTAGGGATTGCCTCAGCGCGACCCTCGCAATAACGCTGGAGGGAATCAAGCTAAACCTGCAACCGGAGGACGAGTTTTTGCACTCACTGCAAATGAAGCGGCTAACGCACCAGGTATATTTCTGACCCCTTAGTTAGCAACGTATTATATACATATAAATGTCTTATCCGATACTGATAATAAACGCCCTAGGTATGATCTCCGGTACCCTTTGTATAGGAAAGCGGGATATTTATGTCTTATTTGATACGGGCGCTACGCATTCTGTCGTATCTATTTTGTTTGCTAAGTACTTAAGGACTGCACCGATTGCTTTAGAGCACGCTTTGGTTATTACGACTCCATTAGGAGAGTCGACTATCATCTCGCATGTCTATAGAGATTGTCCGATCAGAATCGAGTCTATTATTCGTAAAGCTGATTTGTTTCCTATGCAAATGAGTGACTTTGATGTCATACTTGGTATGGACTGGTTAACTCGAAATCACGTTACTATAGAATGCCAGACTCGTCGTGTTTTATTTGGGAATCCTCAATGCCCTGAACTCGTTTATCAAGGGACTCAGCCTCGAAAATCGTTGAAAATCATCTCTGTGTTTAAGGCTCAGAAACTCTTATCGCACGGTTGCGTGGGCTTCCTAGCTTCAGTGAAAGCTACATCTTCTGAAAAGCCGAACATATCTGATTATCTGATTGTATGTGATTTTCCTGACATGTTTCCTGAGGAGTTACCCGGACTTCCACCAGATCGCGAAGTAGAATTCACTATTGATCTTATTCCAGGTGCTGAACCGATTTCTAAGGCACCGTATCGTATGGCACCTATGGAGCTTAAGGAGTTAAAGGAGCAGTTACAGGAATTACTAGCTTTGGGATTTATTAGACCAAGTGTCTCGCCTTGGGGCGCACCGGTCCTATTCGTGAAGAAGAAAGATGGTTCTTTGAGACTCTGCATTGACTACAGAGAACTCAACAAGATCACTATCCGTAATCGTTACCCTCTGCCTCGTATTGATGATTTATTTGATCAGCTTCAGGGTGCAAAGTGTTTCTCTAAAATCGATCTGAGGTCTGGTTACCATCAGTTAAAGATCAAGGAGTCTGACGTCCCTAAATCTGCCTTCCGTACTCGGTATGGTCACTATGAGTTCCTGGTTATGCCGTTCGGGTTAACTAATGCCCCGGCCGTATTCATGGACCTAATGAACCGAGTCTTCCGCAAGTTCCTCGATAAGTTCGTCATTGTATTTATCGACGACATCTTAATTTATTCTAAAAGTAAGGAGGAGCATGAGAATCATCTTCGTATCGTGCTCGAAACACTACGTGAAAAGAAGCTTTATGCCAAATTTTCAAAGTGTGAATTTTGGCTGAGCAAGGTAGCCTTTTTGGGTCATGTTGTTTCTGCGGAGGGTATTATGATGGACCCTGCTAAAGTTGAGGCGATCACTAAGTGGCCTAGACCGACCTCAGCCACAGAAGTCCGTAGTTTTCTTGGCCTTGCTGGTTACTACCGCAGATTTGTTGAAGGTTTTTCTGTTATAGCTTTACCCCTTACGCAACTGTTAAGGAAAGGGGTTAAGTACTCTTGGAATGACGAACGAGAGAAAAGTTTTGAAGAGCTCAAGAAAAGATTGGTGTCTGCTCCTGTTCTCACACTTCCATCGGGCACGGGTGGATATCAGATCTACAGCGATGCCTCTAAAAAGGGACTTGGATGTGTGCTAATGCAGCATGGTAAGGTCATTGCTTATGCTTCACGACAGTTGAAACCTTACGAGGTAAATTATCCTACGCATGATCTTGAACTCGCTGCTGTTATTTTCGCGTTGAAAATATGGCGTCATTATCTTTACGGAGAGACTTGTGATATTTTTACTGATCACAAGAGCTTGAAATATATCTTCACACAAAAGGAACTAAACATGAGGCAGAGAAGATGGTTAGAGTTGTTAAAAGATTATGATGCCAATATTCAGTATCATCCGGGAAAGGCCAATGTGGTAGCTGATGCCCTTAGCAGGAAGAGCTCAGGAACAGTAGCCTCCCTACAGCTACAACCACACAACGTTACTGATCTTGATAGATTGGGTATTGGCCTACTTATTGGCAAGAGCAACGGATATCTCGCAACACTCCAGATTGAGTCAGACTTAATATTCCGGATTAAGAACGCACAGAAAGACGATGGTGAACTCTGGGCAATCTTACAGAATGTGGAGATTGGTAAACAATCAGAATTCAGAGTAGATGAACATGGGGTAATCTGGTGTGGTAAACGTTTATGTGTGCCTAATGATTCTT
Source organism: Flaveria linearis (assembly GCA_024085815.1). Taxonomy (NCBI): domain Eukaryota; kingdom Viridiplantae; phylum Streptophyta; class Magnoliopsida; order Asterales; family Asteraceae; genus Flaveria; species Flaveria linearis. The sequence goes on along the minus strand of CM044007.1, from coordinate 55,961,031 downwards.
CTCTTCGAGAATCGTTATTAGCTGAGGCACATAGTTCTCCGTTTTCTATTCATCCTGGATCTACTAAGATGTATCGGGACCTTCGTAAGAACTTTTGGTGGAATGGAATGAAAGAGGATGTGGCTAAGTATGTTAGCCGTTGCCTTACTTGTCAACAGGTCAAGATTGAGCATCAAAGAGCTAGTGGTTTGCTTCAGCCACTACCTATTCCTGTATGGAAATGGGATGATATTTCCATGGATTTTGTGACAGGATTGCCAAGGACATTTAAGAAAAATGATACGATATGGGTTGTCGTTGACAGATTGTCAAAGTCAGCTCACTTTCTCCCAATTCAGCAAGGATTTTCGGTTAGCAAACTATCTAAAGTGTTTACACAAGAGATTGTTAGACTTCATGGCACTCCGGTGTCTATTGTGTCTGATCGAGACCCGAGGTTCACTTCTCGTTTTTGGAAGGGTTTGCAAGCTGCATGGGGTACCAAGTTGAGGTTTAGTACGGCGTTTCACCCTCAGACTGACGGTCAGTCGGAACGTACTATTCAGACACTTGAGGACATGCTTCGAGCTTGTGCCTTAGAGTGGACTGGGAACTGGGATGAATACTTGTGTTTGGTCGAGTTTGCTTATAACAATAGTTGGCAAGCTAGCATTGGCATGGCACCTTTCGAATTATTGTATGGTCGTAAATGTTGAGCACCTATTTGTTGGGAAGAGGTCGGTGAAAAAGTCATTGAAGGACCCGAGTTAGTCCAGATCACGAATGAGAAAGTTGCTATTGCTAGAGAAAAGTTAAAGGAAGCTCAAAGTAGACAGAAAAGCTATGCAGACCGACACCGTCGACTTTTGGAGTTTAAGGTCGGTGACAAAGTGTTCCTAAAGGTTTCGCCTTGCAAAGGCGTACGACGTTTTGGTCTAAAAGGGAAGCTTAGTCCACGGTTTATCGGACCCTTTGAAATCCTAGAAAGAGTTGGTGAGGTTTCGTATCGTTTGGCTTTACCACCTCAACTGTCACATGTGCATAATGTCTTCCATGTATCTCTTTTAAGGGGATACAATTATCATCCTATTCATGTGGTTAACTACCCACTTCATTTGATTCGTGAAGACTTATCGTTTGAGGAGGAACCCGAGGCCATACTTGACCGACAAGAGCGCATTATGCGTAGGAAAACTATTCCTTTCGTTAAAGTATTATGGAAAAACCATTCCGAACGCGAAGCTACATGGGAGATAGAAGATGAAATCCGTTCTCAATATCCGTATCTATTCACCTCTTAGTTATTATCTTTTATATGTTTCTGCTATCAGTATGAAATTATCAGTTATCTGTTTCTTGAACATCACATTAGTCATCTCTTATACGATTTCGTCTATCGAATCGATTCCGTCTCAGAAATTGAATAATTATGAGTAATTTAGTTCACTTGTTGATTTTCATTACTCCGCGTACGTTAGGTCATAGCTTTGTTTGATATGTACCTAGCAATTTCGTGGACGAAATTATTTTAAGGGGGTAGAATTATAATACCCATACTAATAATAATAATAATAATAAAAGTTCAGGGGTGAGTATGTTAATTTTTAAACTTTAAATAATAAAGTTTCTGCAGAAAATATCAAGAAATAAACCACAGGGACCAAATGTGTAAATAACCAAACACACCTCTCCTTCTCTCTCCCCTGCCCCGCGTTTCCGGCGGGTTTTTCCGGCCAAAGCCGGTTGGCGCCGGCGACCCCCAAAGTCACTCAAAAACTCAATTTTAAATGCCCAAAAATATACCAAATCGTTCACGTGAAAGTTTAGAACACGATACCCCACAATAATTCAATAAACGTGAGTGCGATCGATTCAAATCATTCACCTAACTTTCGGTCACTTTACCCGTTTTTAAATCGCACTAAAACGCGTTTAATAATCAAATTAATCGAGCACCATCAAATGTTTAATCATTTATAACATGTTTGTATACTCAATATAATCTGAAACTCAAAGAAACACCACCTTCGATCGCCATTTTTGTCTCGGACTTGCAACTTACTCGAACTCCAGCTTAGGCGAGTTATAATCCCAAATTAACAGAAGGCTTTCGATTATCATCATCAATAGAAGCTTCATACGAAAGGAATTTGATTATCATCGTGGTTTGAAACATCAATCGACACCACTTGACCGCGACTGTTCTTCGTGGTGTGCATTTCCAATCCGAAACGTAATCAGGTAATTAAATACATGTATCTACTCGATTAGGCATGAGGAATGAAAGCCCCAACCTTAATTTGGTTATTAACTTCAATTTGATATTCAATTTGGTCGGATTCGTTCTAGGGTTCTTAGAGGATTTGGGGGTTTGGTTCGGGATTTGCTTAAATGAAATTAAAACCAGTCAGGTTCAGGCGCAGGCGCCCTAGCCTGCTGGTTAAAGCGAAAGGGGGATGGGCAGGGGGTCACGGGTTCGAACCCGAGCCCCTGCAATTTTTTTTTAAAATGCCTTTTTAACCTTTTTAAAAATACGTAAAAATTTCTAAAAATTATAAAAATCCTTTTTATAATCCCTGTTTATTTTTAAATCATCAACTTGATTTTCTGTAATTTTCGTTAAGATTAAACATTTATAAAACAATATAACAAGACATTTAGTTTAATTATTCTTATGGATTCTTTTAAATAAATGGTAAAAATCAGATTAAATATAAGACCTATTTTATAAAAGTACCTAATTAGTTTCTGTAAATTAACTTATTAAAAACCTTAACAATTTATGTTTATATCGTTATAAATAGTTTATTTCGTTAAAAAAAAATAAGCTTTAAATAGTTGAATTAGGCCGTATTTTACAGCCAACTTACGGAGGCCATAACTTTTTCATAACAGATTCAAATCAGTTAAATCTTATGTCCATGACGAAGTTCGTCGAAAGACAAATCTGTTGATATATAAAACATCGAAAAACTCATTCGTTTAGACCTCGAAATAGTCGTTTTCGTAACAGCTAGCAGTTCTGCGCAGCTGTAAAGATCCACGTTTTTCTCATATTTCGGTAATCCAAATCAGAAACTTTTCTAAATGAAAGTTGTTTATAAATCACTAATCTAGTAAACTGGAGATTTTCAGAATTTTTAAACGTCGTTTAGTATTTTTAACGAGTGTGAAAAGACAAGGGCAGAACTGGAATTTCCAAACTATAATTTGCGTTACGTTATCGTAGGTTCTCGCGGTGTTAACCAAGCCTAGACCTTGTTTCTGATTATTGTCACTCGTGTATAAGGTACGGATTCTGTTTCTTTGTTATCATAGTATTCACTTGTTTCCGTTACTTTGTGGTACGGATTCTTGGTTATCTTTATCATAGTATAAATTCTGTTCCGTTACTTTGTAGTACGGATTTTTGATACGTTATTTCCGTTAATATGAATTGTTTAGCCTTTATTAGTTGTATATCCTTAATATTTAATTATGCTCCGATTCGTTCGACTCATTAGTGATATTTATTGAGACCTGTAGCATGCAATATGTATTTTATAAGTTTGTGCTCATTATTGCATGTTCCTATAAATGTTTTATTGATATGTTATATATTGGTAGTTGTACTACCATTTGATTGGATACTCTGTTACCCGAGCTCTCCGACATATCATTGTGGCGTCAATGATGTGACACTTTTCGTGACGGTGTGTAATAAATAGTTCACGGCGTCTCCGTTAACACGTTAGTACTCAGGTAGTACTTTGGCCATATTATTTGGGAGGCGGATGGATCGATCCTAGTTCAGTTCAGTTCAGTTCAGTTCCGGGGGATGGAATCATGTGTGTACACCCCACACACCATCTCATTAGTGCATAGTCTAGCTAGCTATGTACTTATCAGTTCAGTTTTGGCTCTGGGTACTTCTTATATTACACGACTTATTTTGTTTGTATATACGCGTCGTGTAGATCAGTTCAGTTCAGTATTACATGTTCAGTTCAGTATCAGTATTATACGTTCAGATTCAGATTTCCGTTTCAGTATCATATGATCCGTTCAGTATTCAGATATAAGTATTTATGCTTCGTATCATTACTATTGTTATTTCCGTCACTGAGCAACTTTTGGCTCAGCCGTATTTCCTTTTTGTGGTGTTTTCTTATTTGATTGTAGGTAATCAAGGGGTTCCGGGAAATCAGTGAAGAGTGGTTGAAGATCAAGATTGTATTTTACTTTAATTGATGTAATGAATAACTTAACTAGGTTCTTTCAGATTATCTGGTTTGCTTGAAATTATCTCTTTAATATTATGGATTTGGTTTTTGATTTGATATCTGTAATAGTGACACGTCAGCCTCTCCAGGTTGGGGTGTTACAGATGAGTTGGGAGTGCAAGAAAATGAGCAATTTAGATAGCTGGTCTACGACAACCTAGATGACAGTTTTACCTTTTAAGGGTCGCAAATGGGTTATGAACTTCATGGAAATGTCGAACCATGGGGCTGTAGGAGTCGGTAATGGCTGGAGTAAGCCGAACGACTTATGGTTGGGAGTCTTTGTTGCTTGACAGACTTGACAATTCCGCACGAATATGGTAACAACCTTACGTAAGCTGACCTAAGAGAAAGTTGATGCAATCCACTTAGTTGTAGCTATGATACCCGAATGACATCCCAACTAAGAAGAATGGTACTCCTGTAGAAGTTTTTCTCGCAAGGCTGGATTGGCGGTACTATGATGTACCCATGTCGATAAATCAACCTTCCCGAACCGAATGATAAAGGAAACTTACCGGGTGGGTCTTGTTGTATTTGAGCAAGCATCCGTTTACCATTAACATTATCGATCCTGAAAGTACTCACGGATGTCCTTCAACCAATTGGCTTTGGATGTATTTGAGCAAGCTAATGCTTTTGATGTTAGATCAATGAGGATGTTAGATAGTATTTATATTTATTGTATTTTTCTTTATTATTTAGGGGTCTTATTGTAGTTTTCTCCTCTATGTATTGTTGTATGCTTTCTATTCTTTTAATCCATGAAATTCATCTTTTCACATTCATAGATGGTATCAGCCATTCCCTTAATTGGTTGAGTTTCCAAGACCCTTTGCTCCCCCACCCCTCTTTCTTCCTCACCCATCATCTTCCTGCATCTTTCTTTCTCATTTTCTTCTTTTCTGCCATCGCCCCTCTTCCTTCTCTTCTTCCTGTCTGCCCTCTGTTCTCCATGGCTTCCTCTTCTTCCAATCCGTTAATGTCGGGTCTTGCACCGATGATTGCTATTAAGCTATAACCCACAAATTACATAAGCTGGGAAACTCGGATGGAACCGATATTTTCTTATCAGCAGCTGTTACCTCATATTGATGGTTCAATTAATCCGTCTTCTCCTACAATTTCATCAGGAGATAAACAGGTACAGAACCTTGAATATGCCTCTTGGGTCAGAAACGAGCAGCAGACAATTATAATTTTGAATTCCTCACTGACTGAGGAAGCCTTTCTGTTACGATTTGGCTGGGCGTGATATTTGGCTGGCCCTTGAAGCAGCCTTTTGCAATACTTGGGTCGAACGGGTTCAAAATTTACATTACACGATAATCTTCGCGCTCTTAAGAAAGGTAACAAACCGGTTGCGGACTTTGGATGGGCCTTCAAAGCTATATCTGATCAACTCAATGCCATTGGTCATCCCGTTGATGCGATGGATCAAATGCATTGGTTTCTATGTGGTCTCGGTGCATCCTTCGAAAGCTTTTCAACTTCCACTCGATCCGTACGTCCTATCCCATCTTTCATTGATCTTCATGCTAGTGCTGAAAGCCATGAGATGTTTCTAAAAAATTTGCATGGCAATATTGATTATCTTCTTGTCGCATTCACTTCCCAAAACTCGAATCCTAGGCAGCCTACATCTTATCGGCCCAACTGGCCCAATTTGGGTAATTTTAGGCCCAATCGCCAGGGATTTAACAACAACAGAGGGTTTCATAAGAACTTTGGACGCCAAAATCGTATACCGAAGTGTCAGCTATGCTATAAATCCGGCCATTCTGCGGCCGAATGTTTCAATTACCCTTGTATGCTTAATCTGCCTCTCCGACTTCGGAACAATTGGCTAGTGCGTTCCATGCTCAGTGCAATTTAAACGTCACGGTTCCCGATTGGACAGCAGACACTGGGGCCACCACTCACATGTTACCGAATACTAATGCTCTTCAAAATCCGACTCCAACTCAAGGTAACCAAAAAGTTTATTTTGGCAATGGCTAATCTCTTCCTGTTACACATATTGGGCACACACAACTTCAAGGTAATCTTGCCCTTAATAATGTTTTGGTGGTTCCATCTATCACCAAAAATCTCTTGTCCATTGGGAAATTGACCAAAGATAATAATGTTGATGTCATTTTTTCTCCCCTATTTCTATATTCAGGATCACGCCACCAAGCAGACTCTAGCCCAGGGGGGCCGTGAAGACGGCCTCTACGTTCTTCGCCAAACTCATGAAGCCTTGGCTACCTCATCATCTTGTCTAAAAGCTTCATTTGAGTTGTGGCATTCGAGACTTGGTCATGTTAATTTTGATGTTATCTCTATGTTGAAAAATAATGGGTTTTTGTCATTTACTTCCGTATTATCTAAACCGGGTCTTTGTTCCTCGTGTGAACTTGCAAAAGCAAAGAGACAATCTTTTTTGACCAATGATAAGCAGACATCTATGCCACTTGAACTAATTCACTGTGACTTGTGGGGACCTTCTCCCATTAGGTTAATTGGTAATTTTTTATATTATGTTGCCTTTGTGGATGATTACTCGAGGTTTACTTGGATATATCCTCTTAAATCCAAATCCGATTTTTTGATGCTTTATCAATATTTATATCTTTTGTTTAAACTCAATTCTCTACTAAAATCAAAATTTTCCAAAGTGATGGTGGCACAGAATTACCAAAGAATTGAGTTCAAAAATTGCTAGCTCAAAATGGTACTTTTCATCGGATGTCATGTCCTTATACCCCACAACAAAACAGTAGGGTTGAACGAAAGCATCATCATATTGTTGAAACGGGCTTGGCTATGCTCTTTCATGGCAAAATACCCACCACGTATTGGGTATATGCCTTTGCATCTGAAGTTTTTATAATTAATCGGTTACCATCAACAATTTTACAAGGACAATTGAGTTCTTGTTTTATCAAACACCAAAGTATAATATTTTCCGACCTTTTGGATGTCGTGTCTATCCTTGTCTCCGCGATTATACTCACCATAAACTATCTCCCCGTAGCATTCCATGCATTTTTATTGGATATTGCACCAAATACAAAGGCTATAGGTGTCTTGATCCTTCTACATCTCGTATTTACGTCACTAGAAGTGCTCGCTTTGACGAGTCATTTTTCCCTTTGACCCCAATACCACCCCCTAATAATACTCTTGACTCGCTTGAAATCACAAGTTTTTTGAATGTATCACCGCAAGTTGCTCCACCAAACCAGTTTCAGCCCACTGTTGAAACAACTAAAAATGCTAGTCTCAAACATAATACTTCCCCTTTTACTATTCCCTTTATTCCAAACCCACCTGATGTTATTCCTTCAACAAGCCAAACTGTTTTACCTACTACAGCTGCTACCTCTGAGCCCGCTTCACCTAATGTGTCATCGGCCCAATCCTCGCCACAGCCCAGCTCTCCGTCCCATGTTCACTGTCTCCGACCCCGTCGGTTCCTGCTCCTCCGCCTCTTCCCACCCATCCGATGAGGACTCGTTCAAAATCTGGAATATTTAAAATTTGTCATCGGGTTGACTTAGCTCATACTAAAACTCTCCCATTACATCAGGCTTTATTTGCATCCAATGATCCTACTACTTTCCTCAATGCTTCCAAAGATCCTAAATGGATCCATGCCATGGAGGAAGAATTTAATGCTCTCACCAGAAATAACACGGACTATTGTTCCAAGACCTTCTAATGTCAATATTGTAGGATCCAAATGGATTTTCAGAACGAAGTTTAGAGCTGATGATTCTATTGATCGTTATAAACCCCGTCTCGTTGCCCAAGGCTTCAGTCAAATTCCAGGACTTGACTACTCTCATACTTTCAGTCCTGTTGTTAAATCCACTACTGTTCGAACCGTTTTGGCATTGAGTGTCATTCATAATTGGCATCTTCACCAACTTGATGTCAATAATGCCTTCTTACATGGCCATTTGACTGAAAATGTCTTCATGGAACAACCTAAAGGTTTCATCAATGCTCAATTTCCTTCACATATTTTTAAGTTAAACAAAGCCATTTATGGGTTAAAACAGGCTCCTCGGGCCTGGTTTCATCGCTTAAGCTTGTTTTTTCTAAACAATGGTTTCTCCTGTAGTCGTGCGGCTCCATCCTTATTTGTTTATAAACGTGATAACTGCATGATGTATCCCCTTGTCTATGTGGATGATCTTATTCTTACTAGTAATCATCAACCATCTCATCCTTTATCTCCTGTCTCAATAAAGAGTCTGCAATCAAAGATCTTGGCAAACTAAACTATTTTTTGGGTCTGGAGGTTACCTACACTAAAAACGATCTCTTCATAAATCAGTCAAAATACGCTTTAGCCATATTAATGCGTGCCAAGATGTTGGATGCCAAACCGGCTCCTACACCTTTAAGCACCAATGTTTCTTTTGTTTCTACAGGTACTCTGTTTCAAGATGCTACATTCTACCGTTCAATTGTAAGTGCTCTCCAGTATTTGACGATCACACGACCTGATATCTCCTATGCTGTCAATCAAGTCAGTCAATTTCTTCATGCCCTTACTACTGACCACTTTTAGGAAGTGAAACACATTTTACGCTATCTCAAGGGTACTCTTGCTTTTGGGTTACATTACAGTCGTCCCGCTATCACGTCTTCTGGGTTATTCTGATGCTGATTGGGCTTGTTGTCTAGAGACACGTCGCTCAAGATATGGTTATTCTATATTTTTGGGTGGAAATCTAATTTCTTGGAGTGCTAAGAAGCAACCTACTATTGCTAGATCAAGTTGCGAATCTGAATACCGTGCTATGGCTAACACTGCTGCAGAGATTGTATGGATAACTCATCTTCTTCAGGAACTTCATGCTCTTCCGCCTGACAGACCTACTATTCTTTGTGATAATCAGAGTGCCATTTTTCTGACTCAAAACCCTGTTGCACATAAGCGGTCTAAGCATATAGATCTTGATTATCATTTCTTACGAGAATTAGTCGAAGAAGGAAAACCGGTTACCAAATTCGTTCCAACCAAGCTTCAGGTTGCTGACATCTTTACGAAGAGTCTTCCTTCATCACAGTTTAGCTCTATTCGAAATCTGCTTTGCGTTGGTCCACCACCGTTCAGCTTGCAGGGGATGTTAGATAGTATTTATATTTATTGTATTTTTCTTTATTCTTTAGGGGTCTTGTTGTAGTTTTCTCCTCTATATATTGTTGTATGCTTTCTACTCTTTTAATCAATGAAATTCATCTTTTCACATTCACACAGAGGATATATATCTGATTTTGGGTTCTAGACTTTTTTCCCAGGGAGAAAACAACAATAACCATTGCCAACATTCCCATCGTTCACTAGAGGGTTAAAGAGTAACTTTGGTGCATGGGATGGCGGGTGTAATTCAAAGAATAATAATATGAACCGTTTGATATCCGTTTGTTTCATTTCCGATGCAAGATAAGTCAAATGGCATAGCTAAGGGAGTTATTCCTCCATCTCTAGTTCACGTGAGCCAAGATTTAGAAAAAGAGCAAGAACCATAGAGAAAGTAAACTTAGGCCACTCTCTGCCCAATCCTGACATGCCTTATGTTTTTAATGTGAAAAGGCCCAACATAACTAACAAATAGGCAAAAATCCCATTCCCCAATATCAATCCCTGGTCTTAACACTAAGGCTCACCCCAGCTCTAGAAGTCATGCGGGAGAAGTGCGATCGGATCCATCTAACTGCCACAAACTAATGATGGGATTGCACCTATGGTGGGAGTAGACAAAAAGAGAAGACTAGAAAGATAGGGAAGTACCAACATTTGGTATTTTTCTTATTGTGGAACGCGACCAAGGATACGGATGACACTATGCATATACATCAGTGTTTGGAAATTGATTGGTCAAAATCAAGAAATAGGTCAGCGAATTAGTCTTAGGAGAGGAGATTTAAAAAATTCTTCAAGGATTTTTTAACTTTAAATACAGGGGGTCCATCACTAAAAGGTGTCATGGGTTAAGAAATTACGATCGAAGTAATGTGTTTATAGCATTAGTATCTAAGAGTCTTAGTTCTTTGACTTTTCTAAAATTTTGTATAGAAAAATGTGGGGAAACATTAATTTCTAATTAGCAAGTGTTGATGCATAAGGGCGCTCGGGGGGCTATGATGTTTTTAGGATGCCTCCATTTTTGCATCATTTGGGATCATCAAGAACCATAATTTCTTAGTTATCTTAGAATCTTGTTTGCAAAATTGGTCCACGGGAGATTAATGGGTGATTTCAATGAAGTCAGGTGCACTAAGGAAAAGTATAATTCATCATTCAATGAATATAGCTCCTCTAGTTACGTTTAACTCTAAGGCTGGGGATATTACCGGGTGATTCCAACAAAGTTAGGTGCACGAAGGAAATGCATATTTCCAAATGCAATCAACTTAACTCTTCTCATTTCAATGAATTTATTCATAAGGCTAATCTTAATGGGTATCACATAGGAGGGTATCTTTTCACTTATATGGCTCCTAATCTTGACCAAACCAACAAGATTGATTGATTTTTGTGTGCTCTAATTTCATGAAAGCTAGGACTAATGCAACTGCTACAACCTGACCATGAAATTTCTAATTAGGCATCTTGTAATCCATATGATGCCCTAATCCTATGATACCTAAAATGCATAATAACCTGAGATCAAAATACATTTTCATTTTTTTCATGAACAAGTGAGATAAAGTGGCTTTGGGTGATTGGGTGATGGTGTGGCCTGTGGGTAGTTACCGGGTGAAGGGGTTGCGCCTCGACCATCCTAAGGCTGATCGCCTATGCAGATGATGAAACACTAACTGCTACTTGCTCATGGTTTGAAGTGTGATAAACATTTAACAAGTTTTTCATACATTAGCTGGAATGCATAAACCGCTCACTAAGGCTATGATGCATATCTTAGTTACTTGTTTAGCCAAAACGAAGTGGTGTTGATTTTTACTAAAACGGATGACCATAATTATTTATATATGATGATCCCATACAACAATAGTGTCTTATTTTATGTTTGTATTTCATTCATTTAAAGTCTTAATCTAACATCAAGTCGTTCGTTTTTGCAATAGAGTGTTTTGAAAGTGGCTCACGTATCGTTAGTGGATTTGATATCGTAAGGCTTTTTGGTATGTGACTATCACATGTAAGAAACATTTGTTTGGATTGTAATTATATAGTTATAAGAGATTTGTGTGATGATGTAAAGGTTTCTAACTAGAGAAAGGCACCACAAGCTACTTGGCATGCTCTAGCATTACCCGATAAGTCTTTACTTATTATTCATTGGTTTGGTCTTGCTCAACCCTGCTTAAGATGTGCTGCCTTACCTCAAGCTACCATGCATACTCTATCATTACCTGATGTGTTTTTCCTTGCTACTTCCTGATTTTGTCTTACTCGTTATTATCTTATCTTGTCAGACGTTCTAACAGCTTGGGCTATCTAGCATGGCCTTGGATAACCTTGGGCTCGGCACATAGACCCAATCAGAATAACTCATTAGGCTTGGCCCAACCCATACTAATCAACCCCATTAGGTTTGAGGATTCTCCCTCTATAAATAATAGGCAACTACTTTATCCTAAGAAGACCCCATTTTTGGCCTGGAAACCACCCCCACTTGTCACCTAGATAAACCGTGTATTATTGATTAATTATGAGTTTCAAAGGAGGCTCTATATATAGAGCAGGATATTACACGAAGATACCTTCTAATATTATATATATTAAATACCATCTAAACATAATCTAAACATATTGTCTAACATTCCCCCGTAAGTTGAGGGCGGGGAACGACCTGCAACTTGGATCGTAAGAATAGGATCCTCCGTGAGGATAGGGGCTTTGTAAAGACATCAGAAATCTGATCACTCATAGAAATGAAGTTGACATTCAACTGCCCCTGTGCCACTTGTTCTAGAACAAAATGAAAATCCACCTCGACATGTTTTGTGCGGCCATGGAACACAGGATTGGATGACAGATACGTAGCTCCTAGATTATCACACCAAAATATAAGTGATGACTTTGTTGAGATACCGAGTTCATGTAAAAGAGCCTTTAACCAGATCAATTCTGCCATAGTGTCTGCGATCTCTGATTCAGTGGAAGACTGTTCATTGTTTCCGGCCAGCCCAATAGATAAGGTTCGAACCCTAGTATATAGCAAACCTCCCCCCCTCGTGGATAGGCGGTCAACCGGCCAACCCGCCCAGCCAGAGTCAGAGTATGCCTGAATGGCATGAGCGGTACTAGGCTACCAATATACATTAGTGAAAGCATGCAGTATGGACCCTAAGTCATGACGAATAAGGAGACTGAGGTGTGTGGTACCCTTAAGGTAACGTAGGATGCGTTTAACCGCTATCCAATGGATTTTGGTTGCAGCATGCATAAATTGACAAACCTTATTGACTGCATAGGTAATGTCGGGTCGAGACAGAGTTGCATATTGTGGAGCACCATCTGTTTGACGATATCGAGTCGGGTCAGAGACAAGGGGGCTATCATCATTAGTTAATATTTGAGAAGTGCTCATCAGAGAGGAAACAGGTTTGCAATCAGACATGCCTGATCGATGGAGCGTGTCCAGGATGTATTTTTTGAGACAAATGTGATTGCATCCCTGGTGTATGACCTCAATACCCAAGAAATAATGGAGTTTACCAAGGTCCTCCATAGCAAAATTTGAGCCCAAGTGGAGAATGACTTTAGCAATTGCTGGGTCATTGTTGCAGTGATGAAAATATCATCAACATAGACAAGAGCATAGACTAGTGTGCCACCCAATTTGAGGATGAACAAAGATGGTTTAGTTTTGGACCCGACAAAGCCAAGTTGCTGAAGTGCAATTGACAATCTGTTGAACCATGCTCGAGGGGCTTGTTTAAGCCCATATAGAGACTTATGAAGTAGACAAACATGATCTGGTTTAGTTGTGTCTATAAACCGAGGAGGAAATTTCATGTAAATGACTTTCTTCAAGTTGCCATGTAGAAAAGCATTTTGAACATCTAATTAGCGAACGGACCACTTATTAGTAACAGCAAGAGACAATACATCCTGATAGTGGTAGCTTTAATGATAGGACTGAACGTCTTATGATAATCCACCCCATGTTGTTGAGTGAACCCCTTGGCTACGAGGCGAGCTTTATATCGAAGAAGCTTGCCTTGAGGATCCTTCTTTAATTTGTATAGCCACTTGCAATCAACAATATTAGTGTTTTGAATAGGAGGGACTAAAGACCATGTTCAATTCTTATTAAGTGCTTCAAACTCCTCGGTCATGGCTTGATGCCACTCCGGAGACTTGTTGGCAAGAGTGAAAGAGGTTGGTTCAATGAGGGGTTCGGAAGTGGTAAATGAGTAATAGGCAATCAGGTTGTAAGGATTAGTTTGCTTTAGGTTAGGATGAAGGTTTGGCGGTCCAGGTCGGGGTGGAGGAGAGGTCTGGGGAGTAGTGGACTGTTCAATAGAGGAGGTGGGGAAGAGTGTAGTGGCTGGGGAAGAGGGTGATTGGTTAGAGGTGGGCTGAGTTGGGGAGTCTAGTCGGGTAGAAGGTTGTGATGCGTTCATGGTGATAGGGGAGTCAGGGGTTAGGTAGAAAGTTGAGGGGAAGGTTGCAGTTGGTGGGTGGGGAGGAGGAGGTTGTGAGAGGAGGTGATAGAGAGGGGAAGGTAAAAATGTAATGAGAGGATGGGTGTGATTGTGGTGGTTTGGGGGAGATTTGAAATGGGAAGACATGTTTGTTGAAACATACATGTCTGGCAACATAGACTCATTCGGTTTTTGTATCAAAGCATCGATAACCATGATGAAAAGGACTATAGCCAAGAAAGACACATGGTGTAGTATGAAAGTCTATTTTATGTTGATTGTATGGGCGGAGGTGTGGAAAGCCCTCACAGCCAAAGATTCGAAGAAACGAATAGTCGGGTTTATGGTTAAAGACATGTTGAAACGGGGATTTGTTGGAAGAGATGCGTGAGGGCAGCCGATTAATAAGATAAATGGCTGTGTCAAATGTAAAGTTCCAAAACCGGCATAGGAGATTAGGGTGCGAGAAGGGTGAGGCCGGTTTCCACTACATGTCTATGACGATGCTCCACAAAACCATTTAGTTTGCTAGTGTGCGGACAAGAGAGCCGATAAATGATGCCAAGGGAGGTGAAGAAAGGAGACAAATTTCGAAACTCACCTCCCCAATCAGTTTGAACACTTTTTATTTTGGAACTAAATTGCCTTTCTACCATGGTAACAAAATTTTTAAAATTGGAATAAACATCAGATTTGTTTGTCACTGATAGAACCACATATAACGAGTGTGATGATCCACACACAACATGAAAAACCAAGAGCCATCAATAGAAAGAGTGGGTGAAGGTCCCCAAACATCATAGTATATTAAGTCTAAAATTTTATTACTTTGAAAATTAGAAGAAGACAATGACAATTTTGAAGACTTTCCCAACTGACAAGCAGTACTAAAGACGAACATAATTTGGTAGATAATGGTAAAGAACAACTAGAAATAATTGTTTGAAAAACACGGTCATAAGGTTGGCGCAAATGTTGATGCCAGATGATGGATGATGCTCTGGTGGCTGAAATGCAAGCTTCGGGTGTGACTTGAAGTGAGGAAGGCGAATGTAGTAGAGGCCATTTTCACTTGGACCAATGAGGAGGGTAGTGAGTGTAGACTCGTCCTTCACAACAAAAAAAGAAGAATGAAACTCAAAGAAAACATTATTGTCTGGACAAAATTGTTGGGCATATAGCGGATTCTTTTGAATTTCGGGAACATGGAGAACATTAGAAAGCTTAAAGGTTTTGTGAGGCGAGAATATTTTGGATGAGACAATGTGAAAGATGGGAAGAGGCATACCATTACCAACATGGAGAGAGTCATGACCTTGATAGACCTTGGAGTTATCCAAGCTTGATAAGTCTGGAGTTGTATGATTTGTAGCACCTGTGTCAGGGAACCAGGTTGTTCCTAAGGTTGAGCCAACATCTGAGAAGGCTGTAAAATTGGCTTGAGGTGGCTGTCGAGTTGAGGAGGTAGATTGGTATGGACATTATGATGGGAGATAGCCTATGCCACACCGATTGCAGTGACCATACACCATATTTTATGTGGAGGCCCAATCAAACCGCCTAGAATTTCCAGCAGGTTCTCCAGTTTGGTTACTAGGTGTGCCTCAAAAATTGCCTCTACGACCATGATTCTGATTGGAGGAAAGAGAAATAAAGGCTGCTTGTGATGGTGTAGGAGGATGGGCAATGGGGTTCAATTGGTAACCCATTTGTGCTGCCAATAATTGAAGGTTGTTGAATTGCGATTGAATGCTGGTAAGAGTTGGGGTCGAGTTCGAAGTGAAGGCAGCAAAGGCTTGTGGGTTTGAGGCAGTGGGGGTTGTTGTCTTGCTGAGTAGGTAATCATGATCACTAAGTAGCCCATGTAGTTCATGAAAAGTGATAGGAGGATGTCGAGCCAACAGATTCGCTTTCAGGCCATTGTATACGTCCTTAAGGCCGGAGATGGCAAGCATAACAAGATCCTTGTCCTTCATGGGCTCGCCAATGTTGGTTAGGGTAGTAGCATATTCTTGTACCCGGGTTAGGTAATTAACTGGGGTTTCATTTCCCTTCATTTTGATATTAAGAAGCTTCGTTTTCAGTGTATACTCAGATGATGTTGTCATTGGAGAAAACGACTCGAGAGGTTGATCCTTGAACATGTTGGAAAGACGACTTTGAAATAGTAGAGATGATAAGCATCCTAACATGCGCATCACTGGAAATCCAATGCTAGTATCGAGGGTTCTCAACCGCAAGAGTTTTTGCTGTTGCAACAACGTATTGAGATGGACATTTAATGGTGCCATCGACATAGCCGTAAAGATGATTGGAGATTAAGAATGGTTCAAGCATTGCCTTCCAGTACCCATAGTTAGTAGGAGAGAGGGTGAAGACGAATTTGTGAGAGTTGTGTGTTGTTTTATCTTCAGTAGTAAGAGCAGTAGTGGTTGCCATGGTCGTTGATAGAGATCAGAATTAGGGTTGCAGAGAAAAAAAATTCAGTTGTTGATGGTAGGTTGGTGTGTAGCGGCCATTAGGGTTAATTAGGGTTGAGGTTTACTTGGCTTTGATACCAAGATAAACCGTGTATTATTGATTAATTATGAATTACAAAGATCGACTAGGGCAATAACATATTCTTGTGCACGACTAGGTAATTAACTAGGGTTTCCACTCCCTTCATCTCAATTTTAAGAAGCTGCATTTTCAGTGTATACTCACGAGATGTTGTGTTTGGAGAAGACGACTTGAGAGGTTGATCCTTGAACGCGTTGGAAAGACGACTCTAAAATAGTAGAGATGATAAGCATCCTGACATGCGCATCATTGGAATTCCAATGCTGGTATCCAGGGTTCTTAATCGCAGGAGTTTCTGTTGTTGCAAAATTGTCTTGAGATGGACATTTAATGGTGCCATCGACATAGCCACACAGATGACTGGAGATTAAGAATGGTTCAAGCATCGCCTTCCAGTAGCCATAGTTAGTAAGAGAGAGGGTGAAGGTAAATTTGAGAGAGTTGTGTGCTATTTTCTCTGCAGTAGTAAGAGTAGTAATGGTTTCCATGATGGTTGATAGAGATCAGAATTAGTGTTGCAGAGAAAAAAATTCAGTTGTCGATGATAGGTTAGTGAGTGGCGGCTATTAGGGTTAATTAGGGTTGAGGTTTTCTTGGCTCAGATACCAAGATAAACTGTGTATTATTGATTAATTAAGAATTACAAAGGAGGCTCTATATATAGAGCAGGATATTATCTAAGATACCTTCTAATATTATAAATATTAAATACCATCTAAACATAATCTAAACATATTGTCTAACACACCTTATCCACTCTCCCTCTAAAGCGTTAGTTTCTTCTTCTTCTTCTTCACTCATCTTTGCTGGATTTCCTCCATGCAATGTCGCAAGGCCATCCCGTGATGACAAGGCTATTCTGTATCGACAAGGCTATCTCTAATCCCCATCTCATATACTTGTCTATTCATTCGACAATGAATCATAGATTCCAGGCTCAGCCATACCCTATGACAATACCTGACTCGGATTTGGATGTAACAACAAGTGGCACCAACCGTGCGGCCGAGAATATCAATCTACATTAATGCTCACGCCCTACATTCTAGACAAAATGGAAAGATCTGTAGTCTTCGTATACCATACTAGACATCTGGATCTATGTTTGCAACTGTGTTCACCAAGACTTTGGATTTTAACATAAAGATAAAATTTTGATAAAAACGAGGGTCAAATCCTATACCTAGGGTGTAGAGCCTCCTTTATTTATTTACAACATTTCATTAACAATATGCAGGGAGCTATAAGCTACAGATAGCATTTCAAACTTTTCATTTACTATTACTTATGTAAAAAGCAAAGCAAAAAAGACCACTTCTGTCAAAGGTAGGTCATCACCTATCTACAGTAATAAAACAACCAAGGAAGATTTTAGCCTGACTGGTTAGGTCATCTTATTTGGTGGGCAAAGTCCTTGTCACTTTGACTATCTATGGCAGGAATCATCTCTCATTTGGCCAAGGTCATATCGCCTTGCCCTGGCAAGGCAAACTACATATTCTTTTACTAGAAAAAGGCAAGCCTCTTTAAAACCTTTTATTTCCTCGGGATGCAGCCCAAGCTTGGGTCTTTCAAGACCCAGCCTCTAAGCCTTCACAAGGCCCGGACTCCGAGCCTTCACAAGGCCCGACCTCCGAGCCTTCACAAGGCCCAGCCTTCGTGCCATCCCAAGGCCCAGCCTCCGAGCCTTCCAAAGACTCGGCCTTTAAATCTTTCAGGACCTAGCATGTATGTCTTCCCTAGACTCGGCCTTCAAGCCTTTTCAGGACCCGACCTCCAAGCCTTCACTAAACATGGCTTCCAAGCCTTGTAAGAATCAGCCTTCAAATCTTTCAGGACCCGACCTGCATGTCTTCCCTCGACTCGGCCTTCATGTTTTTTAAAGACCCGACCATCATGTCTCTCGAAAACTTGGCCTTTATGTCATTCCGTGACCTGGCCTTGGTGTCTTTTTGTAACGCACGAAACTTTGTCAAATAAATAGAAAATAAAGTCTTTTGAAAGAAGTGAAAATCAGCCAAAGTGGAGGGGGCTTAAGTGTAAAATGACAAAACATTATTATTTTATGTTTAAAAGAGCATGACCACCCATTATCACCTTTTCACCAACTGCTTTCGGCTGAAAAGAAAGAAGAAGAGAAAAACAAAAGTTTCTCTCGGGGTTTTGAAGAAAAAGGACTGAATCTTCGAAGGTATGTGTTTTTGGGGTTAATTGGTTCAGTTACTTGAGGTATATCACCTTAGAACCGATTTATATGTGTTTTATGTGTTCGGGTTGCGTGTTCTTGGTTTATTTAGTTGATTGAACTCGTATACAGGTAAGTTTGGAGGAGTTTTACTTGTTTGCTATATCAGGTGAGTTCTAGACCCCGTCTTTACATGTTTTAAAACATTTGGGGCAGAAAATGTATTGAAAATGATTTTTATAATTTTTATATATGTAACCGTAAGCATTTATGCTTGTATGGTGATGTTCTATGGTTGTCTAGGTTATGTTTAAGCTTAGGATAGTTATAACAAGCTTAGAACAAATTGATATGATGATTGGGACTGAAATAACTTGGGAACATGTTAAACATGTTGTTTATGCGCCTACATAAGGCTCATGCGCCTGAAATTACCTTAGAAAATTTTTAATTGTTGCCCATGCGCCCAATCAGGGCCCATGCGCCTAGACTTTTTGCCTTAGAACATATTAAGTAAGGTCATGCGCACAAACAGGGCCCATGCGCCTGAAAATATACCTTAGAAAGTTAAGTATAGGATGATGCGCCCCAATAGTGCCCATGCGCCTAAATAGTTCATGCGCCCAAGACTAAGTAGGAAAAAGGGTTAAGTGTAGGGCCATGCGCCCGAATAGTGCTGATGCGCCTAAGCAGGGCTCATACGCCTGCATAGTGCTCATACGCCCAGAACACTTAGAAATTTTCTGAAATTTTGGAGAAAAACAGAATGACTAGGGTTTGACCCTAGTTTAACTTTGAGGTTTTAATTGTTATTATTATGCATGAGTATGAGCTGTTCTTATGTTCCATATTAAATTATTATTGTCTGACTTTAAGTGGTGTGTTTATGATCGTATACGTAAAGTATTATCATTAATAAAAGTGAAAGATTGATGATAAAGAAAAGTGGAACATAAAGGAATAAATGAAAGTCTTGCAAGCAAATGAAAAGGAGGTGCACGACCATGTTGTCGTTAGCTCAACTGTATGCGGTTTTGCTAACCCGAAGGATGCATGAAGGGTCAGTCATTGAGACCGACAGGGACCCTTGTAACATACCCTAGGTGACTGGGTCAGCTTAGTGCACAATGTTCGTGGTCTATTTATTGACCACAAGCCCAGCATCAACTTCGTGTATAATGTTCGGGGTATTGCACATTGGTCCATAAGAAATTGAAAGATAATGATAAAAGTACGAAATGAACGAACGCGTACAGTAAAGGAATGAGAGAAAGTATTACCTTGATGTATGTATGATGTGTGATCATAAACCAAAATCAAGGAAGTATTTTATAACAAATGATATTTTCATATATCTATGCAAGGTATTTCATACTTTTAAAACTAGAACTCACTCAGCAACACTGACTTTTATACATTTTCAGTTGGCAGGTAAATATTGCTGAGGATGGCACGAGGGTGAAGCTACTCGGTGGGGTAAGATTGACATCCATTCATGTTTTGATATTTTTTTTGTAAAGCATTTAAGCAATCTTTTGTTACTAATGAACACGATGTATTGCTTAACAACAGTAATTATAAATGAAATGAATGGGCTTTTGTTAATGTAATTCCGCTGCAATGTTTTATTAAACGTATACTATTATGTATGTTTAGTGCTATGATTGACCAACTGTGAGGTGCCTGGGGACGGGGCCTTACAAGTTGGTATCAGAGCCAAAGTTTAAGAGAATTAAGTAAATATTTTTGAAAAAACTAAACTTGAACTGAAAATGAGACGAATAGAGGGATGTCAGCCCGAGTAGCTACGTGCCATAAGGTATTCCTTTCTTAACGTTAACCAGTATTATATGCGTATGCTATTTGACTTATGTGTTCTTAGTAGATTTAGACACTGATGTAGTCAGTATAGGAAATGCTTAGGGTGTGGAGAGTAAAGTAAGTGGCTAATCACAACTGGCCACTGTAATTAGGGATTTACTATACTTAACATAAACTAAGCTATACCTTGAATGACCATATTAATGTTTGAATCTTATTGTGATTAGAGAATGGCTGGAGGTAGATCGTCTAAGGCCTCTAGAGGTGGAGCATAGGGAGGATGTAGTGCTGAACCGCGTGTCACTAGGAACCAGGGTAAGACTACTGAGAGGGCCCGTGAAGAGCCTGAGATGCATCACCAGGAAGGTGGTGATGAGAGTGCGAATCTAAGGGCCTCGGTAAAAGAGGCAGTAGTAGAGGAGGTGCATCAAGTCATGCAGAAGATTCTGCCATCTGTAGTGACTAAAGTGATCAAAGCTGTAAGGGAGGACGAGAAGAAAGAGAGAAGAAGGACCACAGGAAGAGAAGAGAGGGAACGATCAGAGACCGTGACGATTGTCTCAAGTGAGGAGGAGGAGGAAGAAGCGGTGCAGGAAACTGCACGTGGTTGCAACTATGGGGCATTTCAGAGGTACAAGCCCCAAACATTCGATGGGAATGGCACTGCTGCCGCTGCTCACCTATGGGTGAGGGAGATGGACGCGGTACTTGATATCAGCGAGTGCCGAGAAGATCAGAAAGTGAAGTTTGCTACCCACTCGTTTGTGACACGGCCTTATGCTGGTAGGACAATATTGTCCAGGCCGAGAGTAGTAAAGCCATTGGAAGGATGAGGTGGCCAGAGTTGAAGAAGCTGGTGATCAAGGAATTCTATCCTCATCGGGAACTCGACAAGATAGAGAGGGAGTTCGAATAGCTGGAGGCAGGCACCATGACACACCAGCAATACACCACCAAGTTTAATGAGATGGCAAGGCTGGTAACGGATCAGGTGACGCTGATGTTGAGGAAGATTAAGTACATCCAGGGATTACCAGCTGATGTCCCCAGGCATTTGATCGCTGCCTGGCCGGGTACCTTTCGATCAGTGGTGGACCTTACAGGTAGGTTGTATGATGAGAGGGAAGTGGCGGTAGTCAAGGTGAAGAAGACGGGTGATGGTGATAAGAGCTGGGGAAGGAAGAGGTTTGGACATGGTGGTTTCACTCCAAACAACAAAAGGAGGAAAGTGGATGACCGAAGGATGGTGACCTCAAGTTCGGGGATAAAGAAGTGTGGTAAGTGCGGGAGAGAGCACGCCGGTGAATGTTAGTGGGGTTTGAATGTGTGCTTCAAATGCGGGAAGCCCGGTCGTGTGGCGAAGATGTGTGGACTTATACTGTGTTATAACTGCGGTGAGGAAGGCCACATGAGCAGGGACTGTAAAAAGCCAAGGGGTGAGAGTTCTGGGGTGAAGAAGTGGCCAGAGGAAGGAGGATAGAGGGCAACTGCTAGAGCTTTCATGATGACGCGGGAGGAGGCCAGAGAGGATCCCGATGTCATGTCAGGTATGTTTCTAGTAAACCAAATTTGTGCCTCTGTGTAAATTGATTCTGGTGCTAGTAGGAGTTTCATTTCTACTACTTTCTGTGCTAAGTTTCCTGTTAGTAGTAAAAGTATTAATCAGCCATTCAATGTAGAAAATGCTATTGGTAAGTCCACTAGGATTACAAATATGATAGAGGACTGTGCCATAGAACTAGAAGGTCATAGGTTTTCTGCTAAATTACAAGTGATGCCCTACTCGGATTTGATGTAGTACTAGGGATGGATTGGTTAGCAACCTAGGAGGCAAACATCGTGTGTCGTAAGAAGATGATTTGATTAATTGCACCCGATGGGAGTTCGGTGACGGTTTACAGTGATTGCGTCACTCCAGTTCCAAAGGTGATTTCGATGGCGGTGGCGGAAAAGTGCATGAGACGTGGATGTAGTGCCTATCTAGCCTACGTTAAGGATGTGGATGTGTCAGTACCACAGTTGTCCAATGTACCAATGGTATGTGACTTTCCAGACGTGTTTCCAGAAGACTTACCAGGTGTGCCACCGGACCGTGAGATCGAGTTTCAGATTGATTTGATACCCAGTGCTCAACCCGTTGCCAAAGCACCGTATCGATTAGCTCGTACTAAGATGAAAGAGATAATGGCCCAACTGCAGGAGTTGATGGATAAAGGGTTTATTCGACTGAGAAAAAGAAGGACGGTAGTATGCGGATGTGCATCGACTACAGGGAGCTGAATAAGTTGACGGTGAAGAATCGGTATTCGCTACCGAGAATCGACGACCTGTTTGACCAGCTCCAAGGTGCCAGTTGGTTCTCGAGGATAGATATTCGACCTGGTTACCATCAATTGAAGGTAAAGGAGCAAGATATCCCTAAGACATCTTTTCGCACGCGTTATGGACATTACGAGTTTCTTTTTATGTCCTTCGGTTTGACTAATGCACCGGCTGCCTTTATGGATTTGATGAACCGAGTGTGTCAGCCAATGTTAGATAAATCAGTGATTACGTTTATTGATGATATCCTGATTTATTCGAAGAGCAAGGAAGAACATTCTAGGCATGTACGTGAAGTATTGGAGACACTTAGGAGAGAAAAGTTATATGTTAAATTCTCTAAGTGTGCTTTTTGGTTGCGCGAGGTGCAATTTTCAGGTCATGTTGTTAATGCTGAAGGAATTATGGTAGACCCGGTAAAGGTTGAGGCAGTAATGCCATGGAAGTCTCCAAAGAAGCCATCCGAGATCTGTAGTTTCTTAGGTTTGGCGGGTTATTATAGGAGATTCATCCAAGAGTTTTCCAAGATAGTCTCACCTTTGACCTGATTGACCCATAAGGATGTGAAGTTTGTGTGGGGTCAGAAACAGGAGGATGCTTTTGAGGAGTTAAAGACGAGATTAACTCAAGCTCCTATTTTAACGTTACCTGAAGGGAGCGAGGACTTAGTGGTATACTCGGATGCTTCTTACTTGGGGCTAGGTTGCATGTTAATGCAATGTGGAAGGGTAATAGCCTACGCATCCGGACAGTTGAAAACCCACGAAGTTAGTTATCCCACCCATGATTTGGAGTTAGCGGCTGTGGTCTTCGCGTTGAAGATTTGGAGGCACTACTTATACGGGACGAAGTGCACGGAGCTTGAAGTACTTCTTTGAGCAAAAGAATCTCAACATGAGACAGAGGAGATGGTTAGAGCTTATCAAGGATTATGATTGTGAGATCCATTATCATCCGGGTAAGGCTAACATCATGGCCGATACCCTTAGCCGAAAGGAGAGACCCGAGCCGATTCGGGTGAAAGCTTATCATTTGGTCATGACCGCTGATGTGATGACCCAAGTGAAAGAATTTCAAGAAGAGGCGTTGAAGGAAGACCGCCTTAATTCCGAGCAAACGAAGGGGTCTACTTGCAAATTGGGTAAAAACACTCTCTATGTTAAACCTGAAATGGATGGATATGGATTCCTCGTTACGGAGATCTATGGGGGTGAATCATGGATGAAGCTCATAAGACTCGATACTCCATTCATCCAGGTGCCACCAAGATGTATCAAGACATGAAGAAGGACTACTGGTGGCCGGGTATGAAGCGTGAAGTAGTAGAGTTTGTGAGCAAGTGCCTTAATTGTTTGCAAGTGAAGGCAGAACATCAGAAGCCATACGGGAAGATCCAACTGTTGAATATACCTGAGCAGAAGTGGGAGCACATCACCATGGATTTTATTACTAAGCTACCTCGTACGGCGAGGGGGTACAATACCATCTGGGTGATTGTTGATCGTCTAACAAAGAGTGCTCACTTCTTACCAATCTGTGAGATGTACTCATCCAAGAGGCTGGTAGACCTGTTCATCAAGGATATTGTAGCTCTTCATGGTGTGCCGGTGTCTATCGTGTCGGACCGTGACACCCGATTCACATCAAAGTTCTGGAAAAGATTCCATGATGCGATGGGGATGAGGCTACACATTAGCACGGCTTATCATCCTTAGACGATTGGTCAGTCTGAGAGAACGATCTAGACACTTGAGGATATGCTTCGAGCATGCGTGATCGATTTTGGAGGAAGTTGGGATAATCACTTACCGATAGTAGAATTTTCGTACAATAACAGTTATCATGCCAGCATTGGTATGCCTCCTTATGAGATGCTATACGGTAGAAGGTGTAGGATGCCCGTATGTTGGGTTGACATCGGGCAGAAAGAGTTTGGAAGCTTTGAGGTGATCGAGGCTACAACTGAAAAATTAGAGAAGATCAAGGCTTTCATGAAAACGGCTAAGGATAGACAAAAGTCGTACGTTGACAAGAGGCGTAGACCGATTGAATTCAAGGTGGGCGACCTAGTTACGTTAAAGGTCTCACCCTGGAAAGGAATCATTCGATTCTGGAAGAGGGGGCGAGCTAAGCCCGAGGTACATAGGGCCTTTCCAAATCATCGCATGAGTAGGAGAAGTGGCTTATCGATTAGAATTGCCTGATGAGTTAAGTCGAATACATCTGACATTCCATGTATCTCATCTATGGAAGTGCTTAGCTGATAAAGATATGATTGTACCATTGGATGATATCAAAGTCGATGAACGGCTCAATTACATAGAGCAGCCAGTGGCAATCATCGATCGAAAGGAGAAAAGATTAAGGAATAAAGTGGTTCCACTTGTACGAGTACAGTGGAAACACAGGAAGGGTTCCGAGTCTACGTGGAAGACTAAAGAAGAGATGAGACAACATTACTCATAATTATTTGAAGAATGACGGGTTTCAGGGACGAAACCTCTTTAAGGGGGGTAGATTGTAGCGCCCGAAACTTTGTCAAATAAATAGAAAATAAAGTCTTTTGAAAGAAGTGAAAATCAGTCAAAGTGGAGGGGGCTTAAGTGTAAAAAGGACAAAACATTTTAAGTTTAAAAGAGCATGGCCGCCCACTATCACCTTTTCATCAACTGCTTTCGGCTGAAAAGAAAGAAAAAGAGAAAAACAGAAGTTTCTCTCGGGTTTTTGAAGAAAAAGGACTGAATCTTAGAAGGTATGTGTTTTTCGGGTTAATTGGTTCGGTTACTTGAGGTTTTTCACCTTAGAACCGATTTATATGTGTTTTATGTGTTCGGGATGTGTGTTCTTGGTTTGTTTAGGTGATTGAACTCGTATACAAGCAAGTTTGGAGAAATTTTACTTGTTTGCTATATCAGGTAAGTTCTAGACCCCGTCTTTACATGTTTTAAAATATTTTAGGGCTAAAAATGTATTGAAAATGATTTTTATAATTTTTACATATGTAACCGTATGCATTTATGTTTGTATGGTGATGTTCTATGGTTGTCTAGGTTTTGTTTAAGCTTAGGATAGTTATAACAAGCTTAGAACAAATTGATATGATGATTGGGACTGAAAATAACTTGGGAACATGTTAAACAGGTTGTTTATGCGCCTACCTAAGGCTCATGCGCCTGAAATTTCCTTAGAAAAATTTTAAGTGTTTCCCATGCGCCCAATCAGGGCCTATGCGCCTAGCCTTTTTGCCTTAGAACATATTAAGTAAGGTCATACGCCCAAACAGGGCCATGCGCCTGAAAATGTACCTTAGAAAGTTAAGTATAGGATGATGCGCCCTAATAGTGCCCATGCGCCTGAATAGTTCATGCACCCAAGACTTAGTAGGAAAAAGGGTTAAGTGTAGGGCCATGCGCCCGAATAGTGATGATGCGCCTAAGCAGGGCACATGTGCCTGCATAGTGCTCATGCGCATAGAACACTTTAGAAATTTTCTGAAATTTTGGAGAAAAACATAATGATTAGGGTTTGACCCTAGTTTGACTTTGGAGTTTTAATTGTTATTATTATGCATGAATATGAGTTGCTCTTATGTTCCATATGAAATTATTATTGTGTGACTTTACATGGCGTGTTTATGATCATATACGTAAAGTATTATCATTAATAAAAGTGAAAGATTAATAATAAAGAAAGTGGAACATAAAGGAATAAATGAAAGTTTTGCAAGCAAATGAAAAGGAGGTGCACGACCATGTTGTCGTTAGCTCAACTGTATGTGGTTTAGATAACCCGAAGGATGCATGCAGGGTCAGTCATTAGACTAACAGGGACCCTTGTAGCATACCCTAGGTGAATGGGTCAGCTTAGTGCACAATGTTCGTGGTCTATTTATAGACCACAGGCCCAGCATCAGCTTGGTGCATAATGTTCGGGTATTGCACACTGGTCCGTAAGAAAGTGAAAGATAATGATAAAAGTACGAAATGAACGAATGTGTACAGTAAAGGAAGGAAAGAAAGTATTACCTTGATGTGTGTATGATGTGTGATCACAAACCAAAATAAAGGAAATATTTTACAACAAATGATATTTTCAATATCTATACAAGGTATTTTCATACTTTTAAAACTAGAACTCACTCAGTAATGCTGACTTTTATACATTTTCAGTTGGCAGGTAAATATTGCTAAGGATGGTACGAGGGTGAAGCTACTCGGCGGGGCAAGATTGACATCCATTCATGTTTCGATATTGTTATTTTGTAATGAATTTAAGCAATCTTTTGTAAATAATGAACAACGATGTATTGCTTAACAACAATAACTATAAGTGAAATGAATGGGCTTTTGTTGATGTAATTCTGCTACAATGTTTTATGAAATGTATTCTATTATGTATGTTTAGTGCTATGATTGACCAACTGTGAGGTGCCCAGGGACGGGGCCTTACACTTTTCAAGGCCGAACTACGTATCTTTCCAAGATCCGGCTTACGCGTCTACTGGCTGGACATTACTTAGGATATCCCTTGTCATCCTTTGATTAAAATCAAACAGGAAAAAGGAACCCACCCAAGCTCTACTTAATTATTCCCGCTTCGGCTTTGTGAGCTTTAACAACTATAACCTATGCCTTAGTGCCATCAGAAGGATAACCCATTGAAGATTCCAAGTCAGACGCACTTTGGCAAGACTCAGGACGTCCCTTGCGTGCTTAGTTAAGACACATATCATATCTCCGGCCAGAAACAAGTTACCTTGGTAGTAGGAGTGCAACCCAAAGCCTTTGATAATAGACTTGAAACTTGGCGCAAAAGATGGAAGGACCATGGGTTAACAATAACATGTCAATTTTTCCAAATTACCAAATTCAATAGCTTGCACTGAAAAGGAAGGTTTGCTATGTCCAAGGTTAAAAAGACGTGAAAGCACATCCCCTAAACCTCCTCAAAAGAAAATGAAAAGGTTTTTTAAGAGGAGCTTAAGGCTTGAAACTGTAAAAAATACATCACAAAGTAAGTCATCCTCTCTGACCGTAGTTGAAGTCAACATTCCTAGCAACATGCCAGGTCATTTTGTTTGTTAAAGCCTGAGCCAACTTTCATTACTAGAGCCCAGGACACCGACAACAAGGAAGTAAGGAGCGGGCCAAGGAGGTCCCCTCCTACCACACTAAACAAGTATCCGGGATCAAAAAGATAAATGACAAAAGATTGCATGATGAGCAAGAAATCAAAGTCAAAGACAAAGATGCTAAAAACATAGGTCTAACCCTACTATAAGATTAAGGAAGCACCAAACGAGAAAGTAAACGCATCTTGCCTCGCAACATGCTAAGTCACCTTACTTGATGACATCCCAAATCTCCTTCTCAGGCAGTAACAAAGGTATCTTGCCTAATGATAAGCTAAGTCAACTTTATTTAACATTTATTTCAAGGAAAAATTTAAAAAAAGTGGTAGAAAACTTCTTTCATTGAAAGAACGCAAGCTATATTTCATGGCCAAAGTCTAAGTCATTCACCAGACCTTGCCAAAACTCTAAGACATGCTAACTTGCCTAGCCAAGGTTCGAGTTACCTTCTCTGATTATCTTGCATGGTGAAGTCCAAGTCAACTTCCTTAGCTAGATCTCAAGCTACCTTATGCGGTCAACTTGTCAAGTAAAGCTCAATGAACTTGCTTGGCCGATGCCTAAGATACCTTGTATAAACCCTAAGTCAAGCCACTTTACTTGGCTAGGACTTGAATTATAAATTATCTTACTGGCTAGAGTGTTAAACCAAGGCTCTAGTTATCTGACCTAATGATAGTCCAAGTTAGGGTACATTGCTTTCAAAACTTCAACACAATTGAAAGTCACGCTAAAGTCTAAGTTGCTTACTTCTTGTCTTGGTAAAGCTTCAAGTCATGTTGTCTAATGATACGTGTGAATAGTATATATATTTTTGATAAAGATTTTTGCAAAGATTCAGTTTTAATTGCTTATTAATAATACTAAACTACACACACAAAAGGAAAGTGTACCTATCATGTGGTAATATAGTGATGGTAAGAACCGAGTATCAATCCGTGGACAAACCGAGCCTACTTAACAACCTTTATGATTGACTATCAGATTTGATTTTTATTTTGGAAAAAAGAAAAGTTGCATTGATGTAACCAAGAATTTTTCAGGGTTTAGAGACAATAATTAAAATAAAAGCAAAAGTAAAATTGAATCTTTTGGGTTTTAAAACAGGGAATTAAAAATATCATACTAATTAGATCACACTTAAAGAACAATGATGAATATCATGGTGTGATGTAAAGATATAAGTTTAAGTGGTTATGTTAATGTTTATAAACGTGAGCCAACATGGATTCTCGTCAGCCAGCTCCGCAGTGACAAGGACACTAGCATGAGTAACTTATAGTACTGATCAATCAAAGCCATTAGTAATGTAGGTAAAATCTAGTGTAATCTTTTAACATACGATTTCTGAAAACATAACTTAATGCTATAAAGAGAGTTGACCAGGTTCCTTTTTAACATACCATTAATTTTAGAAAACCATAACAATTACTGTATATTTCTCATACTAATAAAAGAAACCCGTAAGTGATCAGAAATCTAAAGTTATATGATTTTTAACAACCATTTATAGTTTACTAGCCATAGATTTGTTATGAAGAACGGTTTCTCGAGTAAAAGTTAGTTCATACGTTTTTCAATCTTGTATGACATTCATAAATACAAACCAAAATTTATAACTTCCCATTCAAATGTAGATGCTACCCATCAAAGGCTTACCCAAGATTACCATAACATTAAGATAACATAAATCACAGAATTAGTTCATACAAATTACATAAGTTTCATCAAATTAGGATGATAAAGAGAGTTTAGCTCATAATGAGCTTGAACATAACAATAAATAACATATAAGATAGATATGAAATTGCAAATCGGTGTTCGTCTCACAATATAATTTATCTCACAAGCTCACTTAATATCACTCGGTTTGATGAAGTAGAATCTGTAACTAAGTTTACAAGTAATATAATAAGTTAATGAAAACAAAAAGAATGCATGAAAAGGTTTTCAAGATACTTATATATATTACTTCTCAACTGAGTATTACAAGACTCTTACAAACATGGTTAGAGTTACAACTATATATAATACTATCTATAGCCAGTTGTACTTAGATAACATGCTAGAATTTACAACTAGACAAATTCTACATTGCTAGAAGTAAAGCATCTAAGATAAAATATTATCCTAGATTAGGTAGTCATGAGTGTTGGATTCTTTATGCCCAAGACACATAGAATATTGATGTGGTTAGTACGTCATGATCCAAGTCGGGTCATACCCAATAGCAAGTTTAGCAAACACCAATATGTATTTAATTGATGATATGATCATGCAATTAAATCATTACACCAATTTAGAAAATGGGTTTTCTATATAAATTGCATATGAGATGAAACAACTTATAAGGATATTTTGTTCATGGACATTATTTGTAATGTTATTTAAGTTGGTTAAATAACATCAAATAATAATAATAGTGCATGTATAAGTTATATAATTAAAAGGTTAACTAGATAACTTATAATTGTAGTTAATTAAACAAAATGTAAAGGGTTTTTGGGGGGAAAACCCCAAATCCTTTGATGTTTCGGCCGCCCCTTTATGGGGTCCTTGGCCTTTTGTTTAATTAATCTTTTGCTTCTTGGAAACACACACATATCCTCTCTTCTCTCTCTCAC
The DNA here is from genome assembly GCA_024085815.1 of Flaveria linearis. NCBI lineage: Eukaryota > Viridiplantae > Streptophyta > Magnoliopsida > Asterales > Asteraceae > Flaveria > Flaveria linearis. Next base: position 55,930,527 of record CM044007.1, on the reverse strand, counting down.
ATGCAAAGGACCAAGAACCCACTTTCTCTCTATCCTCTTCAAAGAGTTCAAGGCTGAAAATTCGATTTTCAGCTCTTCTTGGTTCGAGATTGGTGTTCAAATCCTAGCAACAAGGTGTTTGCATGATGCTTGTAGGTATGGATGCTTGAGGACACCTCTCCTTGGTGTTTTGGTCATTCAAGAGCAGCTTCATCTTCATCAAATCTCTCTATTTTCAGCAGCTTTACAGAGGTGGTTTGTACATCTTGTTTTGGTTGTTATTTGCTCTTGATAGCTAGTTCATACACATATAAATGATCCTATGTTCTTGGGTTTGTTAAAATCAACACATGTGCCTTAATTTTCAGATTATAAAACATGTTATTAAGGTCTTATTCCGCTGTGTTTTCATGTTTAAATGGTTAAAATACTTTGATAATGGTCCAACAAACCCAACATTGGCATCTAGAGCCGGATATGTGGATGACTAGCTTCTTTTGTCCTTATAAAATAGGTTTTATGGGACTTTAACATCCTAATAGGGGCTGTTTGTGATGATATGATGAAACCCCAACCTTTCAAGGTTAGATCTTGCATGCTTATGATTAAATCTTGAAAGGATGATATCAAATGGTTGATTATGTTGTTTGGAAATAACCCTAATGTTTTGGTTCATGTTGGCCAGAACTTTAAGGTTATAAAAGGGGTTCATTTTGTTCTTGAAATGTTGTATATGGATACATATTTTGGTGCATAACGTAGCCATGACCATATGTGTTTTGGATTTGGTTGAATATGATTTTGTCATGTTGGTTGTATTCATTCAAAGGGTTGTAATAATTTCTTTTGTGTTTGTATTTTGGGTTTGACTGGGTTTGAGTATGATATTCTCAGTTGATGTGAATCAACAAGGATCGAATATCATGATTGAGTCAATGATTGAGTGGCGGAATCAAGCAATCAATGAACATAGAACACTTAATATACTCATAAATGCATACTTGTATTAATTAGATGAACTATTACAAAGTAAATGCTAGGGTTTTTAGCATTCTACAGTAACAAGACAGCTAATCTGTATATTCTGATTGTCTATTCTTCATGAAACACAAATGTTTCAGAAGTCTCAAAAGATGCAAAAAGTCACCTCACATACAAGGATTCTAATCTATTTATAGGCTGACTAACAGCTTGTACAAAAAGACTAAACTACCCTTAGTCTAAGTCTTCATCAGCATTTGTCTGTTGTTCATCCACATTGACTAATGTGGATGAGTACTTCATCAGCAGCATTGGTGTTTAGTCATCAGCATTGGTTAATGCGGATGAACAAACACGACCGCATTTGTTGCTGATCACCCGCATAGGTTAATGCGGATGAACAAATGGCTTGTCAGCATCTTATCAACTGTCCGCATTAGTTCATGCGGAAGAACAAATGCTTTGTCCGCATTTGTTCTTGGTCTTCCGCATTGACAAATGCGGATAGCCGACACTTGTTCTTTTCTTCTTATGCAGACTTCTGTATCCGCATTTCTTCTTGGACTTGGGGAGATTTCCAGCAGAACAAACATCCACCACTTGAATTGGCATGTATGATCCTTTCAGGGTCCAACAATACTCCCCCTAAGGATTATACAGCCTAAGTACTTCAAGGGTTTGAGGGTGGATCAGGTTGTGAAGATTCTGCTGGGTCTTGTGCAGTAGGAGTAGATGATGATGAAGTTGGGTCTGTGTATGATGGGTCCAGAATAGCCTTGATCATGTTGGAGAACTGCTTAGCATCATTCAGCTTCTCTCTGTTCAAAACATGAATCTTCATTTGGCTCATGGTGTGTATAGCTTCAATAGGAAGTTTCTTCAGTGACACAGGTTCCCAAAATGACACAGTTGATAGCCCATCCCTTTGAATTAGTAGAGAGCCATCAGCATCCACCTCTAACTTCACAATGTTGCCAAATTGCAAAGGAGTCTTCTTCTTCCTCCTTTGTTCCTTCTTCTTAATGATCCTATCATAGGCCATCTTTAGGAGCTTGATGCACTTGAGAAAGAAGTACATGTCAGCTTCACCAAACTTGTTTCTAATCTCCCTGAAGTGCCTGGTATATATGTAGTGGATATAAGATTCATCAAGCAATCTCACTTCATATCCACTAAACAATCGAATCTTAGCTCCTTCTTTTCCTCCCCACCTCCTTTCAATCACCAACTCATAATTCTTTTCATCATAGTAAACATTTGAGATTGGCACAGAGGTGTGAGTACCAGCAACCATCTTTCTTTTCAAAGATTCAGTGGGCTTTACCCTAAGTTCAGGGAATACCACTTCTTCAGCTGGTTTTCTTTTCTTTTTCTCTAGGGTATTGACAAAAGATCTATCCTTTCTCATGCGGGGTAACTTTGTAAAATAGTAATCAAGTTTTAAAATTGTTCTAATTAGGTCACTCATAAAGTTTTTTGTTCCAATCAGGTCACTCATAAAATTTTTGTCCTAATCAGATCACTAAAGTTTTAAGATTGTTCTAATTAGGTCATTCACAAGTTGCAAAAAAATTAAAAAAATTAAAGTTTTTAAAAAAAAACAATATTTATAAAAAAACTGAATTAATTAAAAATTTTGTGAATTATTTAAAACAATTCAAAAAAATATAAGTGACCTGATTATAACACTCCTAAAACTTTAATGACCTGATTGGAATAAATAAAAGTATTAGTGACCCAATTGGAACACTTTTAAAACTTTAGTGACCTGATTAGAACAAATAAAAATATAAGTGACCTGATTGGAACAGTGTTAAAACTTGCTTACTATTCTTTGAAGTTTTCCCTTCTCATGCAGATAGATTTCAAAGATTTGAAATTATCAGTTCTCTTGAACATCCGTAGAATGTCCTCAAACTCATATCCCCTGAACATAGCCCCATGATTTATCAATCTTAAGTTGGCTAGTTCCTTGAGATCATGGATCATTAGAGAGTTCACCAGAGCAGAGTACTCTGTGAAGAATTGGACCATTCCAGATATTCTCTTCACTATGAACATGTTCCAGTCACTGTCATACTTCCAGGCTATAATCTTCTGATCTGTCTTTCCTCCCGGAGTAGACACACCCTTTATCATTTCAGCAGTTGTGAGGCCTTCATGTAGTTCAAGCTGAGAAGGCTCAGCAAACCACTCAGGATATCTGTGTAAAATGGGTGCCAGGGAGTCATGATCTCCCTGAGTGAGTCTCATTTCTTGAGCTGAAACTCTGGATCTTGGTTGGGTACTTGTAATCTCTTCCTCCATTTTCTTTAACCTTTCTTTCTTTTCAAGGATCATCCTAAGGACAGCAGCCCTTAGGGAATTAGTCTTCATGTTTCCCAATTTTCTTTTAGTAAATCCTTGAGTTGACAGATAATCCTTCATCTCCTTATCTGTCATACTGTAAGGATCGGGGAACATAGGTTGAGGAGGAGGAGTAGATGTTGCTTTAGAAGTCTTGACCTCTGAAGATTTGGGGGATTGAGCTTTTTCATACTCAGTTTCGAATGTTGGATCTAGCAGCTTGTTTAGTTTTTCTTCTTCTGCTAGCATCCCTTCATAGGTCATCCCAAATACTTCATCTGGGTAATACCCATGATCAATCAAAAATACGTCAACTCATCAGACTTGGCCGATTCATTCTTTTCAGCAACATAAGATTCTTCATTCACAGGGATTTTACTGATCACTGGCTTATCAACCATGAATCCACCTGGAATTTCACCTTCTTCTAGATCAATTACATCACCCTTCTTTTTCAGCAGAGCTTCTGCTTGTTCATGTTCTTCCAAGAATCCAGCAATAGCTGCTAGACTCCTTGGATCATCTTTCTGTTTCTTTTTGGCAGGTTCTTCTTCCACTATAGGCCTCTTTCCTTTGGCCTTTTCCTCAAGAAAGCTCCTTCTTCTGGCATATGTTTGCACGCTTGGGCTAGAAGAGGGTTCAGGCATTTCATCCTCATGTGGGGCTTTTTCAGTCTGTTCCTTTTCAGGAATGTGTACAGATACATCAGCTTGTTCTTCTTCTTGCTTTTGCTGTTCACACAGCTCTCTGATCATTTCCGTTTGTTCCTCAGAGAGTGAGAGAGTAGGAACTATTTGCATGCTCAACTCCTTATGAATAGGCACTGGAGATTGAGGTATGACAACAAACGGTTCAGCATCTGCACGTTGATTCACAATGAAGTCCAAGAATTCATCATCAATGATATATTCTTCAGTAGAGAACATATCTAAGTCTTTTATCATGTCACTGAACTCTTTTTCTTCAGTGTGAACTTCATCAGAAGGACTTGTGTACACTATCATCTCCATGCTAGATGATGTGTGCTTTGATCCACTTGGTTCTCCCTCTTTTTCAGCCATAGTGAGTTTCGTCTTTTTGGCTGGAGGGGAATCATCTCCACTGTCTTCAGATGATTCTTTGTCATCCTCCATTTTCCTCTTTTCTTTCATTTCATCACCTTCATCATCATTGTCTTTCTCTGCCTCCTGCTTCAATTTGACAAGCATTTCAAGTTCAAAAACTCTCTTTTAAGAGCTTCTACTTGTCTATCAAGGTCATGGATGATGAAAGATTGTTCTTCAATAACTTCTTCTTGTTCTTGCATTACTATTATTTGTAGGTTCAAGGTTTCCACATGTCCACTTATTTCTTCTCTTGAGTGTTGAAGAGCAGCATTCAACATCTCAATCTCTTTGTCTTTCTCATTCTTCTCACTCTCATGTTTTTCTTTCAACTCTTTTAGTTCTTTTTCTTTCTCATTTAATTCCAACAACCTGTCTTGCAGAAGAACTGATCTGTTTCTTTGCATCTTCTCAATCCTTGCAATCTTCTGAAGCAAATTGGAAATCATCTCATCTTTCTCATCAGGCTTGTTTGCTCCAGACTCAGCATAACTTTTTGAATGAGCAGCCTCAGATGCAATTTGCCTTACAGGCATTTTGGTGGGATGATCCTCCTCATCAGATGATGATTTGGATTTCTCAGATGAGCTGGCAGAATCACCAAACTCTTGAGGATCAACTGAAGTTGGTGATGGAACAGGTGTATGGTGAATGGGAGATGGGATAGAGTGATGAAATGGTAAGTGTATAGGAGAGATGTGGGGTGTGGTGATGGGTTGAGTTTTGTGAGATGAAATTGGTGATCTTTGGGGTGATGGTAACGGTGAATGAATGGATGGTGATGCAACAGTGGTTTCGTGCACAGAAGGTTCAGCGTGAAGATCACCACCTACATCAACCTGTGGTGACACTGACCTCTGTCTATCCTCTTCAATTGCTGATTGTTCTTCTTCATCAACATGCTCATCATGAGGAGCTTCAATTTCTTGTACTCCTCCCAGATCGATCTGTTGCTGCATCCAAGGCAACAGAGGGAAGAAACTACCACTATAAAAGTTCCTCGGATCTTGTTTTGTGATGTACCTATAGGACTTGGCATTATAGTGAGGGATGTCCATCACTGGTCCTATGGGTGCAAGATCAGGAAATGCTTCATTTATGAGGCACTGTATAAATCTGGGGTACATCAAAAACATATGCCTCCTACCCTCCTGTATGTTAGAGACCATTCCATTGAATATCATTCCGTCCAGTCTTCCTCTTCGATAAGCAGTGTTGATACATGTGTATCAAAAATCTCCATTGCAAATCTACCAGACCTTTCACAATTTGCTTTCCTTCATAACCACCTTCATATCGAATAATGCAAAGAAGGACATGATCTCATCATCTTCCAGTTCTATAGGGGCATCAGCATCATCTCCAAACTGTAGACACTGTCTCATAGTTTGCTCAGTGATAGCTAAGGAATGCTCATCAGTGATTCTTCCAGTTAGTGTTCTCACACCATCAACTTCAATCACTTCAGCTGTTCTCCAAAATGACCTAATAAAGGTCTCATAAATGATTGGTCTTACTGTCATGGCATAAGACACTCTTGTAGTAAGGAGAAATCTGATCATATCCCTCAGTCCTTCTGCCTCAGTTACATCAGGATCAAGATAACCACTGACATTATGGAGCTTGCTCCATGTGAGGTTTGCCATGTTACACTGCATTCAAGGCATATGAATTAGAGTATGAATAATGCATATCAATAAATGGTTTGTCATAAATCAGCCTAATTTTATCACATTTTGACTTTTCTTGGTCAAAATGAAGTGTTCATGTATACTGCTTCATATACATTTGATCTTGTCTGATTTAGTCATACATGTTCATTTTAATGATTTATCTCTGATTACATTGATTATTCTTTCTCAATTTCAACTCATTTTAACCATTGTGATGTCTTTTGATTTCAACATTTTAGTATTTACATGCTCTGTTCCTACGACAAGCTGAACTTGTGAAAATCCACTGTTTGTTGAGGTTTACATGATTAGCATGTGTCCTTCTGATGAAATCGACAATGGTTCGTGAACATTTGTTTGATTTTGCATGCTTTCTTTTTGACCTAGTTTCCAAAGTTCGTGTTTCTCATTTATGTCCGAAATTTAGGGTTATGAGCAATTTCGGATATTCACCTATCCTTCGATAATACTGTGGCAAAGAGTCGAAGGGGTATGAATGATGATGATTCGAACTTTGATCATAGTTTTAGAACATGAAGAAGATGACGAAGATGAACAGTAACTTTTGGTGGCACTCGTCTCACTTTGAAGTCTCTCAATTTTGAAAAGTATTAATGACCTTTCGTTTTGGTTTATATAGTCAATTTAATATGGATTTCAATTTTTGACAAGTTCTTAAAACAAATGCGCACAGATTAAAAATTACTGTAACAAATGCGGTTGAAGAAATGTTTATCAGCATGTGTACTGTAGCAAATGCGGATGAACAAAATGTGTCAGCATTTGTTCACTGTAGCAAATGCGGATGAACAAAAACTTGTCAGCATTTGTTCACTGTAGCAAATGCGGATGAATAAAAACTTGTCAGCATTTGTTCACTGTAGCAAATGCGGATGAACAAAAACTTGTCAGCAATTGTTCACTGTAGCAAATGCGGATGAACAAAAACTTGTCAGTATTTGTTCACTGTAGCAAATGCGGATGAACAAAAACTTCAACTTTCATCAAATGCGGATGAGTAAACTCTGTCCGCATTTCTTCAACTTGTTCTAAATCTCGAGACTAATGCGGTGGAGTATTGTTGTCCGCATTAGTATTGCACGTGTTTCAGTTCCACAAACCACTACCCGCATTGGTTGAATGCTTGGGTTACCTTCACCCGCATTAACCAATACTCTTACCCGCATTAAGTTTCAAACTTAATGGTTCTGCTTTTGTTGGTTTTTAATGCTTTATGAAGTAATGTCTTTGACTTTATGAAGTTTGTCAGTTGCAAGATGTGTCAGTTGCTAGATCTTATGAATTTTGACTGGTTCTGGGTCATCAATTCTTGCTTGGATTGACTTGTTCATCTGTGGTGAATCAAGTTTCCTATTGTTGACTTATCTTGGATTTTTGTGCATCAAGATGTCTGCAAGAACTGAGATACTATGGTATAACTTCTGCAACAACACATACAGATTTTCTGATTTTTGTTTTTGCAACTTGTTTTTGGTTTTTCTAATTTTTAAGAAAGGAAACACCTGTACAAAATTGATCAAAATTTTAAATTACTCCCCCTAAAGTTAATATCCATAATGGATAGAAACTTTGAAGGAATTGAAAATTTTGAAAGGAAATCTTTTTGTGATTTTTGTTTTCTTTATTGTACAAGAAGTAAAGTTATACCTTTCTTTGGGATCATATCAATCTTATCTTTCACAAATGCAAGCAATTGTTAGTAAAACAGACAATGTCATGGACATATTGATTGTAGGTATGTTTGTCCACTCAAACTCATACTTGGTTAATATTCTGATGCAAATGATCTTATCATGTTTTTGAGTTGATTGGGTATTCAACATGTACCTCACACTCAAAAGCATGACAAGGTTAACCATCTGCATGCAATGTATGGTAGAACTTTCAACATCTTACATGACCAGGATACTTAAATTTAGAAATCTCATATTACTTGATCCTCATTAGGATTCTTTTAATTTTGATCCAATTATCACTTTTGATCCACATTGGAATTCTTTTCACTTCACTTTGGAAGGTGATCTCTTAGGATTCTTTTGATTCATTCATTTTGAATGATCTTTATTCTATTTGTTTCATCCAAGATGGATGTGTTCCTCATTGGGAATCTTGATGGATCTTGACATCAGCACTATGTGCTTGTTTCTCCAGGTCTTTGCTTAGCAAAACAAAGGAGGAACTGATGTGAGTAAAAGAGATTAATAAGTCATCATTACCTGGGGTGTTTTGGTTACTACACACACACACATTTGGACAAGTCATAACTTACACATACAATGAGATGACAGCATCACAGTTGAATATAATCTTTAATTTATCACTGCATGTAGTGTCTTGTCCAAGTTGAGCCTACCAACATATCAGATAAGTCATGTCAGTCTTTAAGTTTTATAAATCAGCACAGTGAATGATATAACGACTATAATTATATCATTTCCCCTAGATAAACTATATACTTCTTCTTTTGATTTCTTTTGGTATTTTTGAAATATTTGAATGTTTTTGTTTGTTTTTATTTTACTCAAGATTAATCATACCAATTGATTGAACTAAGAATTCAAATCTGGTTGGATCAAATGCCTTAGTGAATAAATCAGCTAATTGATTGTCAGTGTGAACTTGTATCAATTTGATTAATCCTTTTTCAGCACAATCTCTCAAAAAGTGATATCTGATTTCAATGTGTTTTGTTTTTGAGTGTTGAACTGGATTATTAGTAATAAAAACTGCTTTTGTGTTGTCAATGTAAATTGGAGTGTGCAGAAAGTTAAAACCATAATCAAGCATCTGGTTTTGAATCCAGAGAACTTGAGAACAGCATGCTGATGCTGCTATATACTCAGCTTCTGCTGTTGACACAGAAACATTGGTTTGTTTCTTGCACTGCCAAGATACTAGTCTAGGACCAAGGAATTGACAACCACCAGATGTGGATTTCCTGTTAAAGTTACATCCCCCATAATCACTGTCAGTGTATGCATAGAGATTGAAATCTCCATCCTTTGGATACCATAGTCCAAGAGCAGGTTTGCCCTTAAGATATCTGAATATCCTCTTGACTGCATTGACATGAGATTCCTTGGGATCTGCTTGATATCTAGCACACACACAAACACCAAACATAATGTCAGGCCTATTGGCTGTTAGATACATAAGTGAACCTATCATAGATCGATAGTGAGTTTGATCCACTGATTCGCCTTCAGGATCAGGTCCAATTTTCACTTTAGTATCCACAGGAGTTCTGATGGACTGACAGTCAACAAACTTGAATTTCTTTAGCATTGTTTCCACATATTTTGATTGATTGATGAAGATTCCGTCTGCTGTCTGTTGGACTTGTACTCCGAGAAAGAAAGTGAGTTCCCCTATAGCACTCATTTGAAATTTAGAATGCATGAGATTCTCAAAGTCTTTACATAGAGTCTTGTTTGTTGAGCCAAAAATGATATCATCCACATATATCTGTACAAGCAACATGTCCTTTCCTTTTCTTTTTTTGAAGAGAGTCTGATCGATCTTTCCTCTCTCATATCCATTATCAAGAAGAAATGAAGAAAGAGTCTCATACCACTTTCTTGGTGCTTGATGAAGACCATACAAGGCTTTGTCTAGCTTGTAAACCCTGTGAGGAAAATCTGGGTCTTCAAATCCAGGTGGTTGACTCACGTAGACCTCTTCAGCAATCTTTCCATACAGAAAAGCACATTTCACATCCATTTGATAAACAGTGAAGTTCATGGATGCTGAATATGCAAGAAAGATTCTTATGGCTTCTAATCTGGCTACAGGGGCAAATACTTCATCATAATAGATTCCTTCTTCTTGTGTGTATCCCTGAGCTACTAGTCTTGCTTTGTTTCTAATGACGATTCCCCTATCATCAGTCTTGTTCCTGTATAGCCATCTGGTGCCGATAGGGTATTGTCCTTTGGGAAGATCTACCAGCTGCCATACGTCTTGTCTCTTCCTGCGTTGCTTCAATCCAACTATTGTCTTGAAGAGCCTCTTTGATGTTCTTGGGTACTATTTGACACAGAAAGCATGAGAACAAGCAGATGTTAGCTATGCTTGACTTGCTTCCAGTCACCCGTTCAGTTAGTTCACCAATGATGTTGTCAACCGGATGATCTTTATTTATTCTTGTGGTTGGAATTGAGTCACCATCAATGATTACATCAAGATTGGAGACATTCAGTTCATCATGGTGTGAGGCAACATCTTCTTGTACTGTAGGGGAGCTATGGAAGTAATCAAAATTTATTTCAGCTCCTGCTTCCATGTCAGCATGGATTTGATTACTCCCATCATTTGAAGTTCTTTCATTATCAACAGGAGGGATGACATGAGTTTGAGTTCTAGCTTCTTCTTGGTTTCTAGCTTCAATGGATGGCATCTCTGATGGAGAGGGTATTATACTTGGACCATCCCCAATTGAAGCACTTTGGTGTTGAACAACATGTCTGACAGGATCAGCTTGTAGTGGAACCTCTTCATCCATTTGCTCAGTAGAAGTTGGAGGAATCATTGGAAAGTCACTCTTTCGTTCTACTAATGATGAAGGTGCAGCTGAATGTAGGTTTCCTGCATCAGACATATGAAGTTGGTCAAAAGATTTGGTAAATGAGTCAATATCAAACAACCAATCAGGACCATTAGTTGATTTGGGAAAAGAATGTTCTTTGAATTGAACATTTGTTGATTCATCAATAATGTTTAATCTAGGATTAAACACTCTATAAGCCTTTGAAACAGAAGAATAACCTACAAAGAATCCTTCATCAGACTTGGATGAAAACTTTCCCAAATGGTCACGGGTGTTTAATATTGAGACTGGACAACCAAATGACTTAAAAAATCCAATAAATGGTTTTCTTTGAAAAATGAGTTCATAAGGTGTTTTGTTGCTTTCTTTAACGATCAAAGTTCTATTTTGTACAAAGCATGATGTGTTAACTGCTTCTGCCCAAAAGGTGATTGGTAGTTTAGCATCTGCTAGCATAGTACGTGCTGCTTCAATTAGTGTTCTATTTCTTCATTCAGCTACTCCATTCTGCTGAGGAGTTCTAGCTGTACTAAATTGATGAGTTATGCCTTTGGTTGTACAAAAAGAACTCATATCTTCATTTTTGAACTCTGTCCTATTATCACTCCTAATTGTTTTGACTTTAAGATCAATTTGATTTTCAATTTTAGTGATAAAATCTTTTATTAATTGAGATGCCTCATTTTTATGAAGTAGGAAGAAGACCCATGTGAATCTAGAAAAGTCATCTATGATCACCAAACAATATTGTTTCTTTCCCATACTCATAACATGAGTTGGGCCAAAAAGATCTATATGAAGTAGTTTCAATGGAGAATTGTTGTGTTCACCAACTCTAGCTTGTGAGACGATTTGTGTTGTTTTCCTTTAAGACATGCTGAACAGTGGTCAATAAAGTGGAATTCTTTTTGAGGTAAACCAATTACATGATTTCCCTTAACCAGTCTATTCATGTTTTTGAAATTTGTATGTCCCAATCGTCTGTGCCAAAGTTGTGATTCATCAAAAGATGCTTTTGATAGAAGACATGTTTCTTCTTGTGGAGATGCAGAATTCAGGTTAATGACATAAGTGTTATTCTTCCTCGGTGTTTTCAATACAACCCATTCTTCAGGAATTTGAAATCATGGTCTCAGAATGTAGCAGCGAGTGTCAGTGAAGTAAGTGGAATATTTCTTGTCACAGATCTGAGATACGCTGAGAAGATTGAAGTTCTGCTGCTCGCAGTAGTTCACTCGATCAAAGCTCAGCATTCCATTTGTCACAGATCCTTCACCTGTAATTCTACCACCTTGTGAATCTCCTCCAAATGCCACAGTAGTTCCTTGAATGTGCTTAAAGTCATGAAGGAGGGAACGATCTCCAGTCATGTGTCGGGAGCATCCACTGTCCACATACCATAAACTGTTGGACCTATATGGATGACCCTACAAGCACAGAAAGAACTAATTAGACTGTGAAAGCCAAGCCATGATGGTCTTGGGCTTACCGTTTCTATCCATGATGGTAACCTGTTGGTATTTTCCTTTAAATAGTGACTTTGATGATGGAATCATGCCTGTTTTGTTTCTAACAGATGACCGGTTTATCACTTCAACTGAAGAGTCAGATGAGTATTCAAACCTTTGATCCCTGCTCCTTTTCAAAAAGTTTATTCGTTTTTTGTTATCAACCCTTGGTTGAGACTTATAAAAATCATTAGTTTGTTTGACTGTTTGATTTTTATTTCTTTTGAATCTGTTTGATTTTCTCGGGTTTCTCATCTCATCATCAGACTTAGAAACTCTGTGATGATATCGACCATTGATTTTAGTTTTCTCAGACATGGGTGGAGAGATGGGTTTGTTCTGTGGTATTCTCAGTCCCTTTTGCTTGAAGAAACACTCAGATGTATTGTGATTTGTCATGTTGCAGACATAACAATATTTGTTGAAATAACAGTTCTTGGTGGAGTGGTTATTCATATCACAAGTTGAACAGTATTGATTATAAAAGCATTTATCTGTTCTATGATTAGACCTCTCACACACTTCACATTACATGTGTTTGTTTCTAGCTACTGATCCTGGTGTTGCGCATTTTGTAGTTTTGACAGATTTGGAATTAGATTCATTCCTTTGTTTTGATGAGACTTTCTGATCAACCTTGTTGGTAGATAGTTTCACTACACTACCGTCCTTGTTTTTCTGAGGTCGGTTATTCTTTCTTTGTCTTTTCTGAATTTCCTTTTCAAATTGGTTCACATGCTCTTTGTTGAAAATATCAAAGCCAACTCCTTGCTTTGAGTTTGAAGTTTGAGGGTCTGAGTTTGTTTTAGTTTTGGTGGCCCGATAGACTTTTCTTTTGACTGATGGTGAATCAGTGTCTGATTTGCTTGAATTTTTAGGAGAGTTTATCTCATTATCAGATCTACTTTCAGTAGGTAGATTCACCCTTTTGGTTTTCATTTTCTTTTCTTGGGAAATTGCAGGGATGAATTTCAAAAAAGGAACAATAGCCTTGATTGGGCTATTTGTTTTGATTACTCCCACTGTCTTGTCAGAACACTCCTTGATTTTAACTGGGTGACCTAACTTGATTTTATCCTCATTGGTTTCAATGTAAACGCTTGGTTTATTTTGAGGATTGGTGATTTGTTTTACTATTGTTTTAGGTTCAATAGTATTAGGTTGATTTTCTTGGGTGAGTGTGACAGAATTAGGCATGACAGTGTAGTTATCATTGTATGGTGGTGGACAAGAGTTATATCCAATACCAGACATGTCTTTGGGATCCTTTTGAGAATCAAGCATCTCTTGCAGCTTTACTGATGACTGTTGAAAGTTTCAACTCAGTAAGATTTAGGTCAGTTTTAGACTGAGCTAGTTTTTCAGTCAGTTGCTCATTCTCAGCTGCAAGAGTGTACTTTTCACCATGCAATTTTTCTATGTCAGAGATGAGAGATTTAATTTTAATTTCAAAGCCTTTTATTTCTCTCTTGAGCATCTATGACTTGACCTTTTCTTCTTTGATTTTATCAGCCAGTTTAAGATTGTGCTCTCTATACCCTTGAAGTTCATTTATGCATTTATCACTACAAAGGTTAGATTTTACCTCAGTAGGCATGGGATTAGGTCCATCGTTGATGTGAGCCATAAGTGTATGATTTTGAAATTGAGGCTTTACTTCCTCAGCATACATGCTCCAATCACATACTCCATCCAGCCTAATAACAAGAGCATTTGCTGACGACTGATTGCTTCCTTAAGCTTGATTGGTCAGTTGGGGTTGAGTCTGATGTGGTTGTTGATGATGATGAAGCTGTTGTTGATGACTGTTTGAGTGAAAGCTTGAAGGTGGTTGTGATGATGACTGCACCTGAGAAGGCCTTTGAGCATTGTAGTTTCTTCTGGGAGCATTGCATTCTCTAGAGAAGTGACCAGTCATGCCACAATTGAAGCATTTCACCTTTGATTTGTCGTATCCAAGCTTGGTGTTTTCATTGAGTTGAAGCTTTTTCCCTTTTCTAAAAAAATTCTTTGCTCTCATAGCAATCATGACCATTTGCCATTGCAAGTCCATTTCCTCCATATCATCTGGATCCATTTCTTCTAGATCTTCTTGAATCAGATGAGCAGATGTAAGTCTTCCACCCAAATAGGCTTCAAAGCTGGCAACAAATGCATTGTAAGTTGCCTTTTGTTCTTCAGATTTTGTATCATTAGGAGCAGGAGTTACGGAGAATCCTGATGTTTGAGTTGTTGAAGTTGATGTGGAAGTTGTTGATGGTCTATTGGATGGTGGTGCTGTAGTGAATCTAGTTGTTTTAGTTTGATCCCTTGAGGAGATGAAATCATCTTCTTCAGTAATGAAGGCATTTTCCACAGAGTGGTTAGCTGTGGGAAACTTGTATGCTTCAATTACTCTGGGACCTCCCAAATTTCTGCTTCTTTCATCAAGTTCCAAGGCTTCAATCTTCGCTATCATGATATCCAGGGTGGTGCTTTCCAAATCGAGAGTATTCTTCAGCATGGTTACATTTTGTTTCCAATTTTCAGGGAGACTATGTAACATTTTCTTGTTTAGATCCTTTGACTTGTAAGTTACCCCCATGATCTCTAAATCATTTACCAGCTGCACAAACCTATGCAACTGTTTAGAGATGGACTCCCCTTTGGAGTGATGAAATGTTTCATACTGATTCACCAGCTTGTCTTTGTTGATTTCAGCCACTTCACTGCTTCCTTCACACATGATTTGCAGTGCATCCCATACAACTTTTGCAGTGCCATACTTTTCCAATCTTTGAAGTACATCCATTTTAAGTGCTTGAGTAAGTATGGAGTAGGCTTTGAGGTCAATCTTGATCTTCTTGTAGTCATCAACATCAAGAGTCAGGTCTTCAATAGGGATTCTTGAAGTCTTGTACAGTGCAGCTTGATCTGCAGATAGAGTCACTGGAAGGTGTGGGCCTTTGCATATTGAGATCCAATAATCAGGATCAACACCTGTAATATAGTTCATAAATCTGATTTTCCATTGTTTAAATTCAGATTTATGTTTGAGCATGGGTGGTTTCGAAGCATGCCCAAGTTCAGAATAATTAAAAGAATCCATGGTTAACAGTGTCTTTTTAACTTGTTTTAGATTTGGATTTAAATTGGATTTATAGTTAATTAGTCCAAATGATCCAACAGGTCAAACTTAGTTCCGTAACAATGAATCTGATGATAATATGTAGATTTTGGTCTTTGTTTCTGTGTTCTTGGTGTCTGTGCAACCTGTACTGTTTGTTCGAAGATGTGTTCTTCGGATGAACAGTAGCAGTTAAGTATATCAGTAAGTATTCAGTAGTATTACTGAAAAGAGATGTTTGAAACCTCTAAACAGCAACTCAATCATCAGATCAATCGGGTTAAACCTAGATCTGAGCAGATCTGAGTAATAACTGAGAGCCAAAGCTCTGATACCAATTGACTGGGTTTGAGTATGATATTCTCAGTTGATGTGAATCAACAAGGATCGAATATGATGATTGAGTCAATGATTGAGTGGCGGAATCAAGCAATCAATGAACATAGAACACTTAATATACTCATAAATGCATACTTGTATTAATTAGATGAACTGTTACAAAGTAAATGCTAGGGTTTTTAGCATTCTACAGTAACAAGACAACTAATCTGTATATTCTGATTGTCTATTCTTCGTGAAACACAAATGTTTCAGAAGTCTCAAAAGATGCAAAAAGTCACCTCACATACGAGGATTCTAATCTATTTATAGGCTGACTAACAGCTTGTACAAAAAGACTAAACTACCCTTAGTCTAAGTCTTCATCAGCATTTGTCTGTTGTTCATCCGCATTGACTAATGCGGATGAGTACTTCATCAGCAGCATTGGTGTTTGGTCATCAGCATTGGTTAATGCGGATGAACAAACACGACCGCATTTGTTACTGATCACCCGCATAAGTTAATGCGGATGAACAAATGGCTTGTCAGCATCTTATCAACTGTCCGCATTAGTTCATGCGGAAGAACAAATGCTTTGTCCGCATTTGTTCTTGGTCTTCCGCATTGACAAATGCGGATAGCCGACACTTGTTCTTTTCTTCTTATGTAGACTTCTGTATCCGTAATTCTTCTTGGACTTGGGGAGATTTCCAGCAGAACAACCATCCACCACTTGAATTGGCATGTATGATCCTTTCAGGGTCCAACAGGGTTGTAATTTATTTATTCATTTGGTTGTGTAATAAATAGAATAGGTGCATTTCTTTTATTAGAAAATTGTATTAGGATATGATTTTGTAAAGGAAGATGCACAAGATGAAGACCTAAAAGGAAGGACACAAAAGACATGGACACTTGAAGCTTTTGAATGTGGATTCAAGTGGGAGTTCATGGACACATATGATGTGTCATTATTAACCCTTAGGAAAGACCTTATGACAACACTTGTGATGGCAAACAAGTGTAGTCAACTTAGTGGCTATGGTTATGCACACATGTTTGTATGATTATGCTTGTTTGGTTGTTTGTTGTATGATTGTTGTTTGATATTTGGATATGCATAACAAACTCATTAGCAAACTTAACAAGCTCAAAATTTATGGTTCCTAATCATTAAGTGTTTAATAAAAGGTTATTAAAGGGATTAATAATTTTAATAAATGGGTTTTATTAAAAGGTGAACCATAGGGTACCATGTTTTTGAAAGCATGCAAATACAAGGTACATAGAGTTTTCAAAACTAGAATTAACGAAAACTAAAATCCCTTTGGAAACAAGTTTAACACCATCCTTTTACACGACACTCGAATCACTTGAGAACTATTTGTGGGATAAAGGTCACCTAACCACTTTTAGGGAACTTGTGTTTGAGGTGGGCTTAACGTATTTGTGGGATAAAGGTCACCTAACCACTTGTATGTGTAAACTCACACGTGTGTGTAAGTAGGACGACTTGAATTGGAAACCATGTGCATAGGGTCACCGAAGCATGGTGTACAATGGTGTTGATGGGATTAAACATGCCAACCAAACATAAGATGTTTAACCGATCCCATAAAGGCTAGAAGTTGCAAAAGGTTGCAATTGTCAAATGTTGACTACCTTGTTAATTTAAATAATGGGATAAAGGTCACCTAACCATTATTTGAAAGTAACGTTGGATTCTAGATTTTAATTATTAATTGTCTATAAGACATGTAAAGGGTATTAATAATTAAAATGTAATTTTCAGAAATACTAATATGAACTTTGTAATTTTGTAGTAATGGCCACAAACAATAGTGCTACCACCCCGACCGTCCATACCATATCACTGAGAACTATTTTAGAGAGGGATTGTCTGAACCATAACAACTTTATGGACTGGTTTCGAAACTTGAGAATTGTTATCAAACAAGAGAAAAAGGCCTATGTCCTTGATGATCCCATTCCTGACCAACCTGACCCCGAGGATGTTGAGGCCTATAACGATTGGCTTAAATACACTGACGATTCCATGCAGGTTTCTTGCCTCATGTTGGGAACCATAATTCCTGAACTCCAAAAGCGACTTTGAGCATCATGGGGCATATGACATGATTACCCAATTGAAAGAAATGTTCCTTCCACAAGCTACGGTAGAGCGCTTCGAAACGGTTCGAGCGCTTCATGCGTGTCGCATGGAAGAAACCCAATCGGTATCATCTTATGTACTTAAGATGAAAAGCCACATTGATCGCCTCGAGAGGCTTAACTGTCCTGTCTCAAAGGAGTTGGCCACAGATTTTATCCTTAATGGCCTAACTAAAAGGTTTAAGACGTTCATAATGAATTACAATATGAACGGATGGGACAAGAGCATTGGTGAGCTTCACGCAATGCTCAAAACAGCTGAGGTGGGGATGGGTAGAAAGGTTCTACCTGTCCTCTCGATCAATGAGGGAGGCAATAGGAAAAGGCCATTCCTCCATCCCAAGGCAAATGTTGCCAAAGGAAAGGGGCACATCAAAGGAAAAGGGAAAGGGAAGGTTAAAGCAGAACCTCCAAAACCTAAGCTTATGAAGCCTAAGGTAACTATGTTTTGAAACTTTCAAATGGTTGGAAGTTGTTCTTAAAAACATTTTGTATGCTCCTAGTTTGACTAGGAACATGATTTCAGTTTCCCTTTTAAAACAATATGGCTATGATTTAAAGTTTGTAAACGATGGTATTTATGTTTATATGGATGATGTATTTTATTTCAAGGCTATGCCTTTTAATGGTATTTATGAATTGGTTCATGATGATTCATCCTATAATAACACATTATACCAATCAAGCACCAAGAAACTTAAAATGAGTTTAAGTGATTCTTATCTTTGGCATTGTCGTCTTGGTCACATAAACAAGAATTGGATTCAAACACCTGAAAAGAATGGTCTTCTGAAAACAAATGAAAATAGTTCATTTTATCAGTGTGAATCTTGTTTACAAGGTAAGATGACCAAGTCGCCCTTTAGTGGTACTAACGAGAGGGCAAAAGACTTATTAGGAATCATACATTCAGATGTTTGTGGTCCTTTTAAGACAATGACAAGGAATGGTGAAAGATACTTCATTACCTTTACCGACGATTACCGTTGCTATGGTTATGTGTACTTGATGACACATAAACATGAAGCTTTTGAAATGTTCAAAATCTTCAAGAATGAAGTAGAAAATCAACTCAATAGAATTATCAAAGTTCTCCGTTCAGATAGAGGAGATGAATACCTTAGTGAGGCTTTTCAGGATCATCTAAGAAGTTGTGGGATTGTCTCACAACTTACTCCTCCCGGAACACCACAACATAATGGTGTGTCTGAAAGGAGAAACCGAACCCTATTGGATATGGTTCGATCTATGATGGCTATAAGCTCACTACCTCTATTATTTTGGGGTTTCGCACTACTATCTGCGGCTCGTATTTTGAATATGGCCCTGACTAAGAAAGTGGATTCGACACCTTTTAAAAAATGGCATGGAAGAGTTCCATCGCTATCTTATTTAAAAGTATGGGGATGTGAAGCTTATGTTAAGCTTAACACCCAAAACAAATTGGAAAGTCGATCCACTAAGTATATATTTGTTGGATATCCCGAAGATTGTATAGGATACTACTTCTTTGATCCAACAGAGCAAAAGGTATTTATTGCTCGAAAGGTAGAGTTCTTGGAAGTCAAGTTCCTTATGGAAGGAATGACGTATAGAACAGTGGAATTTGGTGAGGATCAAGATCCACAAGCCAATACACGTTTGGTTGACACTAGCAATCAACAGGAGGTTGTTGATGATGATCAAGAGGTTGATCAATACACGCAAAACTTTTGTAGATCTGGTAGAGTTAGCATTCCACTTGGAAGATATGGATTTTTCATGGATGGATGCTACGTGGTTGACTCCGATGAGCCAACTACATACCATGATGCAGTGTCCAATTCGGACTGTGACAAATGGCTGGAAGCCATGAACGTAGAGATGCAATCCATGTATGACAACCAAGTTTGGGAATTGGTTGACCCTCTGCTTAACTCCAAACCGGTTAGATGCAAGTGGGTTTTCAAGAAGAAAACTGATATGCATGGAAACTTGGATACTTACAAAGCAAGACTTGTAGCAAAAGGTTTCACTCAAACTCAAGGGGTTGATTATGATGAAACCTTCTCACCTGTGACAATGCTAATATTAGGATATTATTTGCCATTTGCTGCTCATTATGACTATGAGATTTGGCAAATGGATGTCAAAACCGCTTTTCTTAATGGACATCTCGAAGAAACTACCCATATGGTTCAGCCTGAAGGTTTTGTCGATCCAAAACATCCTAAAAAGTATGCAAGTTAAAGAGATCAATCTATGGATTGAAACAAGCATTGAGAAGTTGGAATCAATGTTTTGATGAAGAGATCAAGAAATTTGGTTTCATCAAGAACGCTGACGAGGCTTGTGTGTATAAAAAGGCTAGTGGGAGTGTAATTACATTCTTAGTATTGTATGTTGATGACATACTACTATTTGGAAATGATATTCCAACCATGGAAGGTGTTAAAACCTGGCTTGGGAGCTGTTTTTCCATAAAAGATCTCGGTGATGCCACCGATATTTTGGGAATTAAGATCTACAGGGATAGATCGAGGCGGTTGAAAGGTCTAAACCAACGTGCATACTTTGATAAAATCTTGAAAAGGTTCAAGATGAAAACTCTAAGAAAGGTATGGTACCTATTCAAAGAGGGACAATATTGAGTGCATCTCAATGTCCAAGCTCAAAGGATGAGCAAGATCGTATGAAGGACATCCCATATGCGTCTGCTATAGGATCCATCATGTATGCGATGATATGCACTAGACCGGACGTGTCATGCGCGTTAAGCATGACAAGCAAATATCAGTAGAATCCAGGTAATAGCCATTGGATAGCTGTTAAAAGTATATTGAAATACCTTAGGAGCACTAAGGATATCCTAATATACGGATCTGATGAAGAGGAACTCGTTGTAAAGGGTTACACGGATGCGAGTTTCCAAACTGATCGAGATGATTCTTGATCACAATCGGGGTATGTCTTCATTATGAATGGAGGAGCTGTGTCTTGGAAGAGTTCAAATCAAGACATGGTAGCATTGTCCACTACAGAATCTGAATACATAGCCACCTCATTGGCAGCTCAGAAACCTGCATGGATAAAGAAGTTTATCGCCGATCTAGGGGTGGTCTCTACCATTCAAGACCCCCTAGAAATCTTTTGTGATAACGAGGGTACGATTGCTCAAATCAAGGAACCCCGTGCACATCAAAAGACTAGGCATATTGAGCGGAGATTCAACTACATAAGGGATGAAGTTGAAAAGGGAAAGATATGTATTCACAAAATTCACACTGATCAAAACATTGCGGATCCACTCACGAAGCTCCTTGAAAGGGCAAAGCATGAAAGTCATACTTGTGCCTTAGGACTTTGATATTCTAGTGATTGGAATTGATCTGTTTAGTATTAATATTGAAAATATGGAACAATTGTAATATTTAACTCATCTATATATTTACGATATTTTGAGTTATGTTCCTTTTATCATGTTTACATCCATGAATATGTTTATTATTCTAAATGTTTGTAGTCAGTCATATTTGTGGGAACAAATATGAACGTAAGACTATTATGAACTTGGATTGGTGGATATTCATAAGGCATGAATATAAAGCAATTGGTTGCTACCAAGGTTCATAGATATTCGTGGAATATGAATATTGGACTGACCCGCGTCTCAAATCTTACTACATGGAATCTTATTGATTGATCATAAGAAAATTTGAGTAAAGGCAAATATCATTTGGTCTCCTTCGACTTGAGATACATATTGGGTTTTGATAATCACCAAGTGTTATACCCTGAGCTAGTTCTTCGCTGCTCTGAAATAATGGTCAGTACATAAGGCTATGTTTAGGTATGACATATGGTGATTGTGAGAAACGTATGTAGTCAAGATGGAATTTGTTCCTCTTATTCATTGAGAGCAAGATGTCTAAGGCCTGATTAAGTTAAATCAACAAGGAATGATCATTCTGTGTCCTTGGATTTAACATGACATCTGTAACAAAAGGATAAATGATTGATTCACCTAAATCATTTCAAGTTGGATACTTGAAGGGGATGATGTTATTGAATGGCTTCTAAGTCATGCGTATTAAGGGTAGTAAACCGTTGTTAGGCGGTATTTACTACTTGCATCAATCTTCTATGAATCTTGTGCAAGTAGGAGATTGTTGGATTTTTTATGCCCAAGACACATAGAATATTGATGTGGTTAGTAAGTCATGATCCAAGTCGGGTCACACCCAATAACAAGTTTAGCAAACACCAATATGTATTTAATTGATGATATGATCATGCAATTAAATCATTACGCCAATTTAGAAAATGTTCTATATAAATTGCATATGAGATGAAACAACTTATAAGGATATTTTGTTCATGGACATTATTTGTAATGTTATTTAAGTTGGTTAAATAACATCAAATAATAATAATAGTGTGTGTATAAGTTATATAATTAAAAGGTTAACTAGATAACTTGTAATTGTAATTAATTAAAAAAAATGTAAAAGGGTTTTTTGGGGGAAACCCCAAATCCTTTGAAGTTTCGGCCGCCCCTTTATGGGGTCCTTGGCCTTTTGTTTAATTAATCTTTTGCTTCTTGGAAACACACACATATCCTCTCTTCTCTCTCTCACATGCAAAGGACCAAGAACCCACTTTCTCTCTATCCTCTTCAAAGAGTTCAAGGCTGAAAATTCGATTTTCAGCTCTTCTTGGTTCGAGATTGGTGTTCAAATCCTAGCAACAAGGTGTTTGCATGATGCTTGTGGGTATGGATGCTTGAGGACACCTCTCCTTGGTGTTTTGGTCATTCAAGAGTTGCTTCATCTTCATCAAATCTCTCGATTTTCAGCAGCTTTACAAAGGTGGTTTGTACATCTTGTTTTGGTTGTTATTTGCTCTTGATATCTAGTTCATACACATATAAATGATCCTATGTTCTTGGGTTTGTTAAAATCAACATATGTGCCTTAATTTTCAGATTATAAAACATGTTGTTAAGGTCTTATTCCGCTGCGTTTTCATGTTTAAATGGTTAAACTACTTTGATAATGGTCCAACAAACCCAACAATGACAAGCTCTCACACCCTCAAAATCCGCGTGCGGGGTTTTACCGTGAGGCTTATGAACAAACCAGGATCCCAGTCATTAGTTACTTAATAAGCCATGTGCACGTGCGTGTGTGCGTATGCGTGTACGTGTGTGCGTATGTTCCGCATCATACGGCTCCGTCCCGAGCCTCCGTTGTCGGCCTTGTCATTAGCTGTAACATCCGGTTTCTAAATCCGAACTTTTAATTGTATTATAGTTATGTTTAATTAATTAAGTTGAGTTTGTTTGTTAAGATTGGTGTTCAGTCGCATGACTTTCATGCGAATGAACTTCAGTCGCACCCCTTACGTGCAAATGAGACTCAATCACACGAATGGTGGGCGTACGAACTTCAGTCGCATGATTCAGTTGTTCGACTGGGTGTAAGGCGGTTAAGATGTATATGTGGATAAGTAAGGCGGTGCAGGGAGTTTAAAAGCAGATTCCTATCTGCATCATATCCATTACCCTGTTCCCTTCACACCTAAACACCCCTGTTCTCACGAAATTGACTAAGGCAACTCCGTTTTGGTAAGTTTTGGATGTCATCAATCTTGATATGTTATAAGCTGTGTATATGATTGACTTTGATCCAATAACACGTTTAAATCATTAATTTGGTCTGGTTCTTTTCTAAGTTAAAATCTGGGAATTCAGATAAGAGTTTTGGTGTAGTTTGATGAAATAATGACCCGAAATCATTGTAAATGATGTGTATATGATCTGTTTTGAATATGACATGATTTGAATAGTTAAAACTCAAATTTTGGATAAGTTTGGATAAAAAACGTTAAGAACACAGCTGCTGATCCGTTTCAGACGAATGGGCTCAGTCGCATTCCTCAGTCGTGCGAATGAAAGTCTAGTCGTGCGACTGAGTGCGAATAATTGTTCAGTCGTGTGACTGAGAAACCAGTCGCCTGGTTAGAAGACCGAATGAAGACGAGTGATCACTATGCACGAATGAGGACTCAGTCGTGCGAATGAATAGTCAGTCGTACGACTGAAGGTTCAGTCGCATGAGGTCTATTCGCACGATTGGATGCTCATCCGCATTAATGTTCATCCGCATAGGTCCAGTCGCATGAGTGCTCATTCGCATAAGTGTTCATTCGCATAGGAGTCTTGTTTGAGAATAGTTTATTGAATCAAGGTTTATTGTTTTAGATATACCTTGATTAGAAGAAGGATTAGTTATCTTGTGTACGTGGACTGTGTAGATTGTCGTGAGGAAGTTAATAAGGTGAGTTCTAAGCCCTTTTTAAATGTGTGGTTTTAACATGCGGGCTAGCATACATACAATGATGAATAATTTGAATGTTTTATCACCAGAATTGTGATAATAATGTTATACATTACTAACAGCTCGTGGGGCTGTTAGGGTAAAGTTGGGAGGATGAATGGTTGGGACAATGAATGGTTATCTGAACATTGTTAATCATTGCATGATGGTAATGATTCCAATGGGTCAGATGGGGTTTAATGACAGATGAAAATGTATTGAAACTGGTGCGAAAAGAAAGAATGTATGGTGTGTAAATTAATGTGATAATATTGGCAATAAATAAAGAAATTATTTTGATGTAATGTAAATCTCAACAGGGCAGTTAGGGTAAGATGCCTGTGTGTGTAGACTGTACAGTGAAAAGGAGTGATGACGATCACTCAGCTTTGTGAACATCTTGTGGTGACGACCCTAGATGATTAAATTGGCATCCTACTGGATGAGAGATAGTAATTACAGTTTCTGGTGGGAAACTGACGTCCGGTGGGACAAAATTATGACGTCCGATAGGACGAGTCCGGTGGGACAAAGTAAAGTTAAAATTGATTTTATTATATTGCCAATGTAAAATATGACTTTTGTGTGTGATGAGATGTTGTAAATGTTTTAATAAAAGTTAGATCTCACCAGTTTATCTTATATTTTGAGTGTGTTGTATGTGTGCTAGGTAAGGAAGAAACCTCTAATAATAGAGGAAAGCAAGTATGAGGTGAATAAGGATGCTATCCCGGAGTAGCTGCTGGCATAGGGTGTAGGACCAGTTAATAATGTAAAAAGGATATGTATGAACAAATACTATTATATGTAAAATTGTTTTATAAAGTTGGGTTGACATGTAATTATGTTTAGTCTTCCGCTGTATGACAAAGGCTCTGATTTGTATTTAGAATGTTAATCCAACTATGTGACGTGCCTCCGGTGCCCTGCCGGGTTTAGGGTGTCACAGGTTGGTATCAGAGCAGTAGTTAAAGGGATCTAGTGTCTTAATAACTAGACTTTAACTAGAAAATAGATATGCTAGCAGGGATAGCTAGATAGAATAGTTTATTAAAACAAGAGAAGGTGATGGGACGAACATGAGAAGGAATAATGGGAATAGTAAAAGTAAAGTAAACAATTAATAGTACTTGGCCAACATTATTAATACTTTACTTTACTTATAGTATTCTGGTTATATAATTACATACGAGTACCAAATAATCCTGATCTCGTTTTAATAGGTTATAGGTGATAGGGAGAGTGAAAGAATGCAAGGTGGATCCTCAGAAAGAAATGATGATGAAAGCACAGAGGTGCTTAGTATGACGAGACAGCAATTTCATGATGCAATTGCTGAGGAGGTTCGTAAGGCCTTGAATGTATCTAGACCTGATGAGAATAGGAATGTTGATAAAGGTGAGAGGTCTAGTGAGAGAAAGGGAGTTACGTATAGTCAGTTTAAAGAATGTAATCCTCCACAGTTTTCTAGGGCTATGGATGTGGTAGCCACTTATAAATGGCTTCGTGAAATGGAAGCTGTGATCAAGTTGAGTGAGTGTAGGGAGGATCAAAAAGTAAAGTTTGCAGCCCACTCATTTGTAGGTGAGGCTTTGTATTGGTGGGAAACGATAATCCAAACGTTAGGTGAAGAGGCTACTGATAAAATGTTGTGTCCTAAATTTAAAAAGTTAGTGTCAGACAAGTTTTGCCCAAAAAGCGAGACAGATCGAGTAGAGATGAATTTTCTGCAGTTTCAGGGAGGTAATATGTCCCATAGGGAATACACATCTAAGTTTGAAGAGATGGCGAGATTGGTGCCACATTTAGTGGTTCCTGAAGAGAAGAAAATCTTAAGGTATACCCAGGGGTTGCCTCTGGAGGTTAGAAAGTTAGTTAGATCATCTGCCCCGAGTAGTTACCAGTTGACAGTAAACTTAGCAGCAGATATGTATCAGAAGTTTTTAGTAGCGATGTTGCTCCTGATGAAAGTAGAAGGAAACGTGAAGAACCTGCAACGCAGAGAAGATTAGAGAATCTAAGTTTCCAGAAGAAGGGTAGATTTGGAAGGGGCCAATTCCAGAGGAATGTCAGAAATGAGCTGCCACGTTGCGGGAAATGTGGAAGTCTACATAAGGGTGAATGTATGATCGGTAGTAGAACTTGTTTTAAATGTGGAAAGTTAGGACATTATGCTAATGAATGTAGTGAAGGCCTTCGTAGATGTTATGAATGTAGAGAAACGGGGCATATTCGAAGTGAATGTCCAAGGTTAGCAGTTAGAAAGCCTGAACCGGTTAGATTGATGAAAGGGTCAGGAGAAGGGTCGAGTGTGGCTAAGGGGCGAGCATATTCTATGTCAGCTAGTGAGGCTAAAGCTTTGCCAGATGTAGTCTCAGATATGTTTTTAGTTAATAGGATTCCAGCTAACATGTTATTTGATTCTGGTGCAAGTGGAAGCTTCGTATCTGTTAATTTTTGCTCTATGCTTGCGTGTGAAATTCGACCATTATAGGTAGCATATATAGTTGAAACTGCTAATGATAGATCTGTGATAATTAGTAGTATGAATGAGGGTTGCTTTATTGAATTAGAAGGATATAGATTACCTGTTAAACTATATCCTATGGTGTTAGGAGGGTTTGATGTAGTTTTGGGTATGGATTGGTTGGCAAACCATGAAGCCCACATTGTGTGTAATAAGAAGCTGATTCAATTGAGAGCACCGGATGGGAAAACCATTAATGTATATGGCGATAGAGAGGAGTCAATTGTAAAGATAGTATCCATGATGAAAGCTGATAAGTTAATGAGCCGCGGGTGTGCATCTTATTTAGTATATGTGATCGATTCTCAAAAGCCTGTGAAAAAGATAGAGAACATTCCTGTGGTTAGAGATTTTATAGATGTGTTTCCAGAAGAATTACCGGGTATTCCTCCAGATCGTGAAGTTGAATTTAGAATTGATTTAATTCCGGGTGCTAAGCCAGTTGCCAAGTCACCTTACATACTAGCTCCATCGGAATTGAGAGAATTAATGAAACAGACTGAAGATTTGCAAGAAAGAGGTTTCATTAGACCCAGTTCTTCCCCGTGGGGCGCTCCAGTGTTGTTTGTGAAGAAGAAAGATGGGAGTATGCGTATGTGTATCGATTACAGAGAACTAAACAAGTTGACGATAAAGAATAAGTATCCACTCCCACGAATAGATGCTTTGTTTGATCAGTTACAGGGAGCCAGTTGGTTTTCTAAGATAGATCTTCGTTCTGGTTATCATCAGTTGAAAGTTAAAGAAGAAGATATACCTAAGACGGCGTTTCGTACACGTTATGGTCATTATGAATTTTTGGTTATGTCTTTTGGGTTGACAAATGCACCTGCTGCTTTTATGGATTTGATGAATAGAGTATGTAAGCCAATGTTAGATCGATCAGTAATTGTGTTTATTGATGATATACTGATCTATTCAAAGAATGAGAGAGATCATGCCTGCCATCTTCGTGAAGTATTGGAAAGGTTGAGAAGAGAAAAGCTTTATGCAAAATTTTCTAAGTGTGAGTTTTGGTTGCGGGAAGTACAGTTTTTAGGACATGTGATCAATGCAGAAGGTATTTTAGTAGATCCTGCAAAGATTGAAACAGTAATGAAGTGGAGTCCTACAAAGACACCATCTGAAATTCACAGTTTCTTGGGTCTGGCTGGTTATTATAGAAGATTTATTCAGGATTTTGCCAAAATTGCATCCCCATTAACGAAGCTGACAAGAAAGAATGAAGAATACGTATGGGGATCAGAACAAGAAAATGCATTTGAAGAACTGAAGCAGAAATTAACTCGATCACCAGTGTTGTCGTTGCCAGATGGAAATGAAGATTTAGTAATCTATTCAGATGCTTCGTATCATGGCTTAGGTTGTGTATTGATGCAGAGGGGACGAGTAATAGCTTATTCTTCCAGACAGTTGAAAGAACATGAAAAGAATTATCCGACGCATGATCTGGAATTGGCAGCAGTGGTATTTGCCTTGAAGATATGGAGACATTACTTATATGGGACGAAATGTACGATTTACACGGATCATAAGAGTTTGAAATATTTCTTCGATCAGAAAGAATTAAACATGCGCCAGCGGAGATGGTTAGAATTGGTGAAAGATTATGATTGTGAAATACTTTACCATCCTGGTAAAGCAAATGTGGTGGCTGACGCGTTAAGTAGAAAGAATGAACACCCTCCGATTCGAGTTAAGTCATATAAGTTAGTGATAACCCCAGATTTTATGTATCAGTTATGGGAAGCTCAACTAGAAGCATTAAAGGAGGAGAACGTGAAACGAGAACGAATGAAAGGTCAAACAAAAGATCTGGAAGAAAATAGTTTTGGGGTTAAGACAAAATGTGGTCGTATGTGGGTTCCAATTAAAATAAGAGAGTTGGTGCTAGATGAAGCTCATAAATCTAGATATTCTATACACCCTGGTGCTACTAAGATGTATAAAGACTTAAAACAAGAATACTGGTGGCCAGGAATGAAGTTTAATGTGATGCAGTATGTGAATAGGTGTTTGACATGTCTTCAAGTTAAAGCTGAACATCAAAAGCCATATGGTAAGCTTCAACCCTTAGAGATCCCAAAATGGAAGTAGGAGGAGTTGATAATGGATTTCATAACTAAGCTTCTACGTACAGCTAAAGGTTATGATACGATTTGGGTCATAGTGGATAGGTTGACACGTAGCGGGCATTTCTTACCAATCAAAGAAACGTATAACTCTGAGAAGTTAGCAAAACTGTTTATTCGAGAAATTATTGCGCGTCATGGAGTGCCATTATCTATTGTGTCGGATAGAAATACACGTTTTACTTCGACACCCATGTGGATTTGCTAATATTAGTGGTTAGGTGACCTTTATCTCATAAATATGGCAAACCCACCTCAAACTCATAAGTTCCCTCTAATGTGGTTAGGTGACCTTTATCCCACATCAAGTTCTCAAATGATTTGAGTGTTGTATAAGAGGATGGTGTTTGACTTATTTTAAAAGGGATTTGAACATTTAGAGGTTTCATAATTCTAGTTTAGAAAACTCTATGTACTTATATTTGCATGCTTTCAAATACAATGTACCCTATGGTTCTTTTAATAAAACCCATTTTATTATAAAATCATTAATCCTTTTTAATAACCTTTTATTAACTTTTAATGATTAAGAACCATTAATTTTCAGCTTGTTTAGTTTGTTTATGAGTTTGTAATATATGTCTAAATATCAACCAAACAATCAAACAACAAACATTCAAACAAGCATAAACATATAAACATGAGTGCATAACCATAGTTACTAAGTTGACAACACTTGTTTGCCATCACAAGTGTTGTCATAAGGTCTTTCTTAAGGGTTTGTAATGACACATTATATGTGTCCATGGACTCCCACTTGAATCCATATCCAAATACTTCAAGGTCCATGTCTTTGATGTCCATCTTTGGGTCTTGATCTTGTGCATCTTCCTTTTACAAAATTATATCCTAATACATTTTTCTAATAAAAAGAAATGCACCTAATCTATTTATTACATAACCAAATGAATAAATAATTACAACCCAAATAATAAACAAAAATATTACAACCCAATTGAATGAATTAAAACAACCATTCCAATCATCCAAATGACATAAGGCCAAAGGCTAGGTTATGCACTATCATATGAACAATCATAAACGTTATTCAATAAACAAAATAAACCCCATCAAACCCTAAATTTTCAGCCAACATAAACTGAAAATTTGGGTTTGTTTGTCCAAACAAACAACAACCAAATATATCAACCAATTGACATTTCTATCTTTCAAAGTTTAATCATAAGCATGAAGATATAACTTTGAAAGACTTGGGGTTTATTAAATCAACTAAAATCAGCCCCTAATTAGTTGATTAACATCCTTTAAAATGATTTTTAAAAGATAAGAACAAGCAAGCTATTCACATAACCGGCTCTTGATGCCATTGTTGGGTTTGTTAGAACATAAAATCATAGTTTAACCATTTAAACTTTCAGAAAACGCAGCGGAATTACAACTTTATAAACCCTTTTATAAGCTGAAATATATGTTCATTAGATAACCATATTAATGTATAATACAAACCCAAAGAACAAAGGATCATTTATGTGAATATGCAAGCTATGAACATATGTAAATGCACATAAAATCACAGCTATATAGAGCTGTGATTCTACCTTACTGCAGCAGCAAAATCGACCAAAATAAGATGTTTGATGAAGATGGAGATGCCGAAAATCCAGCCAAGACTTCAAGGATAGAAGTCCTCAAGCTAGTATACCCCAAGCTCTATGCAAAAACCTCTTCTTGTTAGGTAGATTATCACCAAGAACACACAAAACGGCACTTCAAAAACCCTGAATTAGTTGCTGCTGGCCGTAGCTATTTGGGAGAGATTGATGGTGTTTTTGTGTGTGTTTGCATGTGTAGATGAATAATGAATGAGAGTTTCTCTTATGCTAGTTAGTGGAGCATCTTTTAGAACCCAAGACTAGTCAAGTGTAGTGTTCAAGAGAATCATTTGCTAGTGGAAACAAGAATGCTTTATGTGTTCTTCTCAAGACACAAAAAAAGCATTAACATGCACATGCATGTCATATAGGACGGTTCCAAGGGCCAAAATATGAATTCCATTCTCTTTTATTAGTATTTGGTATTTATAAAATAGGTGGTTATATTTTATAAATGTCAAATACTAACACACACATATATTGTCTAGTCTTGTAACTAGTTTATGCAATTAACCATTTAATTGTATAAGTAGTACTCTCTCATTATTATTTGGTGTTATACAACTAATTTAAATAGCAATTCAAATAATATCATTGAACAAAATATCCTAATAAGTTGTTCCATCTCATATGCAACTTATTTAGAAAACCCAATTTCTAAATTTGGTGTAAATATTTTAATTGCATGATCATATCATCAATTAAATATTAATTGGTGTTTGCTAAGCTTGTTTTTGGGTATAACCCGACTTGGATCATAACGTACTAACCACATCAATATTCTAAGTGTCTTGGACACATAGAATCCTACAATCTCCCACTTGCCCAATATTCATAGAAGATTGATGCAAGCAGTAAATGACGCCTAACAACGGTTTACTAACCTTAATACGCATGACTTATGGCCATTCAATAACATCATCCCATTCAAGTACCCTACTTGAAATGATTTAGGTGAATCAATCATCTATCCTTTTGTTACAGATGTCATGTTAAATCCAAGAACACAGAATGATCATTTCTTGTTGATTTAACTTAATCAGGCCTTAGACATCTAACTCTCAACGAATAAGAGGAACAAATTCCATCTTGACTACATACGTTTCTCACAAACACCTCGTGTTATACCTGAACATACCTTTATGTACTGTCCACTATTTCAGGACAGTGAAGAATTAGCTCAAGGTATAATACTTAGGGAATATCAAAACCCAATATGTATCTCAGGTCGGAGGATACCAAATGATATTCGCCTTTACTCAAATTTACTTATGATCAATCGATAAGATTTCATGTAGTAAAATTTGAGATGCGGGTTAGTCCAATATTTGTATCTCACAAATATCTATGAACTTTGGTAGCAACCCATTGCTCTATATTCATCCTTATGAATATCAACCAATCCAAGTTCATAATAATCTTACCCTCACACTTGTTCCCACAAGTATGAACGACTACGAACATTTAGAGTAAATAATTTACTCATGGATTAAACATGCTAAATTGGAACATTAATTGAAACATTATAACCAAATAATTTTATTCAAATAATAAAGTGTTCCACATTTTCAAGTACTAAATTTGATCAAGTCCAATCACTAGAATATCGAAGTCCTAAGGCACATGTGTGACTTTCATGCTTTGACCTATCTAGGAGCTTCGTGAATGGATCCGCAATGTTTTGATCGGTATGAACTTTCCGAATACATATCTTCCCCTTTTCAACTTCATCTCTAATGTAGTTGAATCTCCGTTCAATGTGCCGAGTCTTTTGATGAGCACGAGGTTCCTTGATTTGAGCAATAGCACCTTCGTTGTCACAAAAGATCTCTAGGGGTTCTTGAATGGTAGCAACAACCCCTAGATCAGCAATGAACTTCCTAAGCCACGCAGCTTCTTGAGCTGCCAATGAAGCGGCGATGTATTCTGATTCTGTTGTAGATAGTGCCACTACATCTTGCTTTGAGCTCTTCCAAGAGACTGCTCCTCCATTCATAATGAAGACATATCCCGACTGTGATCGAGAATCATCTCGATCAGTTTGGAAACTCGCATCCGTGTAACCCTTTACAACGAGCTCCTCCTCACCAGATCCATATATTAAGAACATATCCTTAGTGTTTCTAAGGTATTTCAAAATACTCTTAACAGCCATCCAATGATTATTACCAGGATTCTGTTGATATCTACTTGTCATGCTTAGAGCACATGACACGTCCGGCCTAGTACATATCATTGCATACATGATGGATCCTATAGTAGATGCATATGGGACTCCATTCATTCTTTCTTGTTCAACTTTTGAACTAGGGCATTGAGATGAGCTCGATATAGTCCCCTTTTGAATAGGCACCAAACCTTTCTTTGAATTCTCCATCTTGAACCTTTTCAAGATCTTTTCAATGTATGTACTTTGGTTTAAACCTATTAACCGCCTTGATCTATCCCTATAGATCTTTATTCCTAAAATATAGGTGGCCTCACCAAGATCCTTGATGGAAAAACAGCTTCCAAGCCAGGTTTTTACACCTTCCAAGGTTAGAATGTCGTTTCCAATTAGTAGAATGTCATCGACATATAATACAAGGAAAGTAATAATGCTCCCACTAGCTTTCTTATATACACAAGCTTCATCAGCGTTTTTGATGAAGCCAAATTTCTTTACTTCATCATCAAAACGGTGATTCCAACTTCTTGATGCTTGTTTCAATCCATAGATTGATTTCTTTAACTTGCATACCTTGTTAGGATGTTTTGGATCGACAAAACCTTCAGGCTTTTTCATATGGACATCTTCCTCAAGATATCCATTAAGAAAAGCGGTTTTGACATCCATTTGCCAAATCTCATAGTCATAATATGCTGCTATGGCAAACAATATCCTGATAGACTTTAGCATTGCCACAGGCGAAAAGGTTTCATCATAATCAACCCCTTGAGTTTGAGTGAAACCTTTTGCTACAAGTGTAGCTTTATAGGTATCCAAGTTTCCATGCATATCGGTTTTCTTCTTGAAAACCCACTTACTTCCAACTATCTTGGACTTAAGAGGTGGTGTAACCAATTCCCAAACTTGGTTATCATACATGGATTGCATCTCAACGTTCATGGCTTCTTGCCATTTGTCAAAATCAGGTTTTGACATTGCCTCTTGGTATGTGGTTGGTTCATCCGAATCTACCACATAGCATCCATCTATGAAAAATCCATATCTCTCAGGAGGAACACTAATTCTACCAGATCTGCGAACGTTTTGTGTATCTTGATCATCCACATGATCATTCTCAACATCCTCATATTGATTGCTAGTATCAACCAATTGTGTATCGTCTTGTGAATCTTGAACCTCTTCAAGTTCCACCGCTCTTCCACTAGTTTCTTCCGAAAGAAACTTAGTTTCCAAGAACTCTGCCTTTCGAGCAATAAACACTTTCTGTTCTGTCGGATCATAGAAATAATATCCAATACAATCTCTAGGATATCCAATGAAGATACATTTTATGGATCGGGCTTCCAGTTTGTTTTGAGTGTATTGCTTAGAATAAGCATCACACCCCCAAACTTTTAAATATGACAATAATGGAACCCTTCCATGCCATATTTCGAAAGGTGTCCTTTCCACTTTCTTGGTTGGGGCCATATTTAAAATACGGGCCGCGGAGAGCAAAGCGAAACCCCAAAATGATAGAGGTAGTGTACTTCTAGCCATCATAGATCGAACCATATCCAATAGAGTCCGATTCCTCCTCTCAGACACACCATTATGTTGTGGTGTTCCAGGTGGAGTAAGTTGTGAGACTATCCCACAACTCCTAAGATACTCTTGAAATTCACTACTTAGGTATTCACCTCCTCTATCTGTACGAAGAATTTTGACCGATTTGTTGAGTTGCTTTTCTACTTCATTCTTGAAGATTTTGAACATTTCAAAAGATTCATGTTTGTGTCTTAACAAGTACACATACCCATAACGACTATAGTCATCGGTAAAGGTAATGAAGTATCATTCACCATTCCTAGTTATTGGTTTAAAAGGTCCACATACATCCGAATGTATGATTCCTAATAAATCCTTTGCCCTTTCATTAGTCCCATTAAAAGGGGCCTTTGTCATTTTACCTTGTAAACAAGACTCGCATACATCAAATGAATCATTTTCATTAGTTTTCAAAAGACCATTCTTTTGGAGTTTTTGCATACGTTTTTTGTTTATGTGACCAAGGCGACAATGCCAAAGATAGGAATCACTCAAATCTAATTTGAGCCTTTTGGTGGTTGCTTGGTACATTGAGCTATCATATGTTGTGTTTTCATGAACCAATTCATAAATACCATTACAAGGTATATCCTTAAAATAAAACATATGATTGAAAGAAACATGAATATCATTGTCAACAAACTTGAAATCATAATCACATTGTCTTAAACGGGAAATAGAAATAATGTTCCTAGTTAAACTAGGAGCATACAAAACATTCTCTAAAATAACTTCCAAACCACTTGGAAGCTTCAAAATGTAGTCTCCTTGGACTTCCACGTGAACCTTTGCACCATTCCCCATGAAGGGACTAATTTCTCCTTTTGCATAATGCTCACTTCTTTTGAACCCCTGCAATAAATTGCAAATATGAGTTCCACATCCGGTATCTAGTACCCATGTGTTAGAAGAAATAACATTTAGCTCGACATATATCATAAAGATTGTACCTGAGGTTTGCCCCGCATCCCTCTTTTCTCTCAATGCTTTGAGATAGACCGGGCAATTGCGTTTCCAATGGCCTACCTCACCACATTCAAAACATGGGTCATTTTGAGCAACTTTTTGCTTCTTTTTGGGCGGCTCCACTTTTGCCTTTCCTTTTCCCTTCCCCTTGACGTGCCCCTTCCCTCTTGCAACACTTGCCCTAGGATCGGGGAGGTGCCTCTTCCTACTACCTCCTTCATTGATCGTAAGGACCGGTAGAACCTTTCTATCCATGCCCGCCTCGGCCGTTTTGAGCATTGAGTGAAGCTCACCAATGCTCTTGTCCCATCCATTCATGTTATAGTTCATAACGAAGCTATCAAACTTCTTGGATAGTGAGTTGAGGATCAAATCTGTTGCCAACTCATTGGACACGTGACAGTTAAGCCTTTCGAGGTGATCAATGTGGCTCTTCATCTTAAGAACGTAAGATGACACCGATTGGGTCTCGTCCATTCGACATGCATGGAGTGCTCGAACCGTTTCGAAGCGCTCCACCCTTGATTGTTGTTGAAACATTTCCTTTAACTGGGTGATCATGTCATAGGTATTATGGTTCTTAAAGTCCTTTTCCAAATCAGGAATCATGCTTGCTAGCATGAGACATACGACTTGCACAGAGTCCTCGGTGTACTTGACCCATTCGGCAAAGGCCTCATCGTCATTTTCATCCAGTTGATCGGGAATGGGATCGTCTAACACATAGGACTTCTTTTCTTGCTTGAGAACTATTCTCAAGTTTCGGTACCAATCCATGAAGTTCCCATGGTTTAGACGTTCCTTTTCAAGGATTGTTCTTAGTGATAGGTTATGGACGGTCGGGTTTGTGTTGTTGTTGTTTGCGGCCATTCTACAAAATTAACAAAGTTCTTATTAGTATTTCTTAAAAAAATTACATTTTAATCATTAATACCCTTTACGTCTCATAGACAATTAATAATAAAAATCTAGAATCCAATGATACATTTAAATATCGGTTAGGTGACCTTTATCCCTTTATTTAAATTAACAAGGTAGTCAACTTTTGACAATTGTAACCTATTACAATTTCTAGTATATGGGATCGGTTAAGCATCTTATGTTTGTTTGGCATATTTATCCCATCAACACCCTTAGTACGTCATGCTTCGGTGATCCTAATGCATGATTTCCAAATTAAGTTGTCCTACTTAGACACCCATGTGGATTTGCTAATATTAGTGGTTAAGTGACCTTTATCCCATAAATATGGCAAACCCACCTCAAACTCATAAGTTCCCTCTAATGTGGTTAGGTGACCTTTATCCCACATCAAGTTCTCAAATGATTTGAGTGTTGTATAAGAGGATGGTGTTTGACTAATTTTAAAAGGTATTTGAACATTTAGAGGTTTCATAATTCTAGTTTAGAAAACTCTATGTACTTGTATTTGCATGCTTTCAAATACAATGTACCCTATGGTTCTTTTAATAAAACCCATTTTATTATAAAATCATTAATCCTTTTTAATAACCTTTTATTAACTTTTAATGATTAAGAACCATTAATTTTCAGCTTGTTTAGTTTGTTTATGAGTTTGTAATATATGTCTAAATATCAACCAAACAATCAAACAACAAACATTCAAACAAGCATAAACATATAAACATGAGTGCATAACCATAGCTACTAAGTTGACAACACTTGTTTGCCATCACAAGTGTTGTCATAAGGTCTTTCTTAAGGGTTTGTAATGACACATTATATGTGTCCATGGACTCCCACTTGAATCCATATCCAAATACTTCAAGGTCCATGTCTTTGATGTCCATCTTTGGGTCTTGATCTTGTGCATCTTCCTTTTACAAAATTATATCCTAATACATTTTTCTAATAAAAAGAAATGCACCTAATCTATTTATTACATAAGCAAATGAATAAATAATTACAACCCAAATAATAAACATAAATATTACAACCCAATTGAATGAATTAAAACAACCATTCCAATCATCCAAATGACATAAGGCCAAAGGCTAGGTTATGCACTATCATATGAACAATCATAAACATTATTCAATAAACAAAATAAACCCCATCAAACCCTAAATTTTCAGCCAACATAAACTGAAAATTTGGGTTTGTTTGTCCAAACAAACAACAACCAAACATATCAACCAATTGACATTTCTATCTTTCAAAGTTTAATCATAAGCATGAAGATATAACTTTTAAAGACTTGGGGTTTATTAAAACAACTAAAATTTCAGCCCCTAATTAGTTGATTAACATCCTTTAAAATGATTTTTAAAGGATAAGAACAAGCAAGCTATTCACATAACCGGCTCTTGATGCCATTGTTGGGTTTGTTAGAACATAAAATCATAGTTTAACCATTTAAACTTTCAGAAAACGCAGCAGAATTACAACTTTATAAACCCTTTTATAAGCTGAAAAATATGTTCATTAGAGGACCATATTAATGTATAATACAAACCCAAAGAAGAAAGGATCATTTATGTGAATATGCAAGCTATGAACATATGTAAATGCACATAAAATCACAGCCATATAGAGCTGTGATTTTACCTTACTGCAGCAGCAAAATCGACCAAAATGAGATGTTTGATGAAGATGGAGATGCCAAAAATCCAGCCAAGACTTCAAGGATAGAAGTCCTCAAGCTAGTACACCCCAAGCTCTATGCAAAAACCTCTTCTTGTTAGGTAGATTATCACCAAGAACACACAAAATGGCACTTCAAAAACCCTAAATTAGCTGCTGCTGGCCGTAGCTATTTGGGAGAGATTGATGGTGTTTTTGTGTGTGTTTGCATGTGTAGATGAATAATGAATGAGAGTTTCTCTTATGCTAGTTAGTAGAGCATCTTTTAGAACCCAAGACTAGTCAAGTGTAGTGTTCAAGAGAATCATTTGCTAGTAGAAACAAGAATGCTTTATGTGTTCTTCTCAAGAAACAAAAAAAAGCATTAACATGCACATGCATGTCATATAGGACGGTTCCAAGGGCCAAAATATGAATTCCATTCTCTTTTATTAGTATTTGGTATTTATAAAATAGGTGGTTATATTTTAGAAATGTCAAATACTAACACACATATATTGTCTAGTCTTGTAACTAGTTTATGCAATTAACCATTTAATTGTATAAGTAGTACACTCTCATTATTATTTGGTGTTATACAACTAATTTAAATAGCAATTCAAATAATATCATTGAACAAAATATCCTAATAAGTTGTTCCATCTCATATGCAACTTATTTAGAAAACCCATTTTCTAAATTTGGTGTAAATATTTTAATTGCATGATCATATCATTAATTAAATATTAATTGGTGTTTGCTAAGCTTGTTTTTGGGTATAACCCGACTTGGATCATAACGTACTAACCACATCAATATTCTAAGTGTCTTGGGCACATAGAATCCTACAATTACAGTTTCTGGTGGGAAATTGACGTCCGGTGGGACAAAATTATGACGTCCTGTGGGACGAGTCCGGTGGGACAAAGTAAAGTTAAAATTGATTTTATTATATTGCCAATGTAAAATATGACTTTTGTATGTGATGAGATGTTGTAAATGTTTTAATAAAAGTTAGATCTCACCAGTTTATCTGATATTTTGAGTGTGTTGTATGTGTGCTAGGTAAGGAAGAAACCTCTAATAATAGAGGAAAGCAAGTATGAGCTGAATAAGGATGCTATCCCGGAGTAGCTGCTGGCATAGGGTGTAGGACCTGTTAATAATGTAAAAAGGATATGTATAAACAAATACTATTATATGTAAAATTGTTTTATAAAGTTAGGTTGACATGTAATTATGTTTAGTCTTCCGCTGTATGACAAAGGCTCTGATTTGTATTTAGAATGTTAATCCAACTATGAGACGTGCCTCCGGTGCCCTGCCGGGGTTAGGGCGTCACAGGTTGGTATCAGAGCAGTAGTTAAAGGGATCTAGTGTCTTAATAACTAGACTTTAACTAGAAAATAGATATGCCAGCAGGAATAGCTAGATAGAATAGTTTATTAAAACAAGGGAAGGTGATGGGACGAACATGAGAAGGAATAACGGGAATAGTAAAAGTAAAGTAAACAATTAATAGTACTTGGCCAACATTATTAATACTTTACTTTACTTATAGTATTCTGGTTATATACTTACATACGAGTACCAAATAATCCTGATCTCGTTTTAATAGGTTATGGGTGATAGGGAGAGTGAAAGAATGCAAGGTGGAACCTCAGAAAGAAATGATGATGAAAGCACAGAGGTGCTTAGTATGACGAGACAACCATTTCGTGATGCAATTGCTGAGGAGGTTCATAAGGCCTTGAATGTAGCTAGACCTGATGAGAATAGGAATGTTGATAAAGCTGAGAGGTCTAGTGAGAGAAAGGGAGTTACGTATAGTCAGTTTAAAGAATGTAATCCTCCATAGTTTTCTGGGGCTATGGATGTGGTAGCCACTTATAAATGGCTTCGTGAAATGGAAGCCTTGATCAAGTTGAGTGAGTGTAGGGAGGATCAAAAAGTAAAGTTTGCAGCCCACTCATTTGTAGGTGAGGCTTTGTATTGGTGGGATACGATAATCCAAACGTTAGGTGAAGAGGCTACTGATAAAATATTGTGTCCTAAATTTAAAAAGTTAGTGTCAGACAAGTTTTGCCCGAAAGGCGAGACGGATCAAGTAGAGATGAATTTTCTACAGTTTTAGGCAGGTAATATGTCCCATAGGGAATACACATCTAAGTTTGAAGAGATGGCGAGATTGGTGCCACATTTAGTGGTTCCTGAAGAGAAGAAAATCTTGAGGTATACCCAGGGGTTGCCTCAGGAGGTTAGAAAATTAGTTAGATCATCTGCCCCGAGTAGTTACCAGTTGACAGTAAACTTAGCAGCAGATTTGTATCAAGAAGTTTTTAGTAGTGATGTTGCTCCTGATGAAAGTAGAAGGAAACGTGAAGAACCTGCAGCGCAGAGAAGATTAGAGAATCTAAGTTTCCAGAAGAAGGGTAGATTTGGAAGGGGCCAATTCTAGAGGAATGTCAGAAATGAGCTGCCACGTTGCGGGAAATATGGAAGGCTACATAAGGGTGAATGTATGATCGGTAGTAGAACTTGTTTTAAATGTGGAAAGTTAGGACATTATGCTAATGAATGTAGTGAAGGCCTTCGTAGATGTTATGAATGTGGAGAAACGGGGCATATTGAAAGTGAATATCCAAGGTTAGCAGTTAGAAAGCCTGAACCGGTTAGAGTGATGAAAGGGTCAGGAGAAGGGTCGAGTGTGGCTAAGGGGCGAGCATATTCTATGTCAGCTAGTGATGCTAAAGCTTTGCCAGATGTAGTCTCAGGTATGTTTTTAGTTAATGGGATTCCAGCTAACGTGTTATTTGATTCTGGTACAAGTGGAAGCTTCGTATCTGCTAATTTTTGCTCTATGCTTGCGTGTGAAATTCGACCATTAGAGGTAGCATTTATAGTTGAAACTGCTAATCATAGATCTGTAATAATTAGTAGTATGATTGAGGGTTGCTTTATTGAATTAGAAGGATATAGATTACCTGTTAAACTATATCCTATGGTGTTAGGAGGGTTTGATGTAGTTTTGGGTATGGATTGGTTGGCAAACCATGAAGCCCACATTGTGTGTAATAAGAAGCTGATTCAATTGAGAGCACCGGATGGGAAAACGATTAATGTGTATGGCGATAGAGAGGAGTCAACTGTAAAGATAGTATCCATGATGAAAGCTGATAAGTTAATGAGCCGTGGGTGTGCATCTTATTTAGTATATGTGATTGATTCTCAAAAGCCTGTGAAAAAGATAGAGAACATTCCTGTGGTTAGAGATTTTATAGATGTGTTTCCAGAAGAATTACCGGGTATTCCTCCAGATCGTGAAGTTGAATTTAGAATTGATTTAATTCCGGGTGCTAAGCCAGTTGCCAAGTCACCTTACAGACTAGCTCCATCAGAATTGAAAGAATTAATGAAGCAGACTGAAGATTTGCTAGAAAGAGGTTTCATTAGACCCAGTTCTTCCCCGTGGGGCGCTCCAGTGTTGTTTGTGAAGAAGAAAGATGGGAGTATGCGTATGTGTATCGATTACAGAGAATTAAACAAGTTGACGATAAAGAATAAGTATCCACTTCCACGAATAGATGATTTGTTTGATCAGTTACAGGGAGCCAGTTGGTTTCCTAAGATAGATCTTCGTTCTAGTTATCATCAGTTGAAAGTTAAAGAAGAAGATATACCTAAGACAACGTTTCGTACACGTTATGGGCATTATGAATTTTCGGTTATGTCTTTTGGGTTGATAAATGCACCTGCTGCTTTTATGGATTTGATGAATAGAGTATGTAAGCCAATGTTAGATCGATCAGTAATTGTGTTTATTGATGATATACTGATCTATTCAAAGAATGAGAGAGATCATGCCTGCCATCTTCGTAAAGTATTGGAAAGGTTGAGAAGAGAAAAGCTTTATGCAAAATTTTCTAAGTGCGAGTTTTGGTTGCGGGAAGTACAATTTTTAGGACATGTGATCAATGCAGAAGGTATTTTAGTAGATCCTGCAAAGATTGAAACAGTAATGAAGTGGAGTCCTATAAAGACACCATCTGAAATTCGCAGTTTCTTGGGTCTGGCTGGTTATTATAGAAGATTTATTCAGGATTTTGCCAAAATTGCATCCCCGTTAACGAAGATGACAAGAAAGAATGAAGAATACGTATGGGGATCAGAACAAGAAAATGCATTTGAAGAACTGAAGCAGAAATTAACTCGATCACCAGCATTGTCGTTGCCAGATGGAAATGAAGATTTAGTAATCTATTCAGATGCTTCGTATCATGGCTTAGGTTGTGTATTGATGCAGAGGGGACGAGTAATAGCTTATGCTTCCAGACAGTTGAAAGAACATGAAAAGAATTATCCGACGCATGATCTGGAAATGGCAGCAGTGGTATTTGCCTTGAAGATATGGAGACATTACTTATATGGGACGAAATGTACGATTTACACGGATCATAAGAGTTTGAAGTATTTCTTCGATCAGAAAGAATTAAACATGCGCCAGCGGAGATGGTTAGAATTGGTGAAAGATTATGATTGTGAAATACTTTACCATCCTGGTAAAGCAAATGTGGTGGCTGACGCGTTAAGTAGAAAGAATGAACACCCTCCGATTCGAGTTAAGTCATATAAGTTAGTGATAACCCCAGATTTTATGTATCAGTTACTGGAAGCTCAACTAGAAGCATTAAAGGAGGAGAATGTGAAACGAGAACGAATGAAAGGTCAAACAAAAGATCTGGAAGAAAATAGTTTTGGGGTTAAGACAAAATGTGGTCGTATGTGGGTTCCAATTAAAATGAGAGAGTTGGTTCTAGATGAAGCTCATAAATCCAGATATTCTATACACCCTGGTGCTACTAAGATGTATAAAGACTGAAAACAAGAATACTGGTGGCCAAGAATGAAGTTTAATGTGATGCAGTATGTGAATAGGTGTTTGACATGTCTTCAAGTTAAGGCTGAACATCAAAAGCCATATGGTAAGCTTCAACCCTTAGAGATCCCAAAATGGAAGTGGGAGGAGTTGACAATGGATTTCATAACTAAGCTTCCGCGTACAGCTAAAGGTTATGATACCATTTGGGTCATAGTGGATAGGTTGACACGTAG
The DNA here is from genome assembly GCA_024085815.1 of Flaveria linearis. Classification (NCBI taxonomy): domain Eukaryota; kingdom Viridiplantae; phylum Streptophyta; class Magnoliopsida; order Asterales; family Asteraceae; genus Flaveria; species Flaveria linearis. Next base: position 55,887,725 of record CM044007.1, on the reverse strand, counting down.
CGGGCATTTCTTACCAATCAAAGAAACGTATAACTCTGAGAAGTTAGCAGAACTGTTTATTCGAGAAATTATTGCTCGTCATGGAGTGCCATTATCTATTGTGTCGGACAGGGATACACATTTTACTTCGAGGTTTTGGAGAAAATTTCATGAAGATATGGGTACTCGTTTATTACACAGCACATCTTTTCATCCAGAAACTGATGGGTTAACTGAAAGGACTATCCAAACAGTTGAAGATATGTTACGAGCTTGTGTTATAGATTTTAGTGGTAGCTGGGATAGTCACTTGCCATTAGGTGAATTTTCTTACAATAACAGTTATCATTCTATAATTAGGAGAGCCCCTTATGAAATGCTATATGGCAGAAAGTGCAGGAGTCCGATATGTTGGGGAGAAATTGGACAGAAAGAGTTGGGTAGTTTGGAAATTGTACAGGCTATAAATGAGAAGTTGGATTAGATCAAAGCTCAGTTTAAAGCAGCTCAAGATCGGTAAAAGTCTTATGAAGATAAAAGGCGAAGGCATATAAAGTTTGAAGTAGGAAATAGAGTTATGTTGAAAGTATCTCCTTGGAAGGGGATTATCAGATTCAAAAAGAAAGGAAAGTTGAGTCCTCGTTTTACAAGACCGTTTAGAATTATAGAACGAATTGGAGAAGTAGCCTATAAACTAGAATTACCTGATCAGGTGCAAGGAATCCACCCAACTTTTCACGTATCACAATTGCGCAAGTGTTTAGCCGATGAAAATGCATACGTTCCTTTAGATGATATAGAGGTGGATGATAAGTTGAATTATGTTGAGAAACCTACTGCTATAGTGGACAGAAAGATGAAAAGATTGAGAAATAAAGTCATTGAGTTAGTTAAAGTACAGTGGTCGAATAGAAAGGGGTCTGATTTCACCTGGGAATCAGAAAATGAGATGAGAAGAGATTATCCCCAGTTGTTTGAATAGTTGGTTTCGGGGACGAAACCTATTTAAGGGGGAGAGAGTTGTAACATCCGGTTTCTAAATCCGGACTTGTAATTGTATTATAGTTATGTTTAATTAATTAAGTTGAGTTTGTTTGTTAAGATTGGTGTTTAGTCGCATGACTTGCATGCGAATGAACTTCAGTCGCACCCCTTACGTGCGAATGAGACTCAATCGCACGAATGGTGGGCGTATGAACTTCAGTCGCACGATTCAGTCGTGCGAATGAGGTTCAGTCTTGCGATTGGGTGTAAGGCGGTTAAGATGTATATGTGGATAAGTAAGGCGGTGCAGGGAGTTTAAAAGCAGATTCCTATCTGCATCATCTCCATTACCCTGTTCCTTTCACACCTAAACACCCCTGTTCTCATGAAATTGACTAAGGCAACTCTGTTTTGGTATGTTTTGGATGTCACGGATCAATCTTGATATGTTATAAGCTGTGTATATGGTTGACTTTGATCCAATAACATGTTTAAATCATTAATTTGGTCTGGTTCTTTCTAAGTTAAAATCCGGGAATTCGGATCTGAGTTTTGGTGTAGGTTTGATGAAATAATGATCCGAAATAATTGTAAACGATGTATATATGATCTGTTTTGAATATGACATGATTTGAATGGTTAAAACTCAAATTTGGATAAGTTTGGATCAAAAACGTCAAGAACACAGCTGCTGATCCGTTTCAGACGAATGGGCTCAGTCGCAATATTCAGTCGTGCGAATGAAAGTCTAGTTATGCGACTGAGTGCGAATAAAGGTTCAGTCATGCGACTGAGAACCCAGTCGCCTGGTTAGAAGACTGAATGAAGACGAGTGATCACTATGCATGAATGAGGACTCAGTCGTGCGAATGAATAGTCAGTCATACGGCTGAAGGTTCAGTCGCATGAGGTCCATTCGCACGATTGGATGCTCATCCGCATTAATGTTCCTCCGCATAGGTCTAGTCGCATGAGTGCTCATTCGCATAAGTGTTCATTCGCATAGGATTCTTGTTTGAGAATAGTTTATTAAATCAAGGATTATTGTTTTAGATATACCTTCATTAGAAGAAGGATTAGTTATCTTATGTACGTGGACTGTGTAGATTGTCGTGAGGAAGTTAATAAGGTGAGTTCTAAGCCCTTTTTAAATGTGTGGTTTTAACATGCGGGCTAGCATACATACAATGATGAATAATTTGAATGTTTTAGCACCAGAATTGTGATAATAATGGTATACATTACTAACAGCCCATGGGGCTGTTAGGGTAAAGTTGGGAGGATGAATGGTTGGGACAATGAATGGTTATGTGAACATTGTTAATCGTTGTGTGATGGTAATGATTCTAATGGGTCAGATGGGGTTTAATGACAGATGAAAATGTATTGAAACTGGTGCTAAAAGAAAGAATGTATGGTGTGTAAATTAATGTGATAATATTGGCAATAAATAAAGAAATTGTTTTGATGTAATGTAAATCTCAACAGGCCAGTTAGGGTAAGATGTCTGTGTGTGTAGACTGTACAGTGAAAAGGAGTGATGACGATCACTCAGCTTTGTGAACATCTTATGGTGATGACCCTAGATGATTAAATTGGCATCCTACTAGATGAGAGATAGTAATTACAGTTTCTGGTGGGAAACTGACGTCCGGTGGGACAAAATTATGACGTCCGGTGGGACAAAGTAAAGTTATATTGCCAATGTAAAATATGACTTTTGTATGTGATGAGATGTTGTAAATGTTTTAATAAAAGTTAGATCTCACCAGTTTATCTGATATTTTGAGTGTGTTGTATGTGTGCTAGGTAAGGAAGAAACCTCTAATAATATAGGAAAGCAAGTATGAGCTGAATAAGGATGCTATCCCGGAGTAGCTGCTGGCATAGGGTATAGGACCTGTTAATTTTGTAAAAAGGATATGTATAAACAAATACTATTATATGTAAAAATGTTTTATAAAGTTGGGTTGACATGTAATTATGTTTAGTCTTCCGCTGTATGACAAAGGCTCTGATTTGTATTTAGAATGTTAATCCAACTATGTGACGTGCCTCCGGTGCCCTGCCGGGTTTAGGGCGTCACACATAAATAGTTTAAACTCAAAGTACTGAACATGTAAATTGTCAAAACACGTGCCAAACCATCAGTTAAACCAAATGTAAACAATTTAAAAGTAAATGACGTCAGTTTATAAATTATATGCTTGACCCGTGCGTGCTCCTACGGCAGCTGTTAATGACATGAGCATAACATACTAAAAGAGTCAACACAATGGTTTTTGAGTTCAAGAGTTTGAGTTTAACATTAATAATAAGAGTGATAAAACATAAGCAATATGCTGAAACAGATAGTTAGTCTAGTTTCACAAGTAGTATGTAGTGATTTCATGATCGAAGCTGACATGCATTTTGTTTGTTTGCCTCCCATCACAACCTACCAAGTTATGATGATGTTTGTGTTTAGGACAATATTGCACTCGTTTGACCTCGAGTCACATAGGCGGGGCTTGTCAGGCCTAGTAGTTCTACTAACAATCACCTCGCTAGTAACATATTAACGGTCTGAAGCGACGTAGTGTAACACTATAGGATCAGGTATATGCAGTATTATGAAATCTAAGGTATTGTATCGTTTATGAAAAACAACATGTTTCTCTCCCCCAAAAGAGTGTATAATGTAAAAGTGGGGCTGTAAACTCACCTGATGTGCGGACGAACAATATAAAAGCTTAACATGAAAGAGAGGAAAAGACAAACTTCAGAGGTTACCTAGAACACGCAAGTACATAAGTACGTGTGCACAGAATCTCTAACAACACTAAGTGCACAATTAACACATTGACCAAAGGTTTTAGAAAACAAGACCCATTTGACCTAGTTGACCCGTTTGACCCATTGGTGACGTGTTTAAGTTGTATACTTGTTCAAATAAATATTGTATCATATTAACAATCATGTTTACAAATATTACCATACTATGCACATAAATCACCATAACCACCATAAACTCAAACAAGATAGTCAAACCCACATACATGGCTAGCATGATCTAAGTCATATTCTATATTGGCAAGTTACATGATCCATATATTCATACTATGATGATTAAACACTGTGGAACAATCCACATGCATAATCTTGTGCTTTGTGCATCCTACTTGCACGATTCCTAAGAAAGCCTAGAATGACCCAAAGAATTCATCTTGTAACCAATTGACCCAAATCATGTATTCTAACGAGTTAAACATCATTTATAACATTCTAGCATCCTCCTAATATCAAAACCATGACCAAATTCACAAGACAACATGTTTCATATAATTAAATTTCCCTTCCGGGAAAGTAAAAACAAAAACTCAAACTTTCATCAACTTCAATACAATTTCACCAATAACATGCCTAGACTAGTTCATAGATATCATTCAAATACATTAATCAATCGGAATTCACTAGAATATGTATCTTCATGATCCAAAAGTTTTTATTTCTCGCAATCTATGAACAAAACACCAAATTTCACCCAATTCTTGCAATATCATCATAAAACAACATCTATTGAACACAATTAACATCCTAGAATCATCAACAACCAACAATTGCACAATTTCAAAACTAAAAGTTACTATTTTAGGTAAGATATGAACTAGATGATCAAAATCATGAATTTATTACACAATCACCCTAGATTAACATTCATATAATCTAGATAACATCATATCATCATCAAATCATCATTGCTTTCATCTTTCATTCATAATTTCGAACTAGGGTTCATCAATATCAAAAACCATGAAAAACTTGATAAAATCTAACCTTTAAATGTGTAGGAATCAAAATTGGAACTTGATAACACATTGGAATGCTTGAACTAGATCAAATTTGACTTGTATGTGTGTGCTAGTGAGCAAAATCGCAAGGTGAGGGTGTGTGGGATGAGGTTGCAGCCGAATGAAGGGTGGGGGGATTAGGGTTGGATTATTTGTTAAGTTTAGTTGTTGTTAATTACACTTAACCCCCTTTTGTTTATATTTTATAAAAAACTAATCTTTTTAAACACTTTTTAAATAGGTTTTAACTACAAAATACTAATATTATTAATCAACAATAATAATCATGCATAATTTTCACTAGTGATAAAATACATGAAATAAATATAACACGTTGGCACGCTGCAAGGTAAAATTCACAAATAATATTTAAATCGTGTAAGAACAAGTTATAACCAACATTATTAGTTAAATAATTATCTGTTTAACATTATTAATTATTATTAAGTCACCAACATTCAACTATAACTAGTGTGTACTCATGACACGAGTATGCAAGGCCTAACGGAACTAATGGAGTTTGCTAACGGAAAATTACCTGATGTCACATTATCCCCATGTTGAAAGAATTTTCGTCCCAAAAATGGCATTGCATGGTTGAGTTACATCATTGGTCTACTACATTAGCATAAGAAGGAAATCAAAATCGAATGAGTTTTGAGTGAGTTGTGACATTATCCCCATGTTGAAAGAGATTTCTTCTCGAAATTTAATCATTACCTCCGCAAGTAGTGGTTGTTGTTTCAAACAGATTGTAGGATTCTATATGCCCAAGACACATAGAATATTGATGTGGTTAGTACGTTATGATCCAAGTCGGGTTATACCCAATAACAAGCTTAGCAAACACCAATTAATATTTAAATAATGATATGATCATACAATTAAATATTGACACCAATTTAGAAAATTGTTTTCTAAGACTTTGCTTTTGTTTAAGAACAACATTATATGGATAACTTGTTCTTGAGATATTATTTGTATATCATTTAAATTGGTTAAATAATAACAAATATATATATATATATATATATATATATATGTGTGTGTGTGTGTGTGTGTGTGTGTGTGTGTGTGATGATGTTATAAAATTAATCTTGGTTTTAATTTTATAAAGTATGGATTGCCAAAAGTGAGTTTTATATAACTAGAAAGTGAGTTTTATAAAAATTACAAGTGGAGACCTTCTTTAATATCATTTTACGGCAGCACTAAAGGGGGCATGAGATTCCCTCTTGCATTGATATATACAAGTCCATTGAGATATCATGCATGCCTTACACCCTTGTCTCCCACTTACACATAAACATACAAAAGAAAAAGATGCCAAAAACTCTCCGCTCTCTCTCATATTCACGGTTTTCAGCAGGAAAGGAATGAATTCTTGAGCTGAGTTTTTGGTGTCATTTATCTCTAACAAGAAGAGTTCTTGAGCTGAGTCTTGGTGTTATTTCTCCCTAACAAGAAGGGTTTTTGCTTCAAGGCTTGGGGTATAAACACTTGAGGATTTCTTGCTTGAAGTCTTGGTCATTTTTCATCTTCCCACAACATCATTTTGCTGCTGAAACTCACGGTTTTTGAAGGGCAGTTTGGCAGTTTTCCTTTTGGAGTTTTGATGTCCAAGTCCAAGGAACTTTGATGCATGCTTAGAGGCTTATGGGAGGAACACTAGAGGACATCTATTCTTGATGTTTTGGTCATCCAATAGCAGCTGCATCTTCATCTTTATCCACGTTTTTCAGCTCTTTATGGATGATGTTTCATCCACGATTTTTCAGCAGCATACAAAGGTAGTATGTATGTCAATGTTTTGGGTTGTTTATACTTCAAGTATCTTATGTCTTTTCATTGTATTCATTTGTATAATGATCCATGGTTTGGGGTTGTTTATTAAATGGGTTTAATAACTATCTAATTAACATGTTTTAAAACTTAAAAATCCGCTGCGTTTTCATATAAACAAGGTTATATGAGCTTTGATAAACATGTTAAATCCCAACAATGGTATCTAGAGCCACTTATACATATGAATAAATGTATTATACTCACTAACTCACGGTTTTGTGGTGTATAACATCACATGGCCGAGACTTAGAGGGCTGTTATGGTCATCCCCTTTTGATTTTAAAGATGTTACTTTATGCATGTAATGATCTTTAAAAATATAAATCATAAGATGATTGTTTGTTTGGACAAAACCCATTTGTTCTTGGTTAATGTTGGCCAAGAAAATGGGTTAAAAAGGGGCTGCCAAAATCGTGACTAATTGATATATTTGGATATGTTGTTTTTGGTTATGCATAAAAAAGCCTAGACCATGTGGATTGAATGATTGGTTGTCATGTTATATTCATTTGGGCATGTAATAATTTAATTCATGTTTCAAGTCTTGTTTTGTAATCTATTCATTCATATGGTTTGTAATAAATAGATTAGGAGTTTTTCTTTACTAGAAAAAATGTATTAGGATACATATTTTGTAAGGAAGCTCAAGATCAAGACTTGAAGAAAAGATGGACAAAGAGGATGCTTGAAGATGTGGATTCAAGTGGGAGTCCTTTTGTCAACCATGTGTCATGTTCTTAACCCTTAGGACAAGACCTTTTGGCGCACTTGTTTTGGCTAAACAAGTGTGCTCAACTTAGTATGCTTTGTTATGCATATGTGAATGTTTTGTTTATGCTTGGTTGAATGCTTATGATGATGTTTGTTTTGAATATTTGGACGTGATTAACAAATCGTCAATTAAAACAAGCTATAACAAAAATTGGTTCTCAAATCATTAAGCATAAATAGAACGGTTCTATAAGAGGAATTAATGGTTTGTAAAATAAAATGGGTTTTATTAAAAATGAACCAATAGGATACCATATGGTTGAATGCATACAATCATATGGTAAATAGACTTTTCTTAACAAGCTGAAAATTTATGGTTTCTAATCATTAAGTGGTTAATAAAAGGTTATTAAAAGGATTAATGATTTAATAAAAGATGTTTTATTAAAAATAAACCATAGGATACCTTGCATTTGAAAGCATGCAAATACAAGGTATATAGAGTTTTCAAAACTAGAATTAATGAAAACCTAAAATCCCTATTGAAACAAGTTTAACACCATCCTTTTTCACGACACTCGGATCACTTGAGAACTATTTGTGGGATAAAGGTTACCTAACCACTTATAGGGAACTTGTGTGTTTGAGGTGAGTCTAACATACTTGTGGGATAAAGGTCACCTAACCGCTTGTATGTGAAAACTCACACGTGTGTGTAAGTAGGACGACTTGAATTGGAAACCATGTGCATAGGGTCACCGAAGCATGGCGTACAATGGTGTTGATGGGATTAAATATGCCAACCAAACATAAGACTTTAACCGATCCCATAAAGGCTAGAAGTTGCAAAAGGTTGCAATTGTCAAATATTGACTACCTTGTTAAATTAAATAATGGGATAAAGGTCACCTAACCATTATTTGAATGTAACGTTGGATTCTAGGTTTTAATTATTAATTGTCTATGAGACATAAAAGGGAATTAATAATTAAAATAAAATTTTAAGAAATACTAATAAGAACTTTGTAAAAATTTTGTAGAATGGCCACAAACAATAATGCTACCACCCCGACCGTCCATACCCTATCACCGAGAATCGTTATCAAAATGAGTAAAGACCTATGTCCTTGACGATCCCATGTCTCACCAACCAACGTTGTTGATGTTAAGGCCTTTTGATGATTGGCTTAAGCACATTAAGGATTCTGTGCTAGTTTCCTACCTCATGTTGGGAATATGATTCCTGAACTCCAAAAGGGTTTGGAACATAATAGGGCATATGACATGATAATCTAGTTGAAGGAAATGTTCCTTCAACCAACTTTAATAAGATTGCTTCGAAACGGTTCAAGCACTTTATGCATGTCACATGGAAGAAACCCAATCGATATCATCTTATATATTCTTAAGATGAAAAGCCACATTGATAGTCTCAAGATGCTTGACTGTCCTATCTCAAAGTAGTTGGCCAAGGATTTGATCCTTGATTGCCCAACTAAAGGTTTGATACATTCATAATAAACTATAATATGAACGGGTGGGACAAGAGTATCGGTGAAATTCACGCAATGCTCAAAAGCAACCGAGGCAGGGATGGATAGGGAGGTTCTACCTATTCTCTCGATCAATGAGGGAGACTATAAGAAATGGCCAATCTCGATCCTAAGGCATTTATTGCCAAAAGAAAGGAATACATCAAAGCATAGGTTAAAGCGAAACCTCAACAACCTAAGCTTATGAAGCCTAAAGTAAAGGAGAACGATCCATGCTTTGAGCATAGAGAGATAGGACAATAAAAGGGGAATTGTTCCTCCTATCTCAAGAAGTTGAAAAATAAGAGGGATGCTAGGCAAACCTCGAATACAATTTTCATGACTCACATTGTATTAAATGTCATTTCTTCAAACACATGGGTATTGGATACCGGATGTGAGACTCATACTTGCAATTATTGCAAAGGAGTTCAAAAGAAATGTGCGCTTCAAGGAAGGAAACTCTGTTTTGAGACTTACAAATGGTTTGGAAGTTGTTCTCAAAACCTTTTGTATGCACCTAGTTTGACTAGGAACATAATTAATGTTTCCTATTAAAACAATATGGTCATGATTTAAAGTTTGTATATAATGGTATTAAGTTTTATGGATGATGTATTTCATTTTAAGGATATGCCTTTAAATGATATTCACGAATTAGTTCATGATAATTCGTCCCATAATAACTCATTATACACATTAAACACCAAGAAACTTAAAATCGGTTTAAGTTATTATTATCTTTGACATTGACATCTTGGTCACATAAACAAGAATTGGATTCAAACACTTCAAAAGAATGGTCTTTTGGAAACAAATGAAAATGTTTCATTTGATAAGTGTGAACCAAAAGACTTATTAGGAATGACACATTTGGATGTATGTGGTCCTTTTAAGACAATGACAAAGATTGGTGAAAAGATACTTCATTACTGTTACCGACGATAACAGTCGCTATTATTGTGTGCACTTGATGACACATAAGAACGAAGCTTTTGAAATGTTCAAAATCTTCAATAATAAAGTAGAAAATCAACTCTACATAACTATCTAAGTTCTTCATTCTGATAAAGGAGAAACTGAACCCTATTTGGATATGGTTTAATTCATTAAGGCTATGAGCTTATCATCTTTATCATCTTGGGTTTTCACACTAATCTCCACAGCTCGTATTTTGAATATGGCCCAAAACAAGAAAGTGGATTCGACACCCTTTTGAAATATGGCATGGAAAGAGTTCCATCACTATCATATTTAAAAGGTATTGGGTACTGAAGCTTATGTTAAGCTTAACACCCAAAACAAATTTGAAAGTCGATCCACTACGTGTATATTTGTTGGATATCCCAAAGACTGTATAGGATACTACATCTTTGATCCAACAGAGCAAAAGGAATTTATTGCTCGAAGGGCAGAGTTCTTGGAAGCCAAGTTCCTTATGGAAGGAGTGACACATAGAACAATGGAATTTGATGAAGATCAAGATCCACAAGCCGATACACATTTGGTTGACACTGGCTATCAACAAGAGGTTGTTGATGATGATCAAGAGGTTGATCAATACATACAAAACGTTCATAGATCTGGTAGAGTTAGCATTCCACCTGAAATATATGGATTTTTCATTGATGGATGCTATGAGGTTGACTCCGATAAACCAACTACATACCATGATGATATGTCCAATTTGGATTGTGACAAATGGCTGGAAGCCAAGAAGGGTTGGATGCAAGTGGGTTTTCGAGAAGAAAACAAATATGCATGGAAACTTGGATACTGACAAGGCTTGTGTGTATAAAAAGGCTAGTGGGAGTGTAATCACATTCTCGGCATTGTATGTTGATGACATAGTACTATATGAAAAAGGCATTCCAACCATGGAAGGTGTTAAAACCTGGCTTGGAAATTGTTTTTCCATGAAAGATCTCGGTGAAGCCGCCTATATTTTGGGAATAAAGATCTATAGGGATAGATCGAGGCGGTTGATAGGCATAAACCAAAGTGCATATATTGATAAAATCTTGAAAAAGGTTCAAGATGGAAAACTCTAAAAAAGGTATGGTACCTATTCAAAGAGGGACAATATTGAGTGCATCTCAATGTCCAAGCTCAAAGGATGAGCAAGATTGTATGAAGGACATCCCATATGCGTGTGCTATAGGATCCATCATATATGCGATGATATGCACTAAGACTGGATGTGTCATGCGCGTTAAGCATGACAAGAAAATATCAGCAAAATCCAAGTAATAGCCATTGGATGGCTGTTAAAAGTATATTGAAATACCTTAGGAGGACTAAGGATATGTTTCTAATATACGGATCTGAGAAAGAGGAACTCGTTGTAAAGGGTTACACGGATGCGAGTTTCCAAACTGACTCGATCACAATCGGGCATGTCTCCATTATGAATAGGGTAGCATTGTCCACTACAAAATAGGAATACATAGCCGCCTCATTAGCAGCTTTGGAAGCTGCATGAATAAAAGGTTTATCACCGATCTAAGGGTGGTCTCTACCATTCAAGACCCCTTAGAAATCTTTTGTGATAACGAGGGTGTGATTGCTCAAATCAAGGAACCCCGTGGACATCAAATGATTAGGCACAATGAGCGGAGATTTAACTACATAAGGGATGAAGTTGAAAAGGGAAGGATATGTATTCGCAAAGTTCATTTTGATCAAAATATTGCGGATCCACTCACGAAGCTCCTCGAAAGGGCAAAACATGAAAGTCATACCTATGCCTTAGGACTTTGATATTCTAGTGATTGGACTTGATCAAATTTTGTATTTGAATATGTGGAACTCTTTATTATTTGAGTAAAATTATTTGGTTATAATGTTTCAATTAATGTTCCAATTTAGAATGTTTAATCCATGAGTAAATTATTTACTCTAAATGTCCGTAGTCGTTCATACTTGTAGGAACAAGTGTGAGGGTAAGATTATTATGAATTTGGATTGGTTGATATTCATAAGAATGAATATAGAGCAATGGGTTGCTACCAAGGTTCATAGATATTTGTGGGATACAAATATTGGACCAACCCGCATCTCAAATTTTACTACATGGAATCTTATCGATTGATCATAAGTAAATTTGAGTAAAGGCGAATATCATTTGGTATCCTCCGACCTGAGATACATATTGGGTTTTGATATTCACCAAGTATTATGCCTTGAGCTAATTCTTCACTGTCCTGAAATAGTGGACAGTACATAAGGGTATGTTCAGGTATAATACGAGGTGTTTGTGAGAAACGTATGTAGTCAAGATGGAATTTGTTCCTCTTATCCGTTGAGAGTTAGATGTCTAAGGCCTGATTAAGTTAAGTCAACAAGAAATAATCATTCTGTGTTCTTGGATTTAACATGACATCTGTAACAAAAGGATAAATGATTGATTCACCTAAATCATTTCAAGTAAGGTACTTGAATGGGATGATGTTATTGAATGGCCATAAGTCATGCGTATTAAGGGTAGTAAACCGTTGTTAGGCGTTATTTACTGCTTGCATCAATCTTCTATGAATCTTGGGCAAGTGGGAGATTGTAGGATTCTATATGCCCAAGACACATAGAATATTAATGTGGTTAGTACGTTATGATCCAAGTCGGGTTATACCCAATAACAAGCTTAGAAAACACCAATTATTAAATGATGATATGATCATACAATTAAATATTGACACCAATTTAGAAAATTGTTTTCTAAGACTTTGCTTTTGTTTAAGAACAACATTATATGGATAACTTGTTCTTGAGATATTATTTGTTTATCATTTAAATTGGTTAAATAATAACAATATATATATATATATATATATATATATATGTGTGTGTGTGTGTGATGATGTTATAAAATTAATCTTGGTTTTAATTTTATAAAGTATGGATTGCCAAAAGTGAGTTTTATAAAACTAGAAAGTGAGTTTTATAAAAATTACAAGTGGAGACCTTCTTTAATATCATTTTACGGCAGCACTAAAGGGGGCATGAGATTCCCTCTTGCATTGATATATACAAGTCCATTGAGATATCATGCATGCCTTACACTCTTGTCTCCCACTTACACAAAAACATACAAAAGCAAAAGATGCCAAAAACTCTCCTACTCTCTCTCATATTCACGGTTTTCAGCAGGAAAGGAATGAATTCTTGAGCTGAGTTTTTGGTGTCATTTATCTCTAACAAGAAGAGTTCTTGAGCTGAGTCTTGGTGTTATTTCTCCCTAACAAGAAGGGTTTTTGCTTCAAGGCTTGGGGTATAAACACTTGAGGATTTCTTGCTTGAAGTCTTGGTCGTTTTTCATCTTTCCACAACATCAATTTTGCTGCTGAAACTCACGGTTTTTGAAGGGCAGTTTGGCAGTTTTTCTTTTGGAGTTTTGATGTCCAAGTCCAAGGAACTTTGATGCATGCTTAGAGGCTTATGGGAGGAACACTAGAGGACATCTATTCTTGATGTTTTGGTCATCCAATAGCAGCTGCATCTTCATCTTTATCCACGTTTTTCAGCTCTTTATGGATGATGTTTCATCCACGATTTTTCAGCAGCATACAAAGGTAGTATGTATGTCAATGTTTTGGGTTGTTTATACTTCAAGTATCTTATGTCTTTTCATTGTATGCATTTGTATAATGATCCATGGTTTGGGGTTGTTTATTAAATGGGTTTAATAACTATCTAATTAACATGTTTTAAAACTTAAAAATCCGTTGCGTTTTCATATAAACAAGGTTATATGAGCTTTGATAAACATGTTAAATCCCAACACAGATGAGGATACTTGAGCTTCATCTGATTCTCGCGTTCCCACGTGAACTCCGGGCCACGTTTCGAGTTCCAGCGAACCTTGACGATAGGGATTTTTCTTTGTGTCAAGGTCTTGACCTCTCGGTCCATTACCTTAACCGGTTCTTCTATGAATCGTAACTGCTCGTCGACTGATACTTCCTCAAGCGGTATAATCAAAGTCTCGTTAGCTAAACATTTCTTCAAATTCGAGACATGGAATACATCATGAATTCCACTTAACGAATCGGGTAGGGCTAACCGGTAGGACACCAGACCTATTCTTTCTAATATCTCAAATGGTCCAACGTATCTCGGATTTAGCTTTCCTCTTTTACCAAACCAAATCATGCCTTTCCATGGTGAGACTTTCAATATGACTTTGTCACAACCTGGAACTCTAGGGGTTTCCACCGCTTATCAGCATAACTTTTCTGTCTGTCGCGCGCTGCAGCCATACGATTCCTTATTTGTACAATCTTCTCCAGTGGTCTCGTGTACCAACTCAGGACCCGTTAGCTGACTATCATGAATTTCAGCCCAACAAACTGGTAATCTACATTTTCATCCATACAAGGCTTCAAACACTGCCGTTTGAATGCTAGTATGGTAGTGTTTTTATAGGAAAATTCCACCAAAGGCAAGTGAACTTCCCAATTATTCCCAAAATCAATTACACACGCTCGTAACATATCTTCAAAGGTCTGTATAGTGTGTTCGGTTTGTCCGTCAATCTAAGGATGATATGCAGTACTCATGTCTAAGCGTGTACCAAGAGATTTCTGTAACGACTGCCAGAAATGAGAAGTAAAGCGAGCATTGCGTTCAGAAATAATTGAGATTGACACTCCATACCGAGAGACTACTTCCTTCAGATAGATTCGAGTCAGCTTATCCATCTTACCCGTTTCCTTTATTGCCAAGAAGTGAGCAGACTTAGTCAACCTATCCATAATTGCCCATATCGTGTCAAAGCCACTAAGTGTCCTGGGTAATTTGGTAATGAAATCCATAGAAATCTGCTCCCACTTCCATAAAGGAATCTTGTGTTGTTGTCGTAACCCAGATGGTTTTTGATACTCGACTTTCAGCTTAGAGCAGGTTAAACACTTACTGTCATAGATAGCTACATCTGCCTTCACGTTAGGCCACCAATAGTGCTCCTTTAGGTCATGATATATCTTGTCTGAACCCGAATGTATTGAGTATTTGGATTTGTGTGTCTCACTCATAACCAAATCCCTCAAATTTCCATAGGCAGGCACCCAAAGTCTATCTATGAAGTAACGAATCCCGCCAGCTTTCACCTCAAGCTATTTCTCCATCCCACGTAACGATTCAGACCCAATATTTTCTGCTTCTAACGCTTCTGTCTAAGCTTCCTTAATTTATTCAGGCAGTTAAGTGCTGATAGTAAGCTATAAAGCTCGAACTCGCCTAGGCTTAGCTGTTTCTTTCCGGCTTAAGGCATCGGCAACCACGTTTGCCTTCTCCGGATGATACTTGATGGTGCAATCATAGTCATTTAGCAACTCCACCCAGCGTCGTTGCCTCATATTTAGTTCTTTCTGCTCAAAGACATGCCGAAGACTCTTGTGATCGGTGTAAATGGTGCATTTGGTACAGTACAAGTAAAGTCTCCAGATCTTCAAGGCAAAAACTACTGCACCCAATTCCAAGTCATGGGTGGTATAGTTCTTTTCGTGAAACTTCAGTTGTCTCGAAGCATAGACTATCACCTTATCTCGCTGCATCAAGACACAACCCAGTCCCTGAATGGATGCATCACAGTACACCACGAAAGCATCCGTTCACTACTAGAAAAATCGCAAAAGATGACGCGCATTGCGCGTCATCTTGGGGGTCAGATGACGCGCAAATGCGTGTCAAGGAAGGGGGGGTCATAAATGATAGATGACGCGTATCCGCGCGTCATCTGTTTATGACGCGCAAAAGATGACGCGCATTTTATGACATGCAAAAGATGACGCGCAATGCGCGTCAAGAAAGGGGTAGTCATAAATGACTAGATGATGCGCATCCGCGTGTCATCTATGAAATTTTTATGACGTGCAATAGATGACGCGCAATGCACGTCATAAAATTAGCTGCATTTTTTAATTTTTTTTATTTTTAATAAATTTACCTGTTGTTTTCTAAAACAAATTTTCGAATAACATTAAAAGCGAAATCCATTAAATACCAACAAAGTTTACAAAAGTTGTTAATTAACAACTACAAAGCATAAAACACATCCAAATTCAATTAGTACCAATTACAAGTCCAACAATACTAACACAAGTCCAACAATACTATCATTTCAGTCCTACATATAAATAAAATTCGATACGTAGCGCGCCCAATCTTCACGAACTTCATCCAAATCATCATCAGTGTATTCTTCTTTACCTTCTCCAACCTAAGACAACCAATTTCATCAAATTAAAGTTGTCAGTTTTGACCCAAAAACCCCTTTATGTAAAACACTTGTAATTTACTTGACTAGTTTATATCAACTACAAGGCAACAAAAAATACTTTTAAAAGTGGTTAATTTGGGGAGAAATTTAAATCAACACAGGACAACTTGATCTGTACTAAGCTTACCCATGAGACCCATTACCTAACCTAACATTCACACTAAATAATCAAGTTTTTATCACCGAACATGAATAAGATATATTATTGAGTACATAATCAATATTATATATTTCATAATCACAAGAATACCCATGAACACAACAGAAAATCAACGTGAACATACATGTGTTACACAATATTGTTCTTTTGCTTTGACAGTAGTAGCTTCTAATGTGTTGTGACTTTCCAATTTGTGATCTCCTCTTTGGTTGTAGCACTATCCATTATTAGCCCTTCAACCTGCACCGTACAAAACGTAATATAGGCACGCCGATACATATGTTGAATATGAATGATCATTCATGAAAAGCCAAAAAAATAAGAAACTATAACACGTAAATTTATACAAATTGTAACTTACGTTTTCATCCGCCAGCCTATAGCTTTTGTTCAATTTGTAAAAGCTTCTTAAATTGAGCTTCAA
Organism: Flaveria linearis; assembly: GCA_024085815.1. Classification (NCBI taxonomy): domain Eukaryota; kingdom Viridiplantae; phylum Streptophyta; class Magnoliopsida; order Asterales; family Asteraceae; genus Flaveria; species Flaveria linearis. The sequence goes on along the minus strand of CM044007.1, from coordinate 55,870,984 downwards.
CATGTTCCTATAGTGGACTTGACTCTCTCCCCTTGATTACAACACTAGCACCCAAACACAACCACAGTTAGCATATATATGAGGGTATTACACTATGATAAAAGAAAACAAATAGGTTTACAATCTCATATATACTAACTTCATGACAAACCGGGTGGGAATTTAAGAAAAACAAACAAATGCTAACTTACTCAACACCTATGGTTAATTGTTCAAGCGAGCTGTTGATGGTTTGTTATCAATATCTAAATCTGCACATAATAAACCACCAACTGGTTCCTATAAGATATGATCAATCCGTTAGTTGGATGTTTCAATGTACTGAAGCTATATAATTAAACAGGTTAATAAACATGTAATCAATAGTTTAATACAATAATTTAACATGACATCAGAGGAAAAAAGAGTTAAAACCATTAAATAATCCATACATTAGTAAGAACAATGCCTACTAGGCTCCCTAAACCAATGTCCAAGTGAACTTAATAAAGATAGTGAAGATCTGCCATCACATACATAACTTACAACTTGTGCTCATTAAAGTATAATTTTTATTAATGCATATTGACAATACTAATGGAAACACATGCATACCCCAAAATCAACCGTGTATACACCAGCATGTGGTTCTTGATAAAACAAGAATCATAGCCGAATTGCCACTGCAATGACACAAGAAACAATATATATAACTCATGTTTAAAGACCAAACATGCTTATGAAATCAAGAAACAGAATTTAACCAAACAAGCTTATGAAATCAAGAAACAGAATTTACCCAGAACCAAAAGAACGAAGCTAGCTCAAATGCGTTCTGCATAGAAGATGGTCACATGTCAGCTAAAATGGAAACAAACCAAAAGCAATGCATCTTTAACAATTGGGGATTTAAAACTGATGCTGACCTGGAAAAGAATAAAATGGATCAAGGACAGCAACAGTTCTGGCTTCTTAAACCAAAAAAGTTCATCGCGAGGCTTTAATCTTGGTTCAGTAAAACATCGTGTAACTTCAGCACTCTCTAGTTCCAAAGTAGCAATAACATGTTGCAATTTTGTCCCCACAAGTAAAACGAGCTGAATATATACATATGCAATCAGAACAATAACATAAAACAATCTACAATCTTAATAAGATGAGAAACATGAGTACTTACGGTAACTGGAATGATGGCAATCCGGAAATAAAGATTTGATCCTGCAAGAAATAAAAGATGATCAATCAAGATTGAGTTTTTCCAACACAGATTTGATGCGTAATCGGTTCACATACATACCTTTCACATTGAATAGCATAAAAGCAACCACAAATCCCTAGAGTGGACCACTGCACGAAACCAAACAAACAAAAAAAATCATAAATTTATTGACAGCTTTAATATTTATGTATTAAGTTGGAGTAAGAAGATTAATTACCTTACTCCAACTATTCTTTGAAATTCTTCTTCCATAGAACGAATCATATAACTGTGAAAATCATATTTTGATGTGAGGTGGTGGTTCTGCCAGGAATAAGAAAAATAAACAACTGTGAACAGTAATTGAAGGTACAAGATCTGAATGAATTTTGAGGCATATGTCAACCAACGCATATCATATACAAAGAATAAATTCAATCGCCCATATTACATATTGATTTACGTTGACTCTGATGTTCAGACTCTTTATTCAGGCTGATCAACTTACAATATGTTTCAAGTAAATATAGGGTGATATATACCATAATAAGTTGATTCAATTTATTGGCATAGCATATTATAGTTGTAAAGGGGATGTCAACGAATGTATGATATTATTTATGTCAAAATTTGGCATACCATGATGAAGGCTTTACGCAGTGTAAGGTAATCTGCACGAACAACCGAACGGCCAAATTGCCGAAAGAAACATATCTGTATAGCAAATTAAAAAAATAATTATGTGAATAGGAAGAGCAAAGCTAATTATGCAAAAAAGGATAGATTGTACCTACCATCAAAGTAAAGAAACCATTCCTAATTAACGGGTTTGATGAGTGGAATTTGGCCATTGTTGATTGCCTCCTCAACGTCTCATTTCTTGATATTTCTGCATTAGAGATATATAATAGCTACGTAACACCACCATTAAATTTAAGAACGCATATCAACTGAATATAGATAGGTACAAGTATATGATACCAGTTAGCACATCATGCCGATCCACTTGAGCCTCATCCTCCCATTTCCTCCAGCTGTGGATCTGGAGAGATTACAACAATATATAATTTCATATTCTGTTATCTGTATACATTATCAGTTAAGAACAGATGTAAGTATGTAACCTTCACTATAGCAAGAAGCATTGTTAAGCAGCTGTAAGATACGTGAGTTATAGCCATGACAAATATAAAGCGGTGTAGTTGCTCAAGGCCTTCATATGATACAAAAGGCTCGTGATCCTGTATATTAAAAATGGTAATAAATATATACCATACAAAGGATAATAACTTAAGTTATATGGTAGATAGAGAATGCACTACATTAAATGAATGTTAAGAAAACATAAAAAATGGAGTAACGATTATAAATTTATGTGACTTGCCTTTTGACAGGTGTTCTGATTCAATACATTTAATACCCTCCTATGAGGATATACAAAATTCATAAAAAGTCTCCGCTTATTATGCTCCATTTCTTCATCAACCTCAGATTTCGTACATGGAGCTTTGACAGCATTGTGAGACATTAACTTTCTTGAGCAGCACCATATCTGTACCTTTAGCAATACAAATTAGTAGTTGTTGTTAGTGTGTCACATGTGTAGTATGTTGTTTCTAAATGACAAATCAAAGACGTTGACTTAGTTTAATCTACATGGTTTGTTGAAGAGGTGGAAGCCTATATAAAGGGGTGTGTATCTGTGAGGCTTGAAAGAAAGTGACAAACCGAAGAGCGACAGTTCCTGGTCTGTATCTGTGAGGCTTCTTCACACCTCCTGTGGTTGGAGCAGACTTACGAGCAGCCTATTATAAAGATTTAATAATCCACCGTTATAGCCTCAAAAATCAATTCATGAACAAATAATGTGGTTTACAATGGCTTTTGGAACAAATGTTATCTAAATGTCTAAATAAATCTTTTGGGACAAATAATCAAAATATACCTTGGTGGCAAGCTGCTTCCTGGGGGCCTTTCCTCCTGTGGATTTACGAGCGCTTGGTACGGGCCATCTACGATTACAATTCAACTTCAGAACAACATGTTCAACGTAATTTAATTGTTCATCGTCTAAAAGGTATTCAATCTACAACACAATACATTGTGCAACAAAGGCATTGATTTGTTCATAAGAATCTTGAGATCAAACAATGTTCATCAGACAATCAAAAACCCTAATCTCAAGGTCACTAACAAAACTAAATCTTTAAACAAACTGTCAAAGATGGCTTTTGAACAAACCCGAATTGATAATCAACGAAATCGAAATCAAACAGCAAAAAATCAGGACACTTGCGACAAGAACGAGACAATAAAAGAAAAAAAGTATACCATCAACCCTAAATTCATGAAATAGACATCAAGAAAAGGTTCCGAAACAAACCCTAAGTTCATGAAATAGACATCGTCTGCGAAGGGCATCTTTTGTCGTATTTATCTGCTCCAGCAAACTAGTCGTCCTGAATGAATCATTACTCCAAAGGCTCACTTTCTCCAAATAAGTTAAAGAAGATGGTCTCCTCACTATTTGCCTATCTGCCCTTTAAGTTCCTTGAGTTTTTGCCTATCAGGAACCACTTTTAGAATACAGGCAGGGCGGCCCCGCCTCTGTGATGTAAAATTTGAGGGCGGAGAAGCGACATAAGGTGATGGAGGGCGGTGATAGACAGAGAGGCGGTGATGGAGGGCGGCGATAGGCGGCAGAGATGTGGTGATGGAGGGCTGCGAGAGTCATCGTCGATGTGGGGAGAAATTAGGGCAAGAAATCGCTTAAGGAGGATGTAGGGGGAATTGAAATATGGGCGCGAGTTTTTAAAACATGACGGAATACATGACAGAACAAGATGACACGCAAAAATGCGTGTCATTTTTTCTATAAATTTTTTAAAATATGACATATTTTTTATGACACGCGAAAATGCGCGTCATCTTTTTTCGCGCGTCATCTTTTGCACGTCATCTATTAGAAGTTTTGTAGTAGTGGTTCCTTCTAGTAATGCCAGTATCGGTGCACTACAGAGTTTCTTTTTCAACAACTGGAAGGCTGATTCTTGACTTTCTCCCCATTTAAATGCTGTACCTTTATGTGTCAACGCAGTGAGGGGTTGAGCAATCTTGGAAAATCCCTCAATGAAGCGTTTATAGTATCCTGCCAATCCAAGAAATTGACGTATCTTACTAGGCGTATTAGGAACCGTCCAATTCTTGATTGCTTCTATCTTTGCAGGATCTACATGGATTCCTTTCTCATTCATAATATGTTGGGACTATTTGAAGATGATACTTACCAAAACCTAAGTGCCAAATCTCATGATGATTACCAAAACCGACACGGTGAAGATTTGTTAAAGATATGATCAAAACGAAGAAAATTGACCAAAGTCAAACTTGGTCAACCGTGGTCAAAGTCAACAATCAACATCAGCGGTCGTCCCGAATGACGTTAGCACCCGGCAGTCACGCATCAGCAATAGAGAATTTATCAGACTTAGAACTTTTTTATGTAATCATTTTGTACCTAAATATAGTTTTTCTTATTTTTGTAAAGAGTATAAATGACTAAGTGTAGACATTTATACTCAACAAGTGAGAAGAAAGATTATTATTGTTTTAGAGAGAAAAACAAACACAAACGGTGTAATCACTAACATTCAAAGAATTCAAGGTTGAGTGTGTGTGTGAGAAAGTGTTTTTTCACAAACTCCTTTGAATTCCTCTTGAACATCATACATATGAATGAATGAAATTTATATGAATTTGTGTTCTTGAATTTGTGTTCTTGAATTTGTTTATCATTCTTTCATCATCATACATCATTTAATCTTGCATACAGATCTTCACTTGAAATCATCAACGGGTCTGTGAGATTCCACATCACAGATTCGACAATCGACAACAATACGATTGCAATATTCAATCCACGCGTATATCGATTTTCCACAGTTGGTATCAGAGTCTTGGCTCCTTGTTCTTCAAATTTTTCTTAAAAAATTTGAACCATAAGTTTGATCTGCAAATTGTTGTTGTTTTTGATGAAATCAAAGCTATCATTAGCTTAGATTTGTTATTTCGTGAAGATCAGCAAGTTTTCACATCAATTGAAGTTCATTTGAGCCATCAATTTGAAGATTTAAGCAAACTTGTTCTTCAAGTCTTTAAATGCTCATGAACATGAAATTTTGATTTTGTTGTTGTTTGATCGAATTTAAGCTTCTAATAGCTTTAGTTTATGATAACTAACATATCTACAAATTTTCATATCAATTGGATAAACACATCTCTCGAATTTGAAGATTTTTAAAAATTTTGTGTTCTTGAGAAAAGTTCACCGTTCTTAAGGAAAAAATCATCAAAAATCACGGATCTGATGTTGTTTAGCTGAAATTGATAGTGGTTTTAGCTTAGAAACATCAAATCTAAAGTTCGTTTATCATTCACAACATCCAAATCATACATTTTGAACATTAATTCTTAGATATGGGTTTTTGTTGTTCTTGGTGTTCTTAATATGTTCATCATCTAAATCTGAGTTTAGGTGATGATTATATGAAATTGATTGTTGTTCTAGCTTAGAATCACTTATCTACAGCTATTATAACATTTGATTTTACCCAATTCCATCAGAAATCCAAGAATCAAAAGTTGGTTCATTCAAGAACATGAAGTTTGACGTTTTCAGAGTCAAACTGTTTTGAGCATTTGTGGCTTGTTGTCTTCATTTCTGGTCAATCTTAGAACGGTTCTCTACATAGGATTCATTGGCTTATTTGAACCTATACTCAGGATAGTGTGTCATTGTGTGAAGTGGTGATCATTGTTGCTATTTTTGATTAAGTTCTTGGGTGTCCATCGTGTACTGTTGATCGCGTGTGACGGATTGCTTTTGATTGTGCTTTACTTCTGCTACAATTCCTTTTTTAGGGGTTGTCTCTAGTGGACTCTGTCAGGTAATATAGACAGCAGGTGCCATTATGCTGCCCCGAGATCATGTTCGGTGACGAGATGTGCGAATACAAGGAAAAAGGATTTTAGATTAAGAGTGGTATCGTGGAATGTAGGAACCCTAACTAGTAAGTTACTAGAGTTAATTGACGTGCTAAGGAAACGTAGGGTCCAGATAGCGTGTCTCCAGGAGACTAGATGGCGGGGTGAGAGAGCAACGGAGTGCAATAGTTATAAACGTATTCAGGGTCTGACGGAACGAAAAATGGAGTAGGGTTTCTAGTTGCTAAGGAACTCCAAGATAATGTAGTGGAGGTAAGAAGATACGATGATAGAATTATGCTATTAAGAATAGTAATAGGGGATGAAGCAATGGCAGTAGTTAGTGCGTATGCTCCACATGTTGGACTAGGAGAAACAGAAAGAAAAAAGTTCTGGGAGAGTTTAGATCACGTTATGGGTGACATACCTAGAGACGAAAAAATATGCATAGGAGGAGATTTTAATGGGCATATCGGTAAGGATAATGACCACTTCCAGTTGGTGCATGGAGGCTTCGGGTATGGCCTTAGGAATGAAGGCGGTAAGGAGCTTCTTGACTTTGCAGTAGCGCATGACTTAGGAATCATAAATTCGTTTTTTAAGAAAAGAGAATCGCATCTAATCATGTTTAGCAGCGGCGGGAGACACACACAGATAGACTATTTATTGACGAGGAGAGAAGATCGTACCTCGTGGAAGGACTGTAAGACAATCCCAGGAGAGACAGTTGTGACACAACATCATATGTTAGTGGCGGATATACGCGTGAAGAGACCAATTGTCCAACAAAACAAGAGAATTAGACATACGATCAAATGGAGCCAGCTCAAAGGCGAAAACATTACCATTTTTAGAGATACATACCAATGAACCATCCTGGACCACAGGAAGACGCAAACCAAAAGTGGGAAGCCATGGCCAATACGCTCATTCAAGCAGCTAAAGAAACGCTTGGAGTTACAACAAAGAGGACAGTCGACCATAAGGAATCTTGGTGGTGGAACGAAAATGTACAGGAGAAGATACGAATTAAACAACAAAGTTTTAGAGAGTTTATACGCTGTAACAATAAGGGAGAACATCCAGAGCTAAAAGATAAATACAAGGAGGCTAAGAGAGAAGCGAAGAAATCGGTGTCAGAGGCAAAGAACGCGGCGTATGAGATGATGTATAAACGACTAGAGACGAAAGAAGGAGAGCATGACATGTTTAAGTTAGCCAAGGCAAGAGACAGCAGAAGACAAGACCTGAGAATTGTGAAGTTTATAAAGACTGCGGATGGAAAAGTTTTGGTGAACGACAATGACATCAAGGGGAGATGGAAAACTTACTTCGATAACCTTTACAACATAAAGAACCCAAATCAACAAACTGAGATAGATAGTACAACCCAAACAACACAACAAAATAATTGCTATTGTAGAAGCATCACAGTAGACGAAGTTACGAGAGCTATGAAGAAAATGGGAAGGGTTAAAGCTGTGGGGCCAGACAACATACCGATTGAAGTGTGAAAATGCCTGGGAGATGAGGGGTTCAAATGGCTAACAGATTTATTCAACACTATCTTTACGACAGGGATGATGCCGGACCAGTGGAGAACCAGTGTCATAGTCCCCATATATAAGAAAAAAGGAGATGTTCAAAGTTGCAAAAATTACAGGGGATTAAAGCTATTGAGTCACACGATGAAATTATGGGAAAGAGTTATTGACACGAGAATTAGACAGGAAACTCAGATAGCGTCAAACCAATTTGGATTTATGCCAGGACGCTCTACAACAGAAGCAATACACGCCATAAGGAGGATATTGGAGAAATACAGAGAAAAGAAAAGGGACCTCCATATAGTATTCATCGACCTAGAAAAGGCCTATGACAGCATTCCGCGTCAACTAATTTGGGTAAGTCTACGACTTAGAAGGGTACCAGAGAGCAACACAGATATCTCAACAGATGCTGGTACTCCTAACCCAGCCAATGTCAGCCTAAACAAGAAACTAAAAGAGGGAGAGATGGAACAATCTCACCAGATGTGCGGTTCTTCCGACTAAACCAACACAAATCAACCCAAATCTACAAATGAACACTGAATAGCAGATCTGAAGAATCAACGACGAGCTCCGTCTTGTGTTTACAACAACAACGAATCAGCAACAGCAGATCGCTGGAGATGATGAGTACCGCGAAGGAGATGCTCTTGGGTGAGGTGTTGTCGATCGAGAGAAAGCCGAGTGTAGCAGATCGAGAGAAAGCCGACAGTAGCAGATCTTGTCGATCGAGAGAAAGCCGAGAGAAAGCCGGTGGTCGCCGGTGGTAGGGTTAGGCCGGCGGAGGTCGCCGGTGGTGGGGTTAGGCCGGCGGAGGTCGCCGGTGAGGGTAGGTCGGCGGAGGTCGCCGGTGGTCGCCGGTGGGTGGGGGGGGTGAGGTCGGTGATGTGAACGTTGGTTCTGGTCAGGAATTTGAAAGTTGAATTTCATTCATAATCAACGTTTACAAAGAATATACAAATTATACTTGATTTTTGACTAAGTGTTCTATTTAATTCCACAGCTGATGAGATAATTCTACAGCTGATAATCTTCATTTTTCTTGCAAACAAGTGTCCACAGCTGATGCACAAATTCTATAGCTAATGCTTTAATTCCGCAGCTGATGATCTAATTCCACAGCTGACGCAACGTCCACAGCTGATGCACAACGTCCACAGCTGAAAATCTTCATCAGCTTGCAACCAAGTGTCCACAGCTGATGTGTAACATCCACAGCTGATGCACAACGTCCACAGCTGACAAACATACATTTGTCTAAGTGTTCAGAGCTGATGAATAAACACATCCACAGCTGATGTGTTAACACTAACAGCTGATGTGATAATATTTTCAGCTTAAAATTCGATTCAAAGCGAACGAGCAGAAGTTTATTCACACATCAACTCACCACCATCAATCAACATCATCCGTAACATCATCATCATCTTCAACATTCAACCATACATCCACCCAATTGACCCAAAACCACATCAAAAATTCAGTCATTACAGCCCCTGCACTAAGCGTTTTAGTGCAGCCCCAAACAAACCAAAATCAGCAACGAAATAGCACCTATTTAAGATGCAAAACTGCAGCTAAAAGGCTGCGTTTCAGCACCAATTTAAACAACATTTTTGCTGTGTTTCAGCAGCTAAATCAACAACGAAATAGCAGCTATTTAAGGTGCAAAACTGCATCTAAAAGGCTGCGTTTCAGCACCAATTTAAACAACATTTTGCTCTGTTTCAGCAGCTAAATCAGCAACCAAATAGCAGACACAAGTCCTGAATTCGTGGACATTCAACAACTTGATTTGCAGCGGACTTGATTCGATCTACAGTGGACAAGGTACCAAACACAAATCACAAGGCATACGCAGGGGACAACAAGCTGTATTCATTGCGGACAACCTTCGATCAAGAAGAACCCCCAAATCATGCATTTACAGCAGATGTTGTATGAGCTGAAACAAACTGCTGTTGACTTCTAAACCAAGTGTACAGTGGACAAGTTCACAGCACTCAGCAAATTCACAACCCCAAACACAGCAGCCAAGTTGTGACCACAGCGGACTATCAACTTCAATCTGCAGCAGATACACAAACAGAAGCATCAACATACAACGGACGTGCACATCGGACGTGTTAACAACATACATCGGGAACAAACCTGTCCACAGCGGACAAGTAAACTTGATTCACAATAACCCACAGCGGATGAATTAACCTTTTTCACAGCGGACAAGTATCGAACAACCACAGCCAACGAGCTATTTTGTTCACAACAGACAATTATACTCGACCCACTGCGGACGAGTAAGAAAAGTCCACAGCGGAGCGGACGACTAAAATCGGTCTTCAGCGGACGACAAACCTGAACCCACAGCAAACCTATTGTTTCGAGCACACAGCGTACGGTTTAACAACATACAGCGGATAAGCTTCTAGTCACAGCAGACAGAAATTTTGATTCCACAGCGGACACAGACGACTTGATACACAGTGGACGATCATAAAAAACCACACTGTCGGTGTCAACACCAAATCGACCGCAACAGCTTCAAAACACACCATTCCCTCAACAAGTCGATCCCACCTCAACGACCGACAGCCACACCATCGACTATCATCATCATCCTCGATCAATCTTCGACTTTCGAACACCATCAAAGAACCCCCAGATCACCTGCGACCCTCAATCAAGAACAACCCAAATCACCTGCAACCCTCAATCGACCCCGAACACCAATCAAAGATTTCTTCATTGTTACCGGTCGATTTCAACTCACCACACTAAACCTCGCTGATAAGTATTGCTGGTACTTCACCTGAGCTGTGAGATCGAGAGAGTGAGAGCAGAAAGATCGAGAGAATTAGGTGTTTGGAAGATATCAATTTTGACTTCCATTTTAAGTTTGACCAAGCAAAATATAATTTTTTTTAATTATTTTTATTAAAACAAACAAATTTCAATTGCTTTCAGAAGTTTTTAAACATTAACAAACTTTTAAGTTTTTCTCAGAAGCTTTTGTTTTCATTTTGACAAACATTTAAATTTTATCTCGGAAGTTTTTGTTTGGTTTAGGAAGTTTTAAATTTTGACAAACTTTTAAAGATTGTTCTCTGAAGTTTTAAAAGAGTTGTATTATTTTGAATCAAGTCACATAACTATTTAATTTTAATTGATAAGATCCAAATTTTATTACTTTTTAATTAAGCTTGATTAATATTAATTGAGCTAAAATAAATTGTAATCAAACAAAGTGAACTCTTTAATTAGGCCGATTTAAATAAATTGAGTTTTGACGTTCTTTGGATTCAATTAAAGTTTAAATTTGATTTTTGATTTAAAATACAACACAAAATTTCAAAATATTTTGTTTTTAAACAAAATGGAAAATTTAAATCATTCACTAACACTCGTGTTTCAAGAAACCGAGCTATATTTCTTGCTGCAGGTAGAAAGAGATTTCAAGAAATCAAACAAAGCAAACCAAGCTGCAAACAACCAAACAACAACAGCAAATCAAACAAAAGCTGCAAACAACCAAACAACAACAGCACATCAAATAATAACTCATTATTTGATACACAAACATTCAATTATACACAAGTCACATTGAGAAAGAACTGATGCATTTACATTTATGTGATCTTACAAACTCAAACAACACATTGTCTAATGATTTGATAAAATGCAGAGATGGAACAATCTCAAAGAAATGATCAAGCAAAAATCAAGACATTGAATCAACAAAACATCAGTTTAACTCAAGGGATGAACCAGTTGCAAGACGTAATGGTTCAACAACAAATCAAGCTTGGAGAGTTAACTGCTGAGCTTGCAAAAGCCACAAACATCAACAACACAAACATTCCTCCATTGCCTGAAATTCTTGAAGACAGAAAGATCAATCTATGCTCATCAGCATGCATAGATGAAGTTCAGGCTTATCGGAAACATTGCAACAATCTATCATACATGATAAAGGGGGAAAGAGATTCATATGCAGAGGAATTACAAACTTCTGCAAAACAAATCAGTTCATTAGAGAAAGAAGTTGATAAATTTCTTAAAGAAAATCACAAGCTAAATGCCCAATCAACTGAACTCTTTATGAAGTTAACAAACACAAAAGCTGAAGTTGAAGCCAAAATATCAGAAGCAAGTATAACTAAAACAATCATTAACTTGCAACATTACATTGAGTTTCTAAATCAAGCAATCAATACAGAAAAGGTTATAAATGCAGAATTAAAGATACAACGTAAAGCCTTTGAAGATAAAATCAATTCTCTTCTAAAAGATGTAGACAAACTCCTTGGAGAAAGATTTAGTCTTCAAGCTCAAGTTATAAGACTCACAGAGCCTTTAACAAAGACAAAATCAGATCATGCATCAACAGAAGTTGAACTTGAAAATTTAAAGATGACCGCAAGCAAGTTAGAAGAACTACTTAATGCACAAAGAGATCAAAAGAAGAGTGTTAGAATTACATATCATGTTGTTCCTCCACCTTACAATGATAACTACATAGAAATGCCAACTTCAATGACAAGTCCAATTAAAGAACATTTAAAGATGCATGATTATCATCAAACAGACAAACCATCCAACATCACTCAACTCACTTTTCCTGAAACAACACTAAAGCTATACTTCAAACCAGAATCACCACAGAATGAAACCTTTCATTCCTATGATGATCAAGATGGAGATCCTATAAGTGATGGCAGTGATGAAAAAACCAACCAACTAAACAAACAAACATTGTCATGTGTTAATCATGTCATTGAAGAAAGAAATCCAAAACAAACACAACCACTCAAATCCAAAACAGCAAAGCCTAATAACAAACAAAAGGCTATGGTTCTCAATGAGAAATTCAAACCAGCAGGATTTCTTGAACCAGAATTGCCGAAGGCTAAACTAAAAGAAAAGATTAAGATGAAGTTAAAGAACAAACAAAGCTTGAGGTACAAGAAATAAAAGAACAAGTCAAAAGAAAGAAGACCAGATCTAAAAGAAAGAAGAAAAGTCAAATCAAGTCTTCTACACCTGATCCAAACCAACCATCAACCTCAAAAGCTATATTAGAAACTCCAAAACAATAAACAATTCTCTATGAGACATCTAATTCAGAGTCACATAACACTTCAGAGTGTAAAAACACTAAGAGTGATACATATATATGTACTCACAAGAGAAAACAACACAAACAACCAAGACAAAAGGCTATGAAGTTCCAAGCAAATCAAACTTCATCATTCAAGCCTAAGAGAAGAAGATCCCGACCTACTCCTTACTGCTTACATTATGACATGGAGAATCATACTATTTCAGAGTGTTCATACAACAACTCTCCCACATCATCATACAGAAGAGGTCAAAGATCTTAGCATACATCAGAGTCATACTAACCAAGATCGGAGCATGAGTACTACAATAGCCATTATAGCTACTCTTCTCCTCGATCACATCAACATGGGTATGATTTTAAAAATTATGATATTCATGATTATTGGGCACCAAGATATTATCCTAGGTCATACACACAACATAAGTATGATAGATATAGGAATAATAACTGGTATAATGATTATCATAGAAGATCACATCCATCAAATTATTATAATCATGATTATAATTCTTATGATGAATATGATCACATGCCTAGAAGAAACAAACATAATCAAGGATAAAGATCCTTTGATACACCTCTATAAAACTTTCAAAAGCAAAATAGATTTTCTAAACCAACCAAAAGATTTTCAAAAACCAAACAAACTCCTTTTGTTAAACAAGCTAAAGTTAAGTCAGTTGGTTTAAATCACAACAATGTTGGAGAAAGAAAACAATTTCAGGAGGTGAATTTGATATATCACCAGATAAAGCAAAATCATACACATATGAACAAGTCACATGTAAAGATTCTAATGGACAGCTCAGGATAGTAATGGCTTGGGTTAAAACATCTAACTGATTTGCTAGTGTGATAGGGACAGTTATGGAGGCCTGCCAACCCAAGAAAAGTTAGCAGTGGCTGATCCATTCCCATGACAGGAATGTTCTTCCTGTTCATGATGTTTATGATGCAACTAAGCCAAATGGAGTAGAAATTAACAAGAAATTAATGCAGGATTTAAATCACTTATGGAAACTATAATGACAATGCAAGAAACAACCGATGTTTCATTCCATCTGCTTAGTCTGAATAAATTGCTACATGGACTAACTGTTTATGATCTCTATTGAATTGATAACACATATGCCATTTCTTTATTTTCTCAAAAAACAAAAAAATCCTAAAAATTAGAAAATCAAGAAAAATCCAAAAATATTTCTATTGAATCTTCCTGCATTTACATGAGAAATGATAGTACACTTATCTAATATCCTCTACATCTATTTTTTAAATCAATAAAGACTGACAAGACTTTGTTTGATATGTTAGTAGGCTTAGCTTGGATTGAAGATAAGCATATTGGTGATGAATTAAATCAATATGCATTGTGGACCAAAACCATCTTAGGGTATTGATAAGCAATGGTTTTTCCAAGTGTTTGCTTGTGTGGTTACCTAAACAAACCATGCGAAAATGGTTTATAAATTTCTCATGGATAAAAGCATCTGTTTCTCCTTTGTTGTATGTAAATACAGACCCGGAGTAAACATGAGGACAACTTCTGTTGTGCTGAGCACAGATCTAGTTGACCTTGCACTAAAAGTGTTGATGCTAAAAAGAACCCTAATGTGGATCAAAGATAAAAGAATCCCAATGAGGATCAACTTCCAATGTGAAGCATAAAAGAATCTCAACACAGATCAAATATAAAAGAATCCCAAAGTGGATCAAATCTGTAACACCCGTATTTTTTTTAGCAAGAAATAAAAGAAAAAGGAAGAAAAAAAGAGAAAATAAAAGCAACTAAAAAGGAGGGACCAAAAGTGCCAAATGGGCAAAGTTATTATTTATTTTGTACAAAAGGAAGGCATGGTCGCCCATTACCTCCTGCACATTTCTTTGCATCGGTTTTTAGAGAGAGAAAGCAGCAGGAGCAGAAAACCATCGGGATTTTTGAAGAAGAACCTGAGAAATTCGAAGTTTTTGGGTGAGAAATCTCGAATTATGATATTTAGGATGATTCTAGAACCATTTATGAGCTTATAAATGTAACTAGTGTGTTCGGGTTGCACTGTGTGTGTGTTTTAGGTGTATAAACGACTGAGACGTTCAAGGAAAAGGGCATCTAAAACCCGAAGGCAAATTAAGGTGAGTTCTAGACCCCTTTTTACTGATTTTTAAACGTTTTGGGGCTGGAAATGCATATATATGTTTTTTTTATAAAATTTATGCTGATACCCGTATGAACTGAATGTATGCATGTTTATGTTTATGCCAGATTTATGCCTAGAATCATGTGTATATGTTTAGAATTAGGCATTATGATGTTTGGGACTTGGATTATGGATTAGACTCATGAACAGGTTGCAAATATGTCTGAAAATGGGACTTAGAATAATTAATTACAGGTTGATGAGTCCACCAGTGCTCATACGACCAACAGTGTGGTCGTATGACCAGGAGATATATTTTTTCTAAGTGTAATGTGAGAAGTCCAACAGGGCTCATACGCCCAACAGGGCTCATACGCCCAGCAGTGCTCATACGCCCATAGTAAAAAATTTTCTAAGTGTAAGCTGGTAAGTCCGACAGTGGTGAAACGCCTGAACAGGGCTCTTACGCCCAAACACTTAGAATTTTTAACAGAATTTTCTTGGAGACTGTGCAGTAGGGTTTCGCATGAATGTTGACTGGGACTTTATTAAACGCGTATGATTATGTTTGATTGTAATAATACCCCTTTTCTTAATATTTTAATTAATATTATGATTAGGGCTATTATTAAGCTTATTATTGATATTATTATTAATATTATTAGTATTATTATTATTAATATGCTTATTAATAATAATATTGTATGACTTTACGTGGAATGATCATGATCAAGACATGAATTATTATCATTAATAAAGTGAAAGATTAATGATAAAGAAGAATGGAATGTAAATGAACGTAAGAAAGGCTTGCAAGCAAATGTATGGAGGTGCACACCCCTGGCAAGTGTTAGCTCAACTGTGATGCGGGTTCGCTACCCGAAGGATGCACACAGGGTCAATCTTTGAGATTGACAATGGGTGAGCAACTTTGGTAGCTAATAACGATCGGGGTGTAGCATATGGTATTGGTACAATTCACCTTTCAATGCGTGCAAGTAAGTATGAACGGGATTCTTGTCATTCGACCACAGTAATCATAGCCAAGTGCTATGAAGTGGGTAAAGCCTGACAGAATCCATACAAGAAGTTAAAGATAACGATGAATAACGAATGATGAAGATAATAACGAATATTATCTCTGTGTACGTATGATGTATGAACACATGCACGAAAGGATACTTTTAAATAAGTAAAAGTATGTTTTATTACAAAACTAGAACTCACTCAGCAACGCTGACTTTTATGTATTTTCCAGTTGGCAGGTAGTGTTGCTGAGGATGGCACGAGGCGGCTACTCAGCTCTTTTGGGATGACATTCTTTTGTTAACGTTTTTGTATTGTAATGCAAACAAATGATATTTTGTAACGGGTGTTGTATTACTTTACGAAAAGCATTTAAAGTAAAAATTTAAAGTTTCCGCTGCATGGTTTTTATTAAGTTATTTTAAATGTATGTTTTATGGGTAATGACGACCAACTGTGAGGTGCCCGGGAAAGGGGGCCTTACAAGTTGGTATCAGAGCCAAAGTTTAAGTGAAATGGGTAAATTTTTAAAACAAACCTAAAACTTAAACTGAGAATGGGACAGGGAGAATGAGAATGCCATCTGAGTAGCTGCGTGCCATCAGGTATTTTCTTGAAAGTTAACCAGTGTTACGTGCGCATGCTATGTGTTTATGTGTACTGTTAGACTTAGATACTAATGTAGTCAGGACAGGTAATGCTCGAGGTGTGAAGAGTAGAGTAAGTGGCTAATCACAACTGGCCACTGTAATTAGGGACTTACTGTACTTGACATAAACTGAGCTATTTCCTTGAATGACCGTGTTGGTGTTTAAATCTTTCAGTGTAATAGAAGATGGTCGGTGGTAGATCATCTAAAGCCCCAATTGGTGGAGGCAGTGGCGGAAGTGGTGCGGAACCACGAGCCACAAGAGGTAGGCCTAGACAAGAGAAGAAGGTTCCCGAAGAACCTAATACTACTCCCTCGGGGGGGGGGGGGTGGATGAGAGTGATAATGTGAGAGCCTCGGTGAAAGAGACGGTGATCGAGGAGGTGCACCAAGTCATGCAGACAATCTTACCGTCTGTAGTGACCGAAGTAATAAAGGCCGTACGTGAAGACGATAGACGAGGGAGGAATCGGTCCTCAGGAAGACAGCAACAGACAGAAGCAGAAACAGTATTATCTGATGATGAAGAGGAAGAGGAAGAAGAACAGTTACGGGAGACCGCCCGGGGTTGTAACTACGGGCATTCATGAGGTGCAAACCCCCAACTTTTGATGGGTCTGGTACTGCTACTGATGCTCACCAATGGGTGATGGAAATGGAAGCTGTCCTCGATATTAGTGATTGCCAGGAGGACAAGAAGGTGAAGTTTGCTACCCACTCTTTTACAGGGTCGGCTTTATGCTGGTGGAAAAATATAGTCCAAGCCGAGGGTAGCAGGGCTATAGGGAAGATGAAGTGGGCTGAGTTGAAAAGGCTGGTGATCGAGGAATTCAGTCCTCGTCGGGAAATGGATAGAATAGAGAGAGAGTTCCTGCAGTTGGAGGCGGGGACGATGACCCACCAACAATATACCACCAAGTTTAACGAATTGGCGCTGTTGGTGCCGGAGCAGGTGACGCCTGTGTCCCGAAAGATCAACCGGTATATTCAGGGGCTGCCAGCTGAAATTCGTTGGCACTTGATTTCTGCCCGACCAAGCACTTTCAGGTCGGCAGTGGATTTGGCGGGAAGGTTATTCGATGAACGTGCTGCTTTGGTGAAGGCTGAGGGAAGCAAGAAAGGAAGTGGAGAGAAGAACTGGCAAGGGAAGAGATTTGGTCGGGGTGATACTTCGACAAACAACAAGAAGGCAAGGGTGGATGACCGCCGAGTGGTCGTGTCTGGAGCTGGGGTGAGGAAGTGTGGTAAGTGTGGAAAGGAGCACTCAGGGGAGTGCAAGTGGGGATCCAACCTCTGCTTTAAGTGCGGGAGGACAGGGCACATATCAAAAGATTGCCGGATGGGCAAGTGCTTTAACTGTGGAGAAAGTGGCCATATGAGCAGGGACTGTAAGAAGCCGAGGGCTGAGGCTTCAGGGGTAAAGAAGACGGGAAGTGAAGGTCCGAGAGCAAGTGCCAGGGCTTTCACTATGACGCAGGAAGAGGCTAGGACGGACCCCGATGTGGTGTCAGGTACGTTTCTAGTAAATCAAACTCTTGCTTCTGTGTTATTTGACTCTGGTGCTAGTAGGAGTTTCATTTCTGCTACTTTCTGTGCTAAATTGCCTGTTAGTAGCAAATGCATTAGTGAGCCTTTTTATGTAGAAACTGCTATTGGTAAGTCCACTAGAGTTACTGATGTGATAGAGGACTGTACCATGGAGTTAGAAGGTCATAGGTTTGCTGCTAGATTACATGTGATGCCCCTAGGAGGATTTGATGTAGTGTTAGGGATGGACTGGTTAGCAACCTACGAAGCGAATATCGTGTGCCGAAAGAAGATGATTAGACTGACGGCGACCGACGGAAGTCCGGTGACAATTTATGGCGATCGAGTTACGACGATTCCGAAGGTGATCTCGATGGCGGTGGCGGGAAAGTGTATGAGGCGCGGATGTAGCGCCTACTTATGTTATGTAAAGAATGTAGAGACGCCAACACCACAGCTATGCGATGTGCCAGTGGTGTGTGACTTTCCAGACGTGTTTCCCGAAGACTTATCGGGATTGCCACCTGACCGAGAGATCGAATTCCAGATCGACCTGATACCGGGTGCCCAACCTGTCGCAAAAGCACCGTATCGCTTGGCTCCGACGGAGATGAAAGAGTTGATGGAGCAGTTGCAGGAGCTGCTGGATAAGGGGTTTATCCGACCGAGTATCTCACCTTAGGGTGCTCCGGTTCTGTTCGTAAAGAAGAAGGATGGTAGTATGAGGATGTGCATCGACTACCGCGAGCTGAATAAGCTGACGGTGAAGAACAGATACCCCTTACCAAGGATCGATGACTTGTTTGATCAACTTCAGGGTGCCAGTTGGTTTTCAAGGATAGATCTTCGATCGGGTTACCATCAACTAAAGGTGAAGGAACAAGATATCCCTAAAACAGCCTTTCGTACGCGCTATGGTCACTACGAGTTTCTTGTCATGTCTTTTGGGTTGACCAATGCGCCGGCTGCTTTTATGGATTTGATGAACCGAGTGTGCCGACCAATGTTAGATAAATCAGTAATTGTGTTCATCGATGATATCCTGATTTATTCGAGAAGCGAAGAAGAGCATGCCGGTCATATTCGGGAAGTATTGGAAACGTTGAGAAGGGAGAAATTGTACGCCAAGTTCTCCAAGTGCGCCTTTTGGTTACGCGAGGTGCAATTTCTGGGTCACGTAGTGAATGCAGAAGGAATAATGGTGGACCCAGCAAAGGTTGAGGCTGTGATGCAATGGAAATCACCAAAGACGCCATCCGAGATTCGTAGCTTCTTGGGATTGGCGGACTATTATAGAAGATTTATTCAAGACTTTTCAAAGATCACCTCACCTTTGACAAAATTGACTCGTAAGGACGTAAAATTCGTGTGGGGTCGAGAGCAGGAGATGGCTTTTGAGGAGTTGAAGGCAAGACTAACACAAGCTCCTGTCTTGACTTTGCCTGAGGGAAGTGAAGACTTAGTGGTCTATTCGGATGCATCTTATTCTGGGCTAGGTTGTGTGTTGATGCAACGTGGAAAGGTGATAGCCTACGCATCTCGACAGCTGAAGACCCACGAAGTCAACTATCCCACACACGATCTAGAATTAGCCGCGGTGGTTTTTGCGTTGAAGATTTGGCGGCACTATCTATACGGGACAAAGTGCACTATCTTCACAGACCACAAAAGCTTGAAGTATTTCTTCGAGCAGAAGGATTTAAACATGAGGCAAAGGCGATGGTTGGAGCTCATAAAGGATTATGACTGCGAAATCCATTACCATCCGGGCAAGGCCAATGTGGTGGCTGATGCCCTTAGCCGAAAAGAAAGACCTGAGCCGATTCGGGTGAAGGCTTATCAGCTGATCATGACCCCCGATGTGATGACACAGGTTAAGGAGTTTCAAGACGAGGCTTTGAAAGAAGATCGTCTTAACTCCGAAAGGATGAGAAGCCTAGTGACGGAATTGGGAGAGAACACTCTTGGTGTTAAGGCCCGATTTGGGCGAATGTGGATTCCTCGATACGGGGATCTACGTGGAAGAATCATGGATGAGGCCCATAAGACCCGATACTCCATTCACCCCGGTGCTACCAAAATGTACCACGATATGAAGAAGGATTACTGGTGGCCGGGTATGAAACGTGACGTAGTGGAGTACGTAAGTAAGTGCCTGACTTGTTTACAAGTGAAGGCGGAACACCAGAAACCCTACGGGAAGATCCAACCGTTGGATATACCCGAGTGGAAGTGGGAGCATATCACCATGGACTTCATCACGAAGTTACCACGTACCCCTAAGGGGTATGATGCCATATGGGTGATAGTTGACCGCTTGACAAAGAGTGCCCACTTCCTACCAATCCGCGAAACGTACTCATCTGAAAGATTGGCGGATCTGTTCATCAAAGAAATTGTAGCTCGTCATGGTGTGCCGGTGTCTATTGTGTCTGATCGTGACACCCGGTTTACCTCCAAGTTTTGGAAGAGATTTCACGATGCAATAGGGACGAGACTACACATTAGTACAGCATATCACCCTCAGACAGACGGTCAGTCTGAGAGGACGATCCAAACACTCGAGGACATGCTTCGGGCGTGCGTGATCGATTTTGGAGGAAGTTGGGATGACCATCTGCCGTTAGCAGAATTCTCGTACAACAACAGTTATCATGCCAGCATTGGCATGCCACCCTACGAGATGCTATACGGTAGGAGACGTAGGACGCCCGTATGTTGGGGAGACATTGGGCAGAAGGAACTGGGAGGTGTTGAGGTGATTGAGGCAACGACTGAGAAATTGGAAAAGATCAAAGCCTTCATGAAAGCGGCGAAAGATAGGCAAAAGTCGTATGCTGACAAGAGGCGAAGACCGATAGAGTTCAAGGTTGGTGACCAAGTTATGTTGAAGGTCTCACCCTGGAAGGGAATCATTAGATTCAGGAAACGAGGTAAGCTAAGCCCGAGATATATAGGACCTTTCCGAATTATCGCACGAGTAGGAGAGGTGGCCTATCGACTTGAATTGCCAGATGAGTTAAGTGGAATTCATCCCACATTCCATGTATCTCATCTGAGAAAGTACTTAGCTGATGAAGACATGGTTGTACCACTGGAGGATATCGAGGTGGATGAGAGGCTCAACTACGTAGAGCAACCAGTGGAAATCATTGATCGTAAAGAAAAGAGGTTGAGGAATAAAGTGGTTCCTCTTGTGCGTGTACAGTGGAAGCACAGGAAGGGATCCGAGTCTACGTGGGAGACTGAAGAAGAGATGAGGCAGCACTACCAACATCTGTTTGAGGAATAACAGGTTTCGGGGACGAAACCTATATAAGGGGGGTGGACTTGTAACACCCGTATTTTTTTTAGCAAGAAATAAAAGAAAAAGGAAGAAAAGAAGAGAAAATAAAAAGCAACTAAAAAGGAGGGACCAAAAGTGCCAAATGGGCAAAGTTATTACTTATTTTGTATAAAAGGAAGGCATGGTCGCCCATTACCTCCTGCACATTTCTTTGCATCGGTTTTTAGAGAGAGAAAGCAGCAGGAGTAGAAAACCATCGGGATTTTGGAAGAAGAACCTGAGAAATTCGAAGTTTTGGGTGAGAAATCTCGAATTATGATATTTAGGATGATTCTAGAACCATTTATGAGCTTATAAATATAACTAGTGTGTTCGGGTTGCACTGTGTGTGTGTTTTAGGTGTATAAACGACTGAGACGTTCAAGGAAAAGGGCATCTAAAACCCGAAGGCAAATTAAGGTGAGTTCTAGACCCCTTTTTACTGATTTTTAAACGTTTTGGGGCTGGAAATGCATATATATGTTTTTTTTATAAAATTTATGAACTGAATGTATGCATGTTTATGTTTATGCCAGATTTATGCCTAGAATCATGGGTATATGTTTAGAATTAGGCATTATGATGTTTGGGACTTGGATTATGGATTAGACTCATGAACAGGTTGCAAATATGTCTGAAAATGGGACTTAGAATAATTAATTACAGGTTGATGAGTCCACCAGTGCTCATACGACCAACAGTGTGGTCGTATGACCAGGAGATATATTTTTTCTAAGTGTAATGTGAGAAGTCCAACAGGGCTCATACGCCCAACAGGGCTCATACGCCCAGCTGTGCTCATACGCCCATAGTCAAAAATTTTCTAAGTGTAAGCTGGTAAGTCCGACAGTGGTGAAACGCCTGAACAGGGCTCTTACGCCCAAACACTTAGAATTTTAACAGAATTTTCTTGGAGACTGTGCAGTAGGGTTTCGCATGAATGTTGACTGGGACTTTATTAAACGCGTATGATTATGTTTGATTGTAATAATACCCCTTTTCTTAATATTTTAATTAATATTATGATTAGGGCTATTATTAAGCTTATTATTGATATTATTATTAATATTATTAGTATTATTATTATTAATATGCTTATTAATAATAATATTGTATGACTTTACGTGGAATGATCATGATCAAGACATGAATTATTATCATTAATAAAGTGAAAGATTAATGATAAAGAAGAATGGAATGTAAATGAACGTAAGAAAGGCTTGCAAGCAAATGTATGGAGGTGCACACCCCTGGCAAGTGTTAGCTCAATTGTGATGCGGGTTCGCTACCCCGAAGGATGCACACAGGGTCAATCTTTGAGATTGACAATGGGTGAGCAACTTTGGTAGCTAATAACGATCGGGGTGTAGCATATGGTATTGGTACAATTCACCTTTCAATGCGTGCAAGTAAGTATGAACGGGATTCTTGTCATTCGACCACAGTAATCATAGCCAAGTGCTATGAAGTGGGTAAAGCCTGACAGAATCCATACAAGAAGTTAAAGATAACGATGAATAACGAATGATGAAGATAATAACGAATATTATCTCTGTGTACGTATGATGTATGAACACATGCACGAAAGGATACTTTTAAATAAGTAAAAGTATGTTTTATTACAAAACTAGAACTCACTCAGCAACGCTGACTTTTATGTATTTTCCAGTTGGCAGGTAGTGTTGCTGAGGATGGCACGAGGCGGCTACTCAGCTCTTTTGGGATGGCATTCTTTTGTTAACGTTTTTGTATTGTAATGCAAACAAATGATATTTTGTAACGGGTGTTATATTACTTTACAAAAAGCATTTATAGTAAAAATTTAAAGTTTCCGCTGCATGGTTTTTATTAAGTTATTTTAAATGTATGTTTTATGGGTAATGACGACCAACTGTGAGGTGCCCGGGAAAGGGGGCCTTACAAAATCATGAGAATTTATACTCTAAGTAGCCTGGTTCAAGTTGTGATAAAGTGCATCCTTACATTTCATGAGGAGGGTTATGCTTCCATACTTCTGAGTGTGGGGTACTCATTTAGCATATCTAATCAAACTTAAACATGATAAATATCACAATGTGTTGAAAATAGATCCTTGCATGAGTTTAAGTGGACAAACATACTTTCAATCAACTTTGTTCTTTATCTATGTCTATTCCAAACTTTAAACATTCTTAGATGTATAGGATTTTGGATTAGTATGATCTCATTGCAGTTGAAGGATTCATGCTTGTAAATATCTTAATTTTGAAAAATCTAAAATACCAAAAAGATTTGTCATTCTTAGTATTTTTCTTAGTTTTGACAGATTTACATGTGTTATTGATTTAGGAGTAAAACTTCCCTGCAATACCTCTACCTAGAGGATTTAGACTTTTCAGGTGATGAATTGCATGACATGTCTGAGTTTCTTATTCAGTTCAAGATGTCAAAAGAACACTCCTGCTTCCTTCAAAGATCTTCTGCCAGTTGCTAAGAACTAAGAATCCTCCTCTTGGTGTCTCATACATAAAAGTTCCTCACCCTCCAAAGCTTTTGTTGAGGGAGAGTATATGTTAAGTCTGAAGAATTTCTGATGCTTCTCATTCACTTCTGAAGTTGAGATAAAGCTGCTGATATTGCTACCTGTGCGATCCATAATGTATGCAAATGGGTGTATCTTCAAGTCTTCAAAATGAGACTAGAAGATCAAGCTGATGAAACATACATCAAGTGTCGTACCCAAGTCTTTATGTGCCGAAACAAAGTCATTTTCTCCATGCCTTTTTATGAAGCTTCTAAGAAGATGCTACCAAAAAGGGGGAGAAGACTACACTATAAGGTGCACATCAATCAACATACAAGGTTTTGATAATCATGAGATTTTGGCAGCATCATCTTAAGGGGAGTACTATTGGACTATTTGAAGATGAAACTTACCAAAACCTGAATGCCAAATCTTATGATGATTACCAAAACCGACAAGGTGAAGATTTGCTAAAGATATGGTCAAAACGAAGAATATTGACCAAAGTCAAACTTGGTCAAAATTGGTCAACCATGATCAAAGTCAACAGTCAACATCAGCGGTCATCCTGAATGACTTTAGCATCCGGCAGTCACGCATCAGCAATAGAGAATTTATCACACTTAGAACTATTTGTGTGTAATCATTTTGTGCTTAAATGGAATTTTTCTTATTTTTGTAAAGAGTATAAATGACTAAGTGTAGTCATTTATACTCAATAAGTGAGAAGAGAGATTATCATTGTTTTAGAGAGAAAAACACATACAAAAGGTGTAATCACTAACAATTTAGAGAATTCAAGGTTGAGTGTGTGTTAGAGAAAGTGTTTTTCTTACAAACTCCTTTGTAATTCTCTTGAATATCATACATATGAATGAATGAAATTTATATGAAGATGTGTTCTTGAATTTGTTCATCATTCATTCATCATCATACATATTCAAACTTGCATACAGATCTTCACTTGAAATCATCAACGGGTCTGTGAGATTCCGCATCATAGATCTGATAAACGACAATAATAAGATTGAAATATTTGATCCGTATATCACTTTTCAACACAATGTGACCAGAAACTGCACTTCTCGTATCCAGAAGTCATACTTAGAGAACTTAGCATATAGTTGCTCCTTCTTTAATAGTTCTAAGATCAACCGTAGGTGCTCTTCGTGTTCCTCCTTGGTCTTAGAATAGATCAATATGTCATCAATAAACATGATAACAAACTGATCAAGGTAGGGTTTGCACATGCGGTTCATGAGGTCCATGAACATCGCTGGTGCATTAGTCAACCCAAAGGGCATGACCAAGAATTCATAATGGCTATAGCGAGTCCTGAATGTCGTCTTTGATATGTCTTCCTCTTGGACTCGCAATTGATGATAACCAGATCTTAGATCAATATTAGAATAGTAAGTGGATCCCTGAAGTTGATCAAACAGATCATCAATACCAGGTAAGGGATACCGGTTCTTGACTGCGACCTTGTTCAACTCCCTGTAGTCAATGCACAGCCGGAATGTGCCATCCTTCTTCGTATGAAAGAGAACATGGGCTCCCCAAGGTGATGAGCTAGGTCGGATAAAGCCCTTATCTAGCAATTCCTGAAGTTGTGCCGACAACTCCTGTAACTTATTTTGGTGCTAATCGATAAGGTGCTCTAGCTATTGGGGCAGCACTAGGAGTCAACTAAATCTGAAATTCCATTTGGTGATGAGGTAGTAATCCAGGTAGGTCCTCTGGAAACACCTCTGGAGAATCACGAACCACTAGAATATCCTCCATCTTCCTTTCCTCTTGTTGTTTGTCGGTCACCAAGGCTAGTATAACTAGTCGACCTTTATGTAGCATCTTCTTCGCCTTCATGATTGATATGATGCCTATCATAGCACCACTCCTTTCGCCCTTGACCGAAAGAACTTCTCCATCCTCAAGAGGGATACATACAATCTTCTCATAACACACTACCTCTGCTTGCTTCCCGGATAGCCAATCCATTCCCACAACCACATCAAAGCTCCCACGTGTAATGGGCATAAGATCTATGTCAAAAACGTGTCCGGCCAGTTCTATCTTACAACCCTTGTGAACATGCATGATGTTAATTTGTTTAGCATCAGCTAACTCTATGGTATAGGTGATATCCAAGGTAGAAGGCATATGATTCATAAGACTACATAATTTAGTGGAAATAAAACTCCTATTGCCTCCAGTGTCAAATAAAACAGTAGCAAAACAATCATTTACAAGAAATTTGCCAGTAACAGTAGTAGGGTCGTTTAAAGCCTCACCTGAACCCATAACGATGGCTCTCCCTTTGGCTCCACAATTATTGCCACCATTGTTTCCACCATTCCCTACATTATTGTAGTTATTCCCGTTGTTTCCCGCATCATTGCCATTTTTCCTCAAATTAGGGGAGTTTCTCTTGTAGTTTCCTTCCTTCCCACATGCGAAGTAACGCTTAGGTGTTTATTGTGGTTGTTGTGAGTTCTTCATTAGCTCGACAAAACAGTCCTTCACTGCGTGTCTTAACTTTCCACACCTCTGGCAGTTGAGGTTATCACACCTACTGGTGTGATGATAGTTGCAACGGTTACACTTAGGATACCTTCCCACGTATCCTCCTTGTCCTTGGTTGTTAGTGGCGGTCTGATTAAAACCTTGGTTGTTATCAAACTTCCTTGGTTGTTGCTGATGTTGTTACTACTTGTCACACCCCCCGCTGGTAGCGGAAACACGGGGATGCGAGCTAGACGGGATCGTCATAACACATGGTATACGATAGAGTAGCAATAAAAATATGATGACAAGCGTGTCATGACGACACCCGAACACAAACGGAGACTTGTGTCGTGTATAATCAATGTTCACGACAGCATAGTCATAAGCACAACACAAATGATCACAAAAACATTGATAATAGCTTGTAATGTAATATTCCCACAACATGGGAACAAGTATACAAAAGATCATATTCATGTTCAAGCTTTACAAAAGTAATAAACACGAAATGCATCCTAGGGTCTCCTCTAAAAGGCAGCACTCCTAGAACTTCAATTTCCTTGATCACCTGAAAAGTAATGCTCAAAACGGTCAACAATAATGTTGGTGAGCTTCGCAGGTTTAAATTGTAAACTTGTAATTGATGCTGTATATTGTTTGTAGTGGAATACCGTGCATACAGTTATAAGTAAGTAAAATCACATACCATGAGTTTTATACAACCAAACCTAATGACGTACACAAAGAAACTTGTCAGAATATATTCACCCAAGGCCCGTTCCTGGCAGTGTGATGGTACTCACAAGTAACCATCTGTCAAGGGTGGGGGTGTCAACCCAGTAGTACTACTAATACCTATCTGTTGGTTCCAACATCGGAATTAATGGTTGTAAGACAGTCCACACAGTAACATCATGTATGTATCAGATAAGTACTCACAAGATAGTATCACGTTGATTCCAAGTATAAAAATTGTATGTATAGTGTACAGCATTTAAAATGTGTGAGCATACTCTTCCCCCATGTTTGTAAAAGATTGAAACAATGTATAAGCGTAAAAAGGGGCCACGAAACTCACTTGTTAAGTGGTAAGTATGTCTGATGAAACTTCCCAAACTTGTATGTATGTATGAATAGTCAATCACCTATTGACAGTTATGTTAAGAATTAATCTTATGGACTACTATTAATAATATTGTTTAATTGAATCGGGTCATTTCGGTTCGGTCGTGGGTAGTACACACAAGCAGTCACACACATCTTAGTCTAGATTATTTTAAATAGTATGTGCCTGTTAATGGCGTTGACTTTAATCTTTGTGATCAAGCTATGAAACTTAATTATATTTTATTATCGTCGTGAGATCTCCGAAGAGGGGATCCACACACACACACACACCATTAAGTCATACAGTGGGACCGGACGCACGACTGACACTCCATTCACACGAGTGAACTTTCAGTCGTACGAATTAGCTACTTTCGTACAATTGAACCTTCATTCATGTGACTAAGCCTTCAGTCGTACCACGCAATACCAGTCGCACGACCCAACAGCCAACCGCGCGACTCGAAGTCCCTCCGCGTGAATCAGCTTCATTCGCGCGAGTGGACTCCCTTTCGCGCGACAGGCATCTGACCGTGCGACTCACGCACAATCGCACACACACACATTCGCGTAGCCCAGTCACGCGACAACCCCTGTCGCGTGACATCTCCAGTCGCGTGACAACCTCTATTTCGCACCCACCGACAGTCGCGCGACACAACCGCGCGACTTACCTATTCGCTCATGTCTTAAGTCGCACACTCACATGTAGTCGCACGCCCCTGTCGCGCGACAACCCCATTCGCGCCATCGGGAGTCGCGACGGCAGTGAGTTGAAGGTCGGCCTTCGGCTGCCCGATCACGAGTGTTACCCAACCAGAACCTCCAGAACTCATATTCTAACCTATCTAGACAAGGAGCACACTCAGAAACAAGACATGCAAGTCCACACGACCTCATGTGCTCGGATGAACCCGAGCACCCGAAAACCCTCGAAACGCAGCTGTAAAACCGAGCTAAATGAGGTAGTCGAAGTTATCTACCTGCTAGGAACGTGTAGTCACGATGATACTCAAGATTTGAAGACGAAAATGCGAGAAACGGGTCGGTTTTGGTGTTGGTTTCTAGAGAGAGAGAGTAGAGAGAAAATGGTGGAGAAGAGGAAGAAGTGAGGAGAAGAAAAGGAAGAAATGGCTGGAAGGTGGGTATTTATACCCAGCCTAGTTTCGCAAAGTTTCAAGTTTAGTCCCCGCACTTTGCCCCCGGGTTCCCAAATTTTGTTTCGGTTGAAAACGTTATAATTTAGTCTTGTTTTATTGATGATAAAATGTTATTTATGTTATTTATAAGTTAAAAATGATTTTATTCGTGAAAATTATTTTATTATAAAAATGACGTGTTTAGTGTTAACGGGGCAAATCTTGGAGAACGTCTTAAGATAACGACAAGTCAAGCAACAATATCTCGCATATAAGGGCAACTAAGTAAAACAAATATGGTATTCACGTAGATGGTTCATCAAAATGAGGGATGACTGATAACAAGATTAAGTAAAACACGTTAAATGACGGACCTTTGGTGACGGATGTCACAGTATCCCCCAGCTGAGGGAATTTCGTCCCGAAATTCAACTGGTGCTAGGTCTAAAAGCGTCATCTTCGAATAGATGTGGATATTTAAGTCTCATCTGATCTTCACGTTCCCATGTAAACTCTGGCCCTCGTTTGGAATTCCATCTCACACGGACGATAGGTATCTTGCTGCGCCTTAGCTTTTTGACCTTTCGGTCCATGACCTCAATAGGTTCTTCAGTAAAATGAAGCTTTTCGTCGATCTTGATTTCCTCAATTGGTACGTGTAAGGACTCGTCCGCCAAACACTTTTTGAGGTTCGACACGTGAAAAGTATCATGCACACCGCTGAGTTCTTGTGGCAACCTCAATCGGTAAGCCACCGGACCGATTCTTTCTGTAATCTCGAATGGTCCTACGTATCGAGGGGCTAACTTCCCTTTCTTACCAAATCGTACGATCCCTTTCCAAGGAGAGACTTTTAGTAAGACATGATCCCCAACATTGAATTCTAGAGGCTTCCGATGGTTGTCGGCATAGCTCTTTTGGCGATCTCTAGCTACTTTAAGTCGGTCTTTGATTTGGAAGATCTTGTCGGTGGTTTCCTGAATGATCTCTGGGCCCGTAAGCTGGCTTTCACCAACTTCAGCCCAACAAACTGGTGATCTACATTTCCGTCCATACAACGCTTCGAATGGTGCGCATCCAATGCTGGTGTGATAGCTGTTGTTGTAGGAGAACTCAATCAGCGGTAGATGAGTATCCCAACTACCACCAAAATCAATGACGCATGCCCTCAGCATGTCCTCAAGCGTCTGTATTGTTCGCTCGCTTTGGCCGTCTGTCTGGGGGTGATAGGCTGTACTCATGTCTAATCGTGTGCCCATCGCTTTCTGTAACGTCTGCCAAAAGCGTGAAGTGAATCGACTGTCTCGGTCGGATATGATTGACACCGGCACCCCGTGCCGTGTCACGACCTCTTTGATGTACAACCTTGCCAGCTTATCCATCTTGTAGTCTTCTCGGATAGGCAAGAAGTGAGCGGATTTTGTCATTCGATCCACCACGACCCATATCGAGTCGTGCCCACTTGGCGTTCTTGGGAGTTTGGTAATAAAATCCATAGTGATGTTCTCCCATTTCCACTTGGGAATTTCAGGTTGTTGCAATAATCCCGATGGTTTTTGGTGTTCAGCCTTGACCTTTGAACAAGTCAAGCATTTGCTTACGTATATAGCAACATCTTTCTTCATACCTGGCCACCAGTATAGCTCTTTCAGATCGTGGTGCATCTTGTCCGCACCAGGATGAACAGAGTATCGTGTCTTGTGTGCTTCATCCATGACTAACGTACGTACACCTCCCCATCTGGGGACCCATATACGATCTATGAAGTAATGAACGCCATCATCTTTGCGAGTCATCTGTTTATCCAACCCTCGGAATTCTTCTCCCGCAAGGTTCTCTTCTTTCAAAGCCTCGTTTTGTGCAATCTGAATCTGAGCCTTTAAATTGGTTTGAATAGTCAAACCTAGTGCTCGTGCACGTAATGGTTTCACACGTTCTTTGCGGCTCAAAGCATCAGCCACTACGTTAGCTTTCCCCGGATGATACCGGATTTCACAATCGTAGTCGCTAAGTAGCTCTACCCAGCGTCGCTGTCGCATGTTAAGTTCTTTCTGGTTCATGATGTGTTGAAGGCTCTTATGGTCTGTGTAGATGATGCATTTGGTTCCATATAGATAATGCCTCCATATCTTGAGTGCAAATACTACAGCACCCAACTCCAAGTCGTGAGTTGTGTAGTTCTTTTCATGCACCTTGAGTTGTCGCGAAGCGTAGGCAATCACTTTATCTTTCTGCATTAGCACACAGCCCAAACCTTGATGTGAAGCATCACAGTACACCACAAAATCATCGGTTCCGTCTGGAAGGGACAATATCGGTGCGTTGCACAACTTCTCTTTCAATGTTTGGAACGCCTGTTCTTGTGCTTTCCCCCAATCGAACTTCTTTTCTTTCTGTGTCAACAAAGTTAACGGTTGGGCAATCTTGGAGAAATTGGCAATGAAGCGACGATAGTATCCGGCCAATCCCAAGAATTGCCGTATTTCTGAGGGTGTTTGGGGAGTATCCCACTTCTTCACAGCTTCAATCTTACCGGGGTCCACATGAATTCCATTTTCGTTAACTACATGACCCAAGAACTTCACTTCTCAAAGCCAGAATTCACACTTCGAGAACTTGGCAAAAAGTTTCTCTTCCTTCAATAGTTCTAGGATCGTTTGGAGGTGTTTTTCGTGATCCTCTTTTGAACGAGAATAGATGAGTATGTCGTCTATGAACACGATCACAAACTTATCAAGATAAGGCTTACACACCCGATTCATCAGATCCATAAAGACAGCTGGTGCGTTGGTCAACCCAAACGGCATGACCAGGAACTCATAGTGCCCGTAACGAGTTCTGAATGCTGTTTTTGGAATATCGTCCTCGAATACTCTTAATTGATGATAACCAGATCGAAGGTCGATCTTAGAGAAATACGAGGCTCCTTGCAATTGATCGAACAGGTCGTCGATTCTGGGAAGAGGATATCGATTCTTTACGGTCAATTTATTCAATTCCCTGTAGTCGATACACATTCGGAACGACCCATCCTTCTTCTTGACAAATAATACCGGTGCTCCCCACGGTGAATGACTCGGTCGAATGAAACCCTTCTCCAGTAGTTCCTGTAGTTGGCTGGACAACTCTTGCATCTCAGAGGGCGCTAACCGATACGGTGTCCTTGCTACCGGTGTAGCCCCAGGAACCAGCTCTATATGGAATTCCACCTGTCGTGGAGGAGGCAATCCAGACAAATCATCAGGGAACACCTCCGGATAATCTCGTACAATTGGAATGTCTGCCAATTTCGTCTCTTCTTTCTTTTCTACGATGTGAGCCAGAAAAGTGTAACACTGCTTCCTTAAACTTCGGCGGGCTTTCATGCAAGAAATGAGCTTTAGTGTTCTTCCAGGTCGCTCTCCTTGAATCTTGAGTACCTCCCCGTTTGGCATGGGGATTCGTACTACTTTCTCCCGACAAACAATCTCGGCTCCATGACTTGACAACTAATCCATGCCCACTATCACATCGAAGCTGCCTAACTCGAATGGTATCAAATCTATGCTAAAGACCTGATCTTCCAACATTAGGGAGCAATTCTTAATAATCTCGTCTGCTTGTTCAACCCTACCATTGGCCATTTCTACGGAGTAACTAGTTTCTAGTCTACTGGCACTTAAATCAAGCATATGCACGAACGCAGAAGATATAAAACTATTGTCTGCTCCAGTATCAAATAGTATGGATGCAAAATGGTGATTGAGCAGATACGTACCCGTAACAACGTTCGGATCCTGACGGGCATCATTAGCTCCAATGACAAAGGCGCGTCCCCGTGCAACATTTCCTTGGTTTCCATGACCTTGCGCGCCCGCTATGGCCATCACTTGTTGTTGATTATTCCCTTGTTGACCCGGTGCCCTGTTCAGTCGGGGGCACATGTTTCTGAAGTGATCGAGGCCTCCACATTCGTAACATGCCCTGGCGTTCCCGGCGGGGTTAACCGCGTTGACGGGTGCAACCAGATTCGGTGCCACTCTACAATCTCTTGCGAGGTGCCCCGGGCGCCTAGAGTTTGCGCACACCCGGCACTGCATCTCTGGGGAATGATGATAGCTGCATCTGTCACATTTAGGGTGTGGCCCAACATACTCTCTCCTACCCGGTGTCACAGCCACGAAGTTTCTGGTGATCTTGGCCTTTTTCTCAGATTTCCCGACACTCGACCGGCTAGTTTCCCAACATCCTTTCGCTTCTCTGCTCCCTTGCCCAATACCCCTGTTCTTACCATCTCATCGGTCAGAGCGCCAGCCTTCAGAATTGCGCTCTGAATCGTAGGAGGAGCAGCTGCAGTTACCATTGCTCGTATTTGAGGTGCGAGTCCCCAAATGTACCTCTCAATCCTCTTATATTCCGGAGTGACCAGGTGTGGAACTAGCCTAGCCAACTCGTGGAATCGGTCAGTATAAGCTGCTCAAGCTTTTGCATCTCGTTGTGAGGGGAGTACTCCTCGGTAATCAAGGCCTTAAATTCGTCCCAAGTCATCTGCATCGCAGATTCCCTTCCTCTCGCTTGAACCTGGGTGTTCCACCAGGTTAGTGCTCTGCCCTGCAGTGAGCACGTAACATACTTGATCTTTTGACTGTCGAGGCATTCACTGATGTCGATCACAGCCTCCATTTTCTCGAGCCATCTGATCAGGTCTATCGCCCCACCTTTTCCATCGAATTCACGGGGTTTACAGGCCACAAACTCCTTGTAAGAACAGCCCCGTTTGGTATTAGCAACCCCAGTTTCATTACCGGTTGTACCACCATTCCCGGTCTCTTGGTTACTTTCATTCCCTATCGGGTTCCATTACCCTCGTTCTCGTTACCACCATCCCCGTGGGAGTGGTTTTGTTGTTGCAAAGCATCGCTCACTTGAGCTACAATAGTGGGAATCAAGGCAGTCAGTTGTTGAGCAATCAGGGTTTCCATATCAGGGCTTCCAGTCCCTTGAGTATTGCCAATAGGACCTTCATTTGCTCCTGAAGATCTGCCTCTGCCTCTGCCTCTGCCCCTCGGGGCTTCACTTCCGCTACTACTTCTGCGGTTAGATCTTCGAGGCGGCATGTTCTATTCATAAAAGAGGTAACGTATAAGCTTTAGTTACCTTAAGATACACAAGTAATCCACTCATCAAGTTCCAACGTTCGATGCTCCGGTCAGTCGAGACCACCATGTAGCCCATTTCAAGCATATTCTCGGTATACTGGTGGTGTTTATATATAGGGTTCCCCGCAGCGTTCCTACCACACCCACGATGTACCGAGAATGATGCCTAATCCGGTTACATGACATCCGACCTTCCTTCACGTGATATCCATAATAATCCATCAAGTCAACTGAGAACCAAACATGTAGTCACGTATAGTCTTGCGGAGGTTGTCTATCTCGCGTCCTTGAAAGGACTCAGACATAGCCTCCTCGGGTCGGTCTCAGTATCTGAAGTCAAGCGCAATGTAAGATCTGTGACGATCTGTTCGGGTCTCGATTCCCGAATTTGGTTATGATAACTCGGCACACAGAGGGAACGGAAGATCCAATAGGAAGCATCCCATAGGGGTCGAGCACAAGGGCTCAAGCTCAAGGTAAAAGATCACACAATAGAAGGATAACCAGACATGTAGGGAGGAACACATACACGAGATATATAAATGCACACAAAGCTTAAGCATGCAAATCTACATGAAGGTTCCTAGGTTATAGTCTAGGTCAAGTGTAATTGCCTAATTCTCTATAACCAATGGCTCTGATACCAGTCTGTCACACCCCCCACTGGTAGCGGAAACACGGGGGATGCGAGCTAGACGGGATCGTCATAACACATGGTATACGATAGAGTAGCAATAAAAATATGATGACAAGCGTGTCATGACGACACCCGAACACAAACGGAGACTTGTGTCGTGTATAATCAATGTTCACGACAGCATAGTCATAAGCACAACACAAATGATCACAAAAACATTGATAATAGCTTGTAATGTAATATTCCCACAACATGGGAACAAGTATACAAAAGATCATATTCATGTTCAAGCTTTACAAAAGTAATAAACACGAAATGCGTCCTAGGGTCTCCTCTAAAAGGCAGCACTCCTAGAACTTCAATTTCCTTGATCACCTGAAAAGTAATGCTCAAAACGGTCAACAATAATGTTGGTGAGCTTCGCAGGTTTAAATTGTAAACTTGTAATTGATGCTGTATATTGTTTGTAGTGGAATACCGTGCATACAGTTATAAGTAAGCAAAATCACATACCATGAGTTTTATACAACCAAACCTAATGACTAACACAAAGAAACTTGTCAGAATATATTCACCCAAGGCCCGTTCCTGGCAGTGTGATGGTACTCACAAGTAACCATCTGTCAAGGGTGGGGGTGTCAACCCAGTAGTACTACTAATACCTATCTGTTGGTTCCAACACCGGAATTAATGGTTGTAAGACAGTCCACACAGTAACATCATGTATGTATCAGATAAGTACTCACAAGACAGTATCACGTTGATTCCAAGTATAAAAATTGTATGTATAGTGTACAGCATTGAAAATGTGTGAGCATACTCTTCTCCCATGTTTGTAAAAGATTGAAACAATGTATAAGCATAAAAAGGGGCCACGAAACTCACTTGTTAAGTGGTAAGTATGTCTAATGAAACTTCCCAAACTTGTATGTATGTATGAACAGTCAATCACCTATTGACAGTTATGTTAAGAATTAATCTTATGGACTACTGTTAATAATATTGTTTAATTGAATCGGGTCGTTTCGGTTCGGTCGTGGGTAGTACACACAAGCAGTCACACACATCTTAGTCTAGATTATTTTAAATAGTATGTGCCTGTTAATGGCGTTGACTTTAATCTTTGTGATCAAGCTATGACACTTAATTATATTTTATTGTCGTCGTGAGATCTCCGAAGAGGGGATCCACACACACACACACCATTAAGTCATACAGTGGGACCGGACGCACGACTGACACTCTATTCACACGAGTGAACTTTCAGTCGTACGAATTAGCTACTTTCGTACAATTGAACCTTCATTCGTGTGACTAAGCCTTCAGTCGTACCACGCAATACCAGTCGCATGACCCAACAGCCAACCGCGCGACTCGAAGTCCCTCCGCGCGAATCAGCTTTATTCGCGCGAGTGGACTCCCTTTCGCGCGACAGGCATCTGACCGTGCGACTCACGCACAATCGCACACACACACTTTCACGTAGCCCAGTCACGCGACAACCCCTATCGCGTGACATCTCCAGTCGCGTGATAACCTCTATTTCGCACCCACCGACAGTCGCGCGACACAACCGCGCGACTTACCTATTCGCTCATGTCTTAAGTCGCACACTCACATGCAGTCGCACGCCCCTGTCGCGCGACAACCCCATTCGCGCCATCGGGAGTCGCGACGGCAGTGAGTTGCAGGTTGGCCTTCGGCTGCCCGATCACGAGTGTTACCCAACCAGAACCTCCAGAACTCATATTCTAACCTATCTAGACAAGGAGCACACTCAGAAACAAGACATGCAAGTCCACACGACCTCATGTGCTCGGATGAACCCGAGCACCCGAAAACCCTCGAAACGCAGCTGTAAAACCGAGCTAAATGAGGTAGTCGAGGTTATCTACCTGCTAGGAACGTGTAGTCACGATGATACTCAAGATTTGAAGACGAAAATGCGAGAAACGGGTCGGTTTTAGTGTTGGTTTCTAGAGAGAGAGAGTAGAGAGAAAATGGTGGAGAAGAGGAAGAAGTGAGGAGAAGAAAAGGAAGAAATGGCTGGAAGGTGGGTATTTATACCCAGCCTAGTTTCGCAAAGTTTCAAGTTTAGTCCCCGCACTTTGCCCCCGGGTTCCCAAATTTTGTTTCGGTTGAAAACGTTATAATTTAGTCTTGTTTTATTGATGATAAAATGTTATTTATGTTATTTATAAGTTAAAAATGATTTTATTCGTGAAAATTATTTTATTATAAAAATGATGTGTTTAGTGTTAACGGGGCAAATCTTGGAGAACGTCTTAAGATAACGACAAGTCAAGCAACAATATCTCGCATATAAGGGCAACTAAGTAAAACAAATATGGTATTCACGTAGATGGTTCATCAAAATGAGGGATGACTGATAACAAGATTAAGTAAAACACGTTAAATGACGGACCTTTGGTGACGGATGTCACACTACTGCTGGTTGCCTGAGGTTGATCCCTTGTTGTTCGGACCATCCCACTTGGGTTTATTGTCCGGTACACTCGCCGCCGCCGGTACACTAGCCACCGCACCCCGTTTTGGTAGTTTACTTTGTTCCACCGCCTGGTCAGTCAACTTGTGGGCCAACCTAATTGCTTGCTGAATGTGTTGGAGGCAGTGACCATGCTTTGAATTTCAGGAACCAAACCACGTAGGTACAACTTTATTCTCTTGTGCATTGGGTTCACCATCCCGGGGCACAACGTAGCCAACTCATGAGACCTGGTAGTATAAGCCTCAATCTTAGAACATTGCATATTTAGCTACCATAACTCCATCTCCAGTTTTTGCACCTTATCATGAGGGTAATACTCCTCAGTCATTATTGCATTGAACTCATCCTAGGGTAAGTTATTGGCCATCGCCTGACCCAACATTTGGACCTAGGCATTCTACCAAGAAAGTGCCACGCCCTCGAGAGTCCCGGTGGCGTACTTTACATGGTCAGTTGGTGGGCCGTTGCATTTGGCAAAGACTGATTCGGTCTTCTCGAACCACCTAACCAGTTCAACAACACCTTCAGCTCCACTATAGGTGTGGGGCTTGCAATCCATGAAAGATTTTTAAGTACAGAGTGGGGGTCCTATTTCAGCAAGTCAAAACTGTTTAGTTTAACATATTAAACAAGCAATTAGAGTGTTTGTCAAATTACCTGTATCGTTTACCTGCTGGCTGTGCAACAGGCATTTGTGCAGCGGGCATTTGTGCAGCGTGCACTACAGCCACTCACATGCTTATTGATCAGAGCATCCAGTTCTGCGGGGGTCATGTTAACCGCTCTCGCGCCGTGCCCATGTCCAGCGCCACGTCTAGCGCCACGTCCAGCGCCACGTACATGACCACGTCCTCTACCACCAGCTTCCATTTTCACTTTACATTCACAAACACCAAAATGAGTAACATGTAACATATTCATCATATTAAAGTATAATTGATAGTAAGAAAATAAAGCAGTTCATCAACCGTAACATTTATAACCAAAATAATAACCAAAGATAAATAAATTTTAACCATTTCACAAAATATTCAATCCACGTCAAAATTTTTAGTTTTTCAGTTGGGTGGGAAATAACCCTTCCCATATAGGTTTTCAAATGAAAAACACTATGCAGTCTAAGTCAAATGAAAGGGAATATCAGTCTAGAACATCAGATTCATCACTGTCTTCTTCCATCTCCTCAGACTCTTCTTCCTCTGCTGGGGCTTCCTCAGGTTCTTCCTCGGGGTCTTCTTCCGGTTCTTCTTCAGGGACTTCTTCTTCTTCAGGTTCCGCTTTAGGTTCCACAGCTAGGTGCATCGCCGCGAACTGTTACTCCAAGGCAGCAAGTCTCACCCCATGCTCGTGTATGATGTCGTCTCGAGCCTCTGATCGGTGAGTTATCTAAGCCATCCTGTCAGCCAAAGTGTGTTGATATTGATAGCACTCGTATTGTACGTCTTTCACTTCAGCCACTTCTTTCTTTGTCTCTCGCACCTAATGTCGTAGTTTGATGACCAACCCAGTAAGCCACTGAGTGCGTAGTTTCTCTGTCTCGAAGGCAGTAACCAAAGCTGTAATCATCTGCTTGGTAGATTGTTTTATTGAAGGGAGGGAAAGTGCAGACTGCTCAGAACTGCTCCTAGTCCTTAGCCTCTTAGTAGGCATGCGCTCCCTATACATCATGTGGTCCACATATTATGATAAAAGTTCTAATCCCATGGGGCATCGCGTTCCATCAGCATGAACGGTTGATCCCAATTCATCTCACCAGAAGGGTAGTCAAGTCAGGGCCACTCAGGTGTTCGGTCAGGTACAGGAGGAGAAGGAGGGGAATCACAACGTGTAGGGGAATCAAAACCTACTGGTCTCTTACCCATAGCCCGTGAGGATGATGCCATACTGCAGGGTACATGATGCGTATGCCAATGAGTATACAGTAAAGGAATAAGCATTGAGTAACTAACTAACTGTGTGTGGTTATAGACTAGTGTGTATGCAACCTACTTCCCTATAAAATGGCTCTGATACCAATCTGTCACGCCCTCAAAATCCATGTGCGGGGTTTTACCGCGAGGTGTGTGAACAAACCAGGATCCCAGTCATTAGTTACTCAGAACGACATTATATGCAATGTATAAAATAAATCAGAGTTTGTAACTTTAAAAACATTTGCAGAAGCATTTCATAAATAGTTTAAACTCAAAGTACCGAAAATGTAAATTGGCAAAACACGCACCAAACCATAATTTAAAGTAAATGACATCAGTTTATAAATGCATATGCTTGACCCGTGGTGCTCCTACGACAGCTGTTAACGACTTGAGAACAGCATACTAAAAGAGTCAACGCAATGTTTGTTGAGTTCAAGAGTTTTCGTTTAACATAAATAATAACAATGATAAAACATAAGCAATGTGCTGAAATAGATAGCTAATCTAGTTTCACAAGTAGTAAGTATAGTGATTTCGTGATTGAAGTTGACATGCGTTTCGTTTGTTTGCCTCCCATCACAACCTACCAAGTTGTGTTGATGTTTGTCTTTAGGACAATATTGCACCCGTTTGACCTTGAGTCGCATAGGTGACCGCTTGTCAGGCCTAGTAGTTCTACTAACAATCACCTCGCTAGTAACATATTTACGGTCCGAAGCGGCGTAGTATAACACCATAGTATTAGGTACATGCAGTATTACGAAATCTACGGTATTGTATCGTTTATGAAAAACAACATGTTTCTCTCCCCCAAAAGAATGTATAATGTAAAAGTGGGACTGTAAACTCACCTGATGTGCGCATGAGCAATATAAAAGCTTAACTTGAAAGAGAGGGAAAGACAACCTTCAGAGGTTACCTAGAACACACAAGTATATTAGTACGTGTACACAGAAGCTCTAACAACACTAAGTGCATAATTAACACATTGACCAAAGGTTTTAGAAAACAAGACTCATTTGACCTAGTTGACCCGTTTGACCCGTTAGTGACGAGTTTAAGTTGTATACTTGCTCAAACAAATATTATATCATATTAACAATCATGTTTGCAAAGATTACCATACTATGCACATAAATCACCTTAACCACCATAAACCCAAACAAGATAGTCAAACCCACATACATGGCTAGCATAATCATAGTCATATTCTAAATTACAAAGTTACATTGTCCAGATATTCATACTATGATGATTAAACACTATGGCACAATCCACATGCATAATCTTGTGCTTTGTGCATCCTACTTGCATGATTCCCAAGAAATCCTAGAATGACCCAAACAATTCATCTTGTAACCAATTGACCCAAATCATGTATTCTAACAAGTTAAACATCATTTATAACATTCTAGCATGATCCAAATATCTAAACCATGACCAAATTCACAAGACCACATGTTTCATATAATGAAAAGTTTCCCTTCCAGGAAAGTAACACCAAAAACTCCAACTTTCATCAACTTCAATACAATTTCACCAATAACATGCCTAGACTAGTTCATACATACCATTCAAATACATTAACCAATCATAATTCACTAGAATATGTATCTTCATGATCCAAAGTTTCTATTTCGGGCAATCTATGAACAAAACACCAAATTTTACTCAATGCTTGCAATATCATCATAAAACAACATCTATTGAACACAATTAACATCGTAGAATCATCAACAACCATCAATTACACAATTTCAAAACCAAAAGTTACTATTTTGGGTAAGATATGAACTAGATGATCAAAATCATGATTTTCTTGCACAATCACCCTAGATTAACATTCATACAATCTAGATAACATCATATCATCATCAAATCATCATTGCTTTCATGTTTCATTCATAATTTTTGAACTAGAGTTCATCAATA
Organism: Flaveria linearis; assembly: GCA_024085815.1. Classification (NCBI taxonomy): domain Eukaryota; kingdom Viridiplantae; phylum Streptophyta; class Magnoliopsida; order Asterales; family Asteraceae; genus Flaveria; species Flaveria linearis. The sequence goes on along the minus strand of CM044007.1, from coordinate 55,830,101 downwards.
TCGAAAACCATGAAAAAGTTGATAAAATCTAACCTTTAAACGTGTAGGAATCAAAATTGGAACTTGTTAACACCTTGGAATACTTGAACTAGATCAAATTCGACATGTATATGTGTGCTAGTGATTAAAATCACAAGGTGAGGGCGTGTGGGATGAGGTTGCGGCCGAATGAAGGGTGGGGGCATTAGGGTTGTATTATTTTGTTAAGTTTAGTTTTAGTTAATTACACTTAACCCCATTTTGTTTATATTTTATAAAACAAATATTTTTAAACACTTTTTAAATAGTTTTTAACTACAAAATACTAACATTATTAATCAACAATAATAATCATGCATTATTTTCATGATTGACAAAATACACGAAATAAATATAACATGTTGGCACGCTACAAGGTAAAATTCACAAATAATATTTAAATCGCGTAAGCACAACTAATAACCACCATTATGAGTTAAATAATTATCTGTTTAACATTATTAATTATTATGAAGTCACCAGCATTCAACGACAACTAGTGTGGGCTCATGACACGAATATGCAAGGCCTAATGGAACTAACAGAGTTTGGTAGTGGAAAATTACAGGATGTCACACAAGCCCATGACTTACCTTTTGTCACCAACTAAGAATGACAACCGTTCTAACTAAGAATGGGTGAATAGTGGATTAGAATATGGTCAACTACATGAGCGTGGGAAAGAACCGTGCAGTATATCAGAAGTTGCAGCGGATGTCAGACAGACCATACTTATGGCCACTGGTTCATAGTTGGTTAATCAAAAGCTAAATGACTTCAGAATAATAAGTTCTTCGGAGGCCATTTATACTTCGGAAGAATCAACTTCTTTCGAGTCTTCTGCAAGTCTTCATGACTCTATTCTGTGGAATACTTTGTCTTGAATCTTCTAAGTTTATATACTTCGGAAGGAGAACTATTTAGTCTCGAAAGACTGAGTTCTACCTTAGGAAGTTCTTCATACTTGAGCTTCAGAATATTTTTGACTTGTCTTCAGAAGAGCAGCTTTGTCTTTGGAAGACCACTTTAGATGTACATCAAAATCTTGTACGTGTTATTTTGGTTGTACCAGCCTCATATGATCCAACAAACTCCTTGTAGGCTGATGCTACCAAAACTTCACTTCTTTCTATTCCTTAAAGTCTTCAACACCAAGGAAAGCAGATATTTGTCTGTGTCTTTGTTCTTCCCTGATATGGTGGTGAGGAGCTTGCACAAGTCATTCGTAGATAATAAATCTAATCTGTTGCTCTAAATGACATGTACTCTTTACTGTGTCCCTCTAAAGAGAATTAGTTGATAGGAATTGTAGTCATATTCCCATCTAACTATAAGATCCGAAGTTGGACCCTCAACCATCTGTAGGAATGTTCTTCCTTTTTGGGTTGCTCCTTCTCCTTCTTCCTTTGCTCTCTTCTTCAACTTTTCTTCTATCTAGACCCTCTATGCCTCATTTCATAGGGAACCTCAATGTGGCTTTCTTCGTAAGCTCAGCAAGATGAAGACTGCTCAAATGATTCCTGATGTGAGCAGCAATCTGAGAGTTGAAAGGATTGGAGAATGGTTTCTCTGCTAACTCAGTATTATCAAATCTGCTAGAGTGTAGCAGAGCTGATGTATCATGTCTGTTTACTTAACTATTCTCCCTTTCCACAGCAAAGCTATGTTTATCTTCATCGAACCTCTACTGGACAATTTGGCTTCTAGGATTGAGGGGTGTAGTTGTCATCTTGTCCCCTTTTCTTGTGTCCAGCAGAGTCATAAGTCTCCTTCTCAACTTCTTCTCTTCTTCCTTAAGTATGTCTAAGTTGGTTGCAATAAGTTGGAGAGATTGGTCCAGAGTTCTCCTTGTAAGATCAAGGAATGCATCTTTTGTGAGGGAATTGGAAGAGCCTTTAATGTATTTCAGCTTTGCAGACTCTTCCTCATAAGAGATGTTGCTCAAGGTTGTGTAGTTAGAGAGCTTCCTTTTGTTCTCCTTGAACTCTCTAAGGATAGGGGCTTAGATGGTTCAGAAGATGGTTTGGGTAGTGATCGGGTTTTTAGTTGCATTTTGGGTTTAAGGATAGGTAGTGGTGGTGGTTATTGAGAAGTATTGGGTGAGGGTGTAGGTAAGGTTGATGGTGTGGGTTCAGGGGTGTAAGGTTCAGTGGTTGGCTCAGTTCTAATAGGGAAGGGAAAAGCTGTGGGCATAGGTTTTGTAGGTTGTGGTTTGGGTGCTGGTTTGGGTGCTGGTTTGGGCTTGGGAGTTAGTTTGGGTGCCATCCTCTGAACACTTTGTCTTTGAGGTACCTCCTGCCTTCTTCCTAAGCGAATGTCATCCTTGATGTCACTGACATGTTGCTATAGGGTCTTCTTAAACATAGGACCCACTTGCTTGCCAGTAAAGCCATGGGCTTCTGGTTGTTGCCCATCAGTATGTATGTCCCCTTCAAAGTTAATCTCAGGTTCAATAGAGACCTTAGTTTGACAAACTTCCTGCTTACAGGTAGGTGGTGCACTCAGCCTTTGAAGCTCCTCAGCTCCAAAATAGGTAATGGCTACATCAAGGGAGGGTTGTTCAAGGGAGGAGCTTATTAGAAATTTGGTTAAGAATCTATCAAGGTCAATAAGCATCCTTGGGTCCACTTGAAAGGTAATAGAAGGTGGTTGAGGGAAGATGGTTGTAGGTTGTTGCTATGTTGGATAGAGAGAAGAGATAGCAAGGCTGGGTTCCATATGTCTTTGTTTCTCTGAATTCTCCCCCTTTTTAGTAGCATCATCTTGAGAAGTAGATGAGCTATAGAGGAATAACTCAAAGAAACCTGAGTTTGTACAAGCCTAATAGACTTCTCAATCTATTTCTTAGCTAGTTGAGCCTTGAGATTTTTAATCTCAAGTTGCTGAGTGGTAGACTTATCCTCTAAAGTCTTAACCTTTAATTCAAGGTTTGAGACTTTAGAGTGTAGGTCTTTGATAGTGAGTTGCAGACTACCCTTATATTCTTTTGAAGAGTCATTAGGAGATGAGATAACATTCCGAGGATGTTCATCATCATCACAAGTAATGGTTTCTTGGCGCCTTGGATACGCTTGCTTACTGATGTCTCTTTAAGAGTTATCAATTGGCAAGGTTGTCGTAGACTTAGTCTCACTGATGTTACCACTGTCCTGAGAGGCTAGTGAAAACTCTTTTAGTAGTGGCAGCTGAGTCTACATGAGTCACCTTCACTACATTTAGTCTCACCGCAGTTTGGTATAGCTGATATGGGCAAGATATCAGAGGTTCCCTGGGGCTCAATTGAACTTTAAAGTAGTGTGGTAGATTAAGATCATGGCTCGGATGAAGCATAATATCCTCATCAATTTGGGGGAAAAGGTCATGAAAGGATACAAAGGTTATATCTAATGACCCGTGACCTTGGTCAGCACCTAATGGCCTCTACAATAGTAGTTGAACCAATCATGTGGCTGTCCCTTTTTAGCTGCTCAGGGGAGTGTTGAGAATTACCTAGAGGGCTTAAGGCTTGGATTGTGGCCTCGTCAGGTTGAGACTGAGGAGACTCAACATTGACATTGAGGTCAATGGTGGAGGATGGTTGGACCTCTACCTAAGTGGGAGCCCTTGATTCGACTCTGGCCTTTTTCGTTTGAACAGAGGGGACTTGATCAATCAGAGTAGACTGATCAAGGGTTCGTTTGAGATGTCTTTTGTAGGTGAATTTCAATGGGTGTGTTAGGACCGCTTTTGTACGGACTACTAATGGATTCTGCGTGAGACCAGATCAAATAGCGCGGAATTCTATTTGATTGGTAATCCAATCAGTGAGAACGAACAACCTGATCGATCTAACGATGAAACAAACATTAAGAACGAGTTGGAATCGATCAGGAACGAACTATGAACTTGGATGGGCGACTTAGGACGCTCTGGACGGTTAGGGTATGAAAGTATTCAAAGTGTTCTATTTTTCCACGATTATGTGGTATTTATAGATTTTCAGTGTTCATTCGTACGACTAACTCATGCGGTTGACTCATACGCATGATTGAAGGTTCAGTCGTACGACTGAATCAATCTTATGTCTCAATCATACGACTGATCTAATCTCCTAGTTCAGTCGTGCGACTGGTCCATAAGTATGGTTCATTCATGCGTATGGGCCATGAGTATTGTCCACTAGCATGAATAACCACATGACTAAGTTGAACACATTTCTAAGTCATTATTGACTTACAACTATGTAAAACATCAAACCTATATATTAAGTTCATACATGTGAATCACATTCAATACAATGATAATATGATATAATCAATCACAAATAAACATCAAAATGCATTTCATATATCATTGAATCATCACATTACATCAATGTAAGACATGAAAGACTTTACATTTAAGATCATAAACTAGGTACATAAAGATGTATCAACAAACTCCCCCTTGGACCTAGTTTAGCCTATTGTCTAACATTCTTCACGTGCTCTTGAAACTTCTTGTACTTCTCTTCTCTTGTGACTCCAGCGTGTATCTCAAACGCAAAGCAGAACCGTATAACATGTTGGAATTGTAGAGCTTGTACAATATCTTATGAGTCATAGAACAGTGGCCACTTGTAAAGTGTGTAAACATCTTCTGCAGACAAGTTGGTTAGCCACATCGGGTCAAATACCCGGATAGTCTCTATTTTGCCCTGTTTATGCAAAACTATGACCGCTTCTCCCATCCGCCAGTCATAATACCACCACTTGAAGTGTGGAGTGAAGTCCCAAGGCATCTCCCGTAGTGGGATCTTAGACATTGTGCGCGGGGGACTCCACTTCAGCACTACTTTCAGCCTTCCAGAGATAGGATCAACTTCGGTCTTATGTATGAACCTCTTGGGTTGTTGAGGCCTGAAGTTGACCCATCTGGTGTGGTATTCCTTCTTGAGCGCTGTCTCAAACCAACCCGACATCTTCCTTGGGTTGGCGTACAAAAGATCTAAACAGGCTAGCCTGTTCAGCTCAAAACCGGGAAGAGTCTTCAGATCATGAGGATATCTGAAGTACTCAATCCCCTTCTCCCTCTTGACAACATATACATCTAATTCTTCAAAATATGCCCAACTTATGATCTTGCCCGACACCTTCTGATGCTTCTTTACTCGGTATAGTTTGGTGTAGGCGTTTAGCTTTAGAAGTTCTCGTTGGGCTCTTATCTCTTTCAAACAAGCTGCCCATTCAGCCTTCTTTAACTCAACATCAGCGTCTGAGGCTTGGGCTTCATCTTCCTCCTTTTCTTTCTCTTTCTCTTTCTCATCAAGAGTTCCAAAAGTATCACTGTCAAATGTTTCACCCAGATCGGGTATAACATTACCCTTATGGTCAGTGTACTCTGGATAATACTTTGATGTAATATTCTCAATCTTGATCTCATCCACGCCTTGATGCTCTTCATCACTAATAACATCGACCTCATGAGTGTCTTTGACGAGCTCGGCTGGATTTAATCTGAACATGTCTGCGAGATGCTCGTCAGTTAGGTCGTGGATGATCTCTCCTTCCTCAGGAGTGTAGCTCACAGATCGTCTAACGATCCCTTGTAAATCAAGAATCATAGTGAGCTGAGTCATGATTTGCTAAAGAGGGGCGACGTCATAGTCATCTGTCTGTTGAGCTTCATCTGTTTGATTAGACATTTAACACATAAAACATAATTCATTAATCAAGATATTTAAGCATTAATAATCATTATTTACATTAATGTAATACACAATTCAAGTACAAAAGTTTAAATAGATAAACGTCTAATCATTACTTTTGCCTTGATCGGGCGTCTCTTCAGCTTGAGGAGCTGATGAAGAGGGTCTCTGATCTTGATTCCTTTTGGTGCGCCACTCCTGAGCAGATGGATTTGAGGCTGATGCAGATGCATCACCTTCCTGATCATGCTCATCATCATCATCTCCTTCCTTTTCTTTCCCACTTCCTCCCGCCTCAACCTCATCATCATCATCATCATCCGATTCATCATCAGAAGAATCGTCATCATCATCATCTCCACCATCACCATCACCCTTTATCTTCAAGGGCTCACCCTTCATCCCCTTCAGCCTTAAAATCAGTTTCTTGTTCTTCTTCTCCACCTCCTCGATCCTCTTAACCGATGCCATCAATAGCTCATTCTTTGCGGTAAGGGCCCGGTGAGCTCTAGCCAAGGCTCTCTCGTGAGTAGCATCCCTCTCTGTCAGTTGGGCTATCTGTTTACCCTGAGCAGCATTGACTGACATATACTGATTCATCTGGTTAGCTCTCAGATCATCTGTCATGAGTAGCTTGAGCACCAGTCTGTTGAGGATAACCAATTGCTCCTCTAACCCAACAGTGGGTAGAGAAGATCCCTATGGAGGTGTAACTGAGGTGGAAGGTCCCGGTTGGGGTATAGTAGGTGTGGTGGTGGATGTGGTATAGATGGGAGTAGGAATGTGAGTGGGTTTGGGTGGAATTGATGTATGGGTGGTTGAGGTGAATGTGGATGTTTGAGTGGTGGGGGGAGTAGTGGTGGCTGTAGTGGTGGCTGTAGTGGTGGCAGTGGTGGTGGTAGTAGTGGTGGCAGTAGTGGTGGTAGTAGTGGTGGTAGGAGTGGTGGTAGGAGTGGTGGAAGTAGTGGTGGTGGTGGAAGTAGTGATCGAAACAATCCTTCGCCTCTTGCCCTTCTTGCCATGAGGCTGGGCCTTCCTCTTCCTCCTCAAGCCCTTGGCAATCGGGGCTCCCCCTGGGCTAATTGGCTGATCGGGTGTATAAGTAGGATCAGTGACATCAGTATCACCACCCTCAGTACCAGCCTGGCGTCCCCCAACCACCTCTTTGCCCTTTTCGGTAGCCACGACTCGGCTACCGACTGTCCTCATCAGAGGCTCATCATCTGACTCCTCCTCCTCTTTATCTAGCATGAAGTCCCGATGTATGGCAGCCTGCTCAGATCCACTGGGAGCTGAGGAACTACTATGTGGAGGTGGTGGAGACGTAGTAGACGTGTCGGTGGCTCGTGGATGACTAGAGCCAGCGTCTCCACCACCCTAACCATCATCATGGTCGTCATCATCGTTGTCGTCGTCAGCTGGAACTACAATGGGCTTAATATCCGAATCGCTATTGTCGTGATCCCACTTCTTTCGAGAGGGCGCCACATAGTCCTCGTTGGCCAGGTGGACAAATAATCGCTTAACCGGGGGCTTCAGCTGCTTCCCCTGATAAACCTTCATTCGACCCAGTGTGGTGTCATCCATCACCTCTAAACACACCGCGTCATCCATCTCCTTAGGAAACTGAGGAATATTCTCATCTATAATCATCTGTAAAAACCTCGGATACATGCATAAGCCTTCATTGCCCTTCGCCTCGATGTTCTCTGTTAGATACATGAAGAACATATGAGAGAAACTGAATGGGTGGTTCAGTACCAGTGCTACGTATGCATTCTGGATTTGGTCAGACATCTCATCAAATCCTCCATGCATTGAGGCAATGCACTTAAGGATCACATATGCCAGATACTTAAACTGGGGGCACATGTTGCTCTTGTTCAGCACGTCGACATTGATGTCTCCGGCATACTTGATCCTTAGAAAACATCCCGAACAGTTAGGGGATGTAGCTTGGTTGGTAGGCTCCGTCCTCACCCAGATCCAATACTCTATGTAGGTCGTCCTCCCCGACGTCGATGTCTTGACCGAAGATAGAACTTTGGATGCGATATCGCTCAACTAATCTATCGATTGTGGCATTCTCCCAGAATGCCTGCTGAATAGACCTGTACGGTATGCAGGGAGTCGAGATGGCTCTGTGGATCCTCGATCTACGTAGAAAAGCAATGATCCCGGCGAACTTAGAAGTGTTCCGGGATGTAGCATCTAGATGAGCACATATGTTATGCTTGGTGCTCATCGTCCATCTCTCAGCCATGTTGCTGCAACATAAGAAACAAGTATGTTAGATCTATTTATAAGAAAGAACAATTGAATTTGAACCGGTTATGACCAACTGGTTCACTCGTACGATTGAACCATGCGATTGAGCTCAGTCGTACGATTAAGCCTATGACTGAACTTAGTCGTATGCCATGCCATGCGGTTGAGTCAGTCATGCGACTGAGTCACCGATTGAATCAATCGTGCGATTGAATCGTGCGTCTGGCTCAATCATGCGACTGAAGTTCATCAGCCTGTCCATTCGCATTTGCACTGTTTGAGTCCATAAATTTGAATCTTTATCAAAACATTCAATTACACTTCGAGTTTAGATTCATTAGGTTCGCAGGGACTCGATATAACACTTAATTTCATTTAAAGCAACGTTTATGTCCATTTAAGTATTCTATTTTAGGGTTTTAGTCACGGTTCTTGTTTTTAGCAATTTCAGACATTTTTGGTTATTTAATCTCCTCATTAGTCCCGATTTCATTCTCAAAGTTCCTGTAGATGAACAATAAATGGTCAGTAACTCAATCAGAGAGGTAATCTCACTAAGAAAAATTTGGGCAGAGTGGCTGGGTAGTTAGGCGGTTTTTGAAAGTTTTTAAAGTCAAGTAGGGTTTACGACCGACTGAGCCCCTTTTTATACTAATCTGTGTTTTAGTCATGCGACTGGACCTATACGCATGATTCATTCGTGCGACTGAGGTTCAGTCGTATGACCGACTTAAACTTCTTCAGCCAGTCATACGATTGGTTCATACTTATGATCCAATCATATACCTTGCCCTATACTCGTCCAATCGTGTGATTGGCTCATACTCATTGTCCATTCGTGCGATTGGTCCATAATAATGGTCCAATCGTGTGATTGGTCCATACTTATGATCCAATCATGCGATTGGCTCATTCTTATGAGTTTGACTTCACTTCTCCCATCCTTTCAAAACTTGACTTTTATATATGACATTATGTCCATTGATCATCTCAGACATGATCCTTTTAACTGAAAACTTTTGATCACCGCAGACATGATCCTTTTAATCAAAACTGTTTGATCACCTCAGACGTTATCCTTTTACTTGAAAACTATTTGATCACCTCAGACGTGACCCTTTTATCTTTAAGACCTTGTGATCACCTCAGACGTGTTCCTTTTAATTCCAGAAATAGGCTTTTATTAGATTAACGTTAGGTGCAATTTGTGACATTCACATATTTCCTGTTGTTGCATAGTCCGATGACGACTCGAAACAGACATAACTAAAACTAAGAAAAACTTTAAACAAACTGAATTAAAAAAAATCTTTTTGTATTTTTCATGTTTGGTGGGTTGAAAACATTTTAACTTTCCTTAAAAGATTTCTCCCCCTGAGAAGAACAACATCAAGCATTTACATCTTATCTAGAAAGACTCTTATGGAATCATAGAGGCATAAACATAATCATTTGGGACCTTTTACATTTGTGTAAATACAAGGAATGTTAAATTTACCAATCACAGAATCTTATTCATCTAAGAGTCATGAGCACTAATAGGAAATCATGCTAGAGCTGTTAAATGGTACACACTAATTTTGACCATCGGGGAGTGCTGCCATAATGATTGTCATTTGTCCACGTAAATCCATACATAGATTTTTGACATACATTGGTGATTATTTAGGTTTATTATTTTAACAAGCATTTGTGGATCTCACACTTATATGGTAATCGACTTTCCTCAGGATATTTTTGAGCGATCTATGGGTTTTGACAAGAAGAAACTATTCTAAGAGCTTTCAAAGAGATGCCAAGCCTCAGGTCAGTGTCATCGCACAGCAGAGAGGCGCAAACAACAATGAATTGTAGAATATGTAGATTGTGCTTATCCTCAGGGCAGTGCCATCGCACATCAGAGAGGCACACAACCTATCTTCTTGTTAGAGTAACTTTATTATACATATAACACACCAACAACATCAGTCATTAGCTTGATTGCGTTTCACATTTTTTCATTTTGCTCATTTTTATGGTCGTCCGCACACATTTGTGGCATTCATTTTGCTCTTCACCCCTTATTGGAAGTAAGTTGATTGTGTTAACCAGAGATAAGATGGAGACCCACAGCTTGTTGAACGATTTAGTTTTAAAGTTGTTCACCAATAAAGTCTACTTGTCTATTGTGTTGAATCTACCGACACATCATATAATGGACTAGCAACCCCTAGATCTACTTTCTCTATGCAACCACAGTAGCAGACTAGGTTACTATCATATTTCCACTCATTAGGCTGTGACTTCTTAGGTTTATAAATTTTTGTAACTATGAATATAGCATTTTAGAACATTTTAGATCTTTTGGTGTCCCAAACAATTCGATGCCTGTGTACTATTATTTTCCAATTAAATCGAATCGATTTCACAGATGCGATGTCTTTGCTTTTCAGCTTATCTGTCCGCCCTTGTTTTTTTTGAGTAATTAAATACTAACTACTGAAACTAAAACTATTTTCCACCTAAAATTCTAAAACCTAAAATCTTTTTGTGTTTTTTGAATTTTTAAAGACAGAAAAAATAAAAGAAAATAAAGAAAAATAAAAGATTAAAACATGGAGTCGGACTATGAGCTTGATTCATCTGGAATCACACCAGCTTTCTTTTTAACGCCATTGACCTCTAATAGATACTGAAATCAAGGTTTATCAAAAGCTTTTGTGTAGAGGTCGGCGTGTTGGAAATCTGTGTTTACTTTAACAACATCGATTAATTGTTTTTGAAAACAGTCACGTATGAAATGATATTTAATACCGATGTGTTTAGTTTTGGGTTGTTGGACCGGATTTTTAGTGACCGCAATAGCAGCAGAATTATCAACAAAGATAGGGGTGTTAGAAAATTGCAAACCATAGTCTCGCATTTACTGTTGAATCCAAATGATTTGTGAACATCAACTTGCAGCAGTAACGTATTCAGCTTCACATGTTGACAGAACAACAGATGTCTGCTTCTTACACTGCCAGGTGACTAATCGTCTTCCAAAGAACTGACATCCCGCAGATGTTGACTTGTAATTCATCTTGCAACCACCGTAATCCGAGTTACTATACGCTGTAAGCTCAAAGTCATCATCATGAGGATACTACAACCCAAGTGTTGGAGTACCCTTCAGATAATGAAATATCCTTTTTACCCTAATCAGATGATTTACTTTTGGTTTTGCCTGATATCTGGAACAGAGACACGTGGCATACATAATATCAGAATGAGAAGCTGTGAGGTACATGACAGATCCGAGCATTCCTCGATACATAGTGGCATCAACCAGATCACCATTTTCGTCGGTGCCACATCATGGTTCGTGGCAAGTGGATTACCTGCAACCGTTGCATTCTCCATGTTGAACCGACTCAGGATATCCCCAACATATTTGGTCTGATGCAGGAAGATACCATTTGGTCTCTGATCTACTTGTAAACCGAGAAAGAACTTCATCTCTCCTATAGCACTCATTTCAAAGTCAGCTTTCATCACAGATTTGAATTCTTTACATAATGCTTCGTTCATGGAACCGAAGATTATGTCATGCACGTATATCTACACCAGTAGTAAATCACTGTCTTTTTCTTTGATGAACAACGTGCAGTCAATTACGCCTCTACGAAAGCCATGTTTCAGTAGATGAGTAGAGAGTTTCTCATACCAGGCTCAAGGGGCTTGATGGAGCCCGTATAAAGCCTTGTCGAGTTTATAAACTCTATCCTGATAATAAGGATCCTCGAATCCTTTGGGTTGACTAACATAAAATGTTTCATGGATCACACCATGAAGGAATGCATTTTCACATCCAATTGATAAACTTTGATCTGCATAAAGGATGCATAGGCTAGGAAGATTCTAATTGCTTCCATCCTTTCCACAGGTGCAAACACTTCATTGTAGTCAACTCCTCTGACTTTCCTGAACCCTTGAACTACAAGCCTAGCCTTGTTTCTGATTATGACCCCTTAGTCATCCTTCTTACACCGAAGAACCCATTTAGTGCCAATCACTTTTGCACCTTTTGGTCTGTCAATAAGAGTCCAGACTCCTAACTTCTTGAACTGAAGGACTTCTTCTTGCATAGCACTTACTCATGCCTCATCTTTTAAAGCCTCACTTACGTACTTTGGCTTAACTTGAGACATGAAACATCGATAAGCACCATGGGGTAGATATCCCTTTTCCATGACTGCCGCATAATCAGCTGAGTATAGATGATTTCTTGTCTGAACTCCCGATAGAATATCCCCGATTATGTTGTCCAGGGGATGATGAACATTAACTCGATTTCCGGAAGTGGTGGGTACTGCTACTTCATTATCCAAATTCTAAATCACAGGTTCAATTGTAGTGGCTGTAGTAGTGGGAACCTGCTCCTCCTGGTTTGCACTATCAGTTTCAACAGCTTCATCATCAGAGGAAGAATCACTTACCTCAAGCTCTCCCCCTGAAGGGCTAGAAGTATCTTCTAATGACACCGATAATGTCGAGTCTCATGTAGTAGTGCTTAGAACATCATACATCATTTGAGCAGCTAATTCATCATCAGAATGGGAAGGAGGTAGATTGAAGGATTTAAAGAATCCATCATAGTCGAAGAAAAAGGAAGATCCTTTTCCCGTAGTGGGGTGGTGTATCTTTGTACATCAACGTTGCACCACACTTCTACCTGACCAGTTGAGTTATTGGAAACCCTTTTGTCTTGTATACTGTATCCAAGGAAGATACCTCCTTATGCCTTCTCGCAGAACTTCCCAGTCTGATTTTTCTTTACCAGCATGCAGGGTGCGCCAAATGGTTCCAGATACTCTAAGTTGGGTTTACATTGTTGGAGCAACTCATAACAAGTTTTTCCATGAAGTTTGACTACCAAGACCCGATTTAGAGTGTAACATGCATTAGCCACTGACTCGTTCCAGAATTGAACAGGTAGTTTTGAGTCAGCTAGCATAGTCCTTACTATTTCTATCAAGCTCCTATTCTTCCGTTTAGCAACACCATTCATTTGTGGAGTGTAGGCAGAAGTGAATTGATGAACAATCCCTTTTTCATGACAGAATGCCTCCATCCACTGATTCTTGAATTCTGTTCCGTTGTCTGAACGTATTTTCTTAACTTTCAGCTTGTAGAGTGACTCCAATGTGGTAAAAAGATGTTTGGATGACTCAAATGTCTCTGATTCAGCTTTCAGAAACATCACTCAAGAGAATCTTGAGTAATCATCCGTCAGCACAAAGCAGTACCAATCTCCAGCTATGCTCTTTGTGTTGACTGGGCCAAACAGATACATGTGTAGAAGCTCGAGAGGAATGTCGATAGAATTAACTTTCTTTGACTTGTGAGACTTCTTTGTCTGTTTCCCTTTCTTGCATGCTATGCAGAAGTTTGGAAGCTGGAAGTTCTTGACAGTAACTCCATCCACCAGACCATTCTGAACCAAATGATTTATCTTCCTAGGATTATATGTCCCATTCTCCTGTGCCAGGAGACTGAATCTCTTTCTGTTGCTTTTGACAAGAAGCACTGACCAGTAGACTCAATTGTGGAGGCTTTGGATAGGTCCATGACATACAGGTTGTTATATCTTAAAGCCGACATTAGAACTTGCTCCTCCGGGATGACATACTCCTTCTTCAGTATGTAGCACTTCTTGTTATCAAAAACAACCTTGAATCCCCTATCACAGATTTGGGAGACAGAAGGCAAGTTGTTTTGTAATTTCTAAACATAGTTGACCTTGTCAAACTTCACTTTCCCATTTCCCACTTTGCCATGTGCGGTAATGTAACCTCCTTTATTCCCAGCGAATGATACGTGTCCCCTTTAATTTTCTTGACGTTGAAAAGGAGGGACGTATTCCCCGTCATGTGCCTGGAAGCCCTACTATCAATAATCCAGGTATTAGTGATAGCACTGTAGCGGACACCCCGCACATACGAAGGAAATGATTAGTTCGGGTTTGGGACCCAAGCCTTAACTGGCTTGGGTGTCCTAGAGGTATCACACTTCATGAACTCAACCTACTGACCTTCAGAAGATGAGGACACATCTTTCTTCTTCTTGTCTTCACTATCAAACACATTACTTGATTTTTCCTTCCATAAACCAGTTTTTGTGTAAGGCCTATTTATGGTAAACAGACGACTGGCTTATGGTTTGAACTTTCAGTTCACTAATAATCCTAGGTTTAACCTTAGGTGGCACAGCTTTGCTTTGTGCTTTTCTGTGTTGACTTTGGTTTTGGAGGAGTATTAGATCTAATTTTAGAAAATCTTGGTGTTTCATCATCAAAAAGTTCAATTTTTGTTTTAGGTGTCTGATAGTAAGGACAATTTGGAGAAATATGTCCTCGTTTTCCACAACTGTAGCAGGGTCTTCCTTCGACAGTATGAGGAAAGTTTTGATGTGGGGTTGAGTTTGGTTGGGGGCTGGGTAGTATCTCTTCCTTTCTAGATGTTTCACCTTCTTTAACAAACTTGATTGTTTTGACATTTTGAACATCTTTTGCTTTTATTTTATTAGGATTTTAATGACTTACATGTTTAGGGTTCATTGATTTAGACTGTTTAGGTTCTGAAATAGACGTTTGTAAACCTGATCCTAAGTTAACCTTTTTAATTTTATCATCGAAATCCTCAACAGGCATCTTATCTTTAGATATCGAAGTAGTAGCCTTCTGTTCAGTGACAGGCTGCACAGTTTTACCTGTAGAATCTGGATCACTGACCAGAGGAGTAGACACCACATGATCCTTTACTGGGTTATTATTGATCGGTCTGCATTTAGTATTTAAAAAGATTGCATGTGGTGGCGGTACTACCTTATATCCCAGTTCTTCCCTGCCATTTCATGCTTTCACTAAGTTTTTAACTATGTGAGAGGAACTTGCTAAACTGTGCAGTTTTTGTTTTAATGATTCAACTTCAACTTGTAAAACTACCTTTTCCTTTTTAGTTTCTTCCAAAGTGGTTAAGTAGAACTTAATTTCATTTGATTGATTGAAGGAAACAACCTCGGTTTCCCTTAGTTGTTTCCCTAAAAGTTCTATCTTTTCTTTGAAGTTGCACTCATTTTGTTTTAAAACACATTTTGCTTCAGTGCAGAGTTGCAAATCATTTACTAGATTATCATTGTGTTCTAATAACCTAGCAAATTTTAAATCAATGCTTTCTTTAAATTTTTTACATTCAGCATAAGCATGTTTCTCAAATAATTCGTCTTTAGAGTATACCTGTGTAGAACTAGATGAATCAGCCATCAATGTAGTGTCAGGCTCTTCAGTAACTGGAGATTCAGAGCTTGCAACACTTAGTTCCTATTCAACAAGATGATCAACGACATCTATAACTTCTTCGATATCTGAACGTGCATGCTCAGCTATGATGTCTCCTTCACTTGCAGATCCATCATCCAAGGTACCAACTAATGCCACATTTGATTCTCCCTCAGTTATAAATCGGAAGGATCAGTCTTATCCTTCATCTTCCTGAGCAACCAAAGCCTTAGATTCTTTACTTGATGATGCTCCAACCTTCTCTTTGTCTTGACGGTTGAATGTAGCAAAAGGATTTCCATTCCCAGTCTTCTTCGGCTTTACGTACTCATGTTTGAAGTGCCCCTTTTCTCCACAATTGAAGCATGTGACCTTGGTTTTATCAAATCCAAATGTAGTATCCTTAGTAGCAATCTGCCCTATCTTCTTTACAAACTTCTTAGCCCGTCTAACAGCACTGGCTAAGGCCCACATGAAATCCATGCGCTCCAACTCAGTTTCATCTACTTGCTCATAGTCCTCGTCAGCAAGATGACAGTTTCCAATCTTTCCAGCGACTAATCCGTCATAACATTGAACAACAGCGGCTAGAAGATCCATATGCTCTTTAACAACTTCCACAGTGACATTTCCGATGTTCTCGGTCTTCAGTTTGGTTGTATTTGCCTCAGGAACAATGTATTGGGTTCCAGATGACCCTGACATTTCGTTCCCTGAGGAACTACTTTGGGAAGGAGCTGAAGAGTTAGATCAAACGCCGTTTGTAGCGGTGAGCTTGGTGAATCCGGAGTTGAAACAGAATTGTACAATGCAGGATTCTGAGCGTAGGGTCCTTTCTTTGACTTGTATTTCTGACGCAGTTCTTCCTCCCTTAACTTCAGAATGAAATCATTTATGTCTAATATATCAAGAATGTCATTTTGTCTTAGATTAGACACAAATGGATCCCATTTGTCTGGCAGACCATCGACAAAAATTGAAACTTTATCTTCCATGGATGTGGTCATGCCATGATTGTGCAACTCACTCATTAAGTGATAGAATCATCAACTACGTCATCTAAGCTCTCTTTTCCTATCGGTGAAAAATGTCAAATTCCTTTTTAAGAGCTTTAGCCTTCAGTGCCTTCAGAGTTGCATTCCCCTCATATCGTTTTTCTAAGGCCTCCTATAACTTCTTTGACTGCTTATTCTCTGAGAACTGATGGAAAATGTCCTTAGGTATAGACTGAGTCAACAGGCATATGCTTTCTTTTTAGCATTATGCAAAGTCTTCTGTGATTCACTCATTCCTCCCAATGTCAATTTTACCCCATTAGCACTGACTGGTACCACGTAACCAGTCTCAATAGACGTCCACAGACTGGGGTCAACTCCATTCAAGTAGATTTCAAACCACTATTTCCACTGTGGGTATTCATCTAACGTTAACAGCTTTGGTGGTTTGTTGTGGTTCCCGATCTCATTTTCCAGAAGTAGAAGATTCGGGTTACGTGAGTCCTTTCCAGCAGTAAATGCAGAAAACTAATCTTCCATTTCTTTGAACTTGATGAACTTAGAACAGGACAGATCGTCTTATGCGATTGAACAAGACGACTGGGTCAATCATGCGATTTAAGGATGCGAATGACTTCAATCGTGCGATTGGATTCAGTCGTGCGAATGAACAGGACGTTTGAGGTCAACTGACTGGAATAACTCAACCGTGCGAATGAACTGTTCGAATGAGTCCAGTCGTGCGATTGAACTATGCGAATGAGATTCAGTCGTGCGATTGAGCTAATCGTGCGACTGAGGCTGCTGTTGCAGGAAAAAATCAAAATTTTGAACACTTTGACACAAAAATACGAATTTTTACTAACCCTAATCTGCCGTGTGGTAAAAGGTCAAAACTTTAACACAGAGACTCGTCAAAAACACGTTTTTGAAGCCAAAAAGTGGATCTTTTGATTTAAAACGTTGATTTTAACACCAAAACCAATTGAATCCACGTAAAATCACGAGCCTATTCTCTGATACCACTTGTTAGGACCATTTTCGTACGGAGTATTAACGGATTCTGCGTGAGAGAATACCCCAAATGAATTTGACTTTAGTCCGTTTGTTTGCATGAAACGTATGCTTGCATATTCGTCCATAGGGCAAATCGGATATGTAATTATTGGAATAATTGTTGGAGACTCAAATGATGGATATGCAAGCATGATAACTTATATGTTGTTCTATATCTCCATGAATCTAGGAACTTTTGCTTGCATTGTCTTATTTGGTCTACGTACCGGAACTGAGAACATTCGAGATTATGTAGGATTATACACGAAAGATCCTTTCCAGTTCCTATGTTAATAGGGTTGGGACTTCTTCTTTTTCCGACGGCAACAAAAAGTCTTCGTCGTATGTGGGCTTTCCAGAGCGTTTTATTGTTAAGTATAGTCATGATTTTTTCTATGAATCTGTCTATTCAGCAAATAAATAGCAGTTCTGTCTATCAATATGTATGGTCTTGGATTATCAATAATGATCTTTCTTTAGAATTCAGACACTTGATCGATCCACTTACTTCTATTATGTCAATATTAATCACTACTGTTGGAATTATGGTTATGATTTATAGTGATAATTATATGTCTCATGATCACGGATATTTGAGATTTTTTGCTTATATGAGTTTTTTCAGTACTTCCATGTTGGGATTAGTTACCAGTTCAAATTTGATACAAATTTATATTTTTTGGGAATTGGTTGGAATGTGTTCGTATCTATTAATTGGATTTTGGTTCACACGACCTGTTGCAGCAAAGGCTTGTCAAAAAGCATTACGGGATACTTAACGCGTTAGCTACAGCACTGCACGGGTCGATACGCACAGCGCCTAGTATCCATCGTTTACGGCTAGGACTACTGGGGTATCTAATCCCATTCGCTCCCCTAGCTTTCATCTCTCAGTGTCAGTGTCGGCCCAGCAGAGTGCTTTCGCCGTTGGTGTTCTTTCCGATCTCTACGCATTTCACCGCTCCACCGGAAATTCCCTCTGCCCCTACCGTACTCCAGCTTGGTAGTTTCCACCGCCTGTCCAGAGTTGAGCCCTGGGATTTGATGGCGGACTTAAAAAGCCACCTACAGACGCTTTACGCCCAATCATTCCGGATAACGCTTGCATCCTCTGTATTACCGCGGCTGCTGGCACATAGTTAGCCGATGCTTATTCCCCAGATACCGTCATTGCTTCTTCTCCGGGAAAAGAAGTTCACTACCCGTGGGCCTTCTACCTCCACGCGGCATTGCTCCGTCAGGCTTTCGCCCATTGCGGAAAATTCCCCACCAGATCAAATAGCGTGGAATTCTATTTGATTGGCGATCCAATAAGTGAGAACGAACAACCTGATCGATCTAACGATGAAACAAACGTTAAGAACGAGTTGGAATCGATCGGGAACGAACTGTTAACTTAGATGGGCGACTTAAGATGCTCTTGATGGCTAGGGTATGAAAGTATTCGAAGTGTTCTGTTTTTCCATGAATTATGTCATATTTATAGGTTTTCAGTGTTCATTCGTATGACTGAACCATTAGCATGGTTCAGTCGTGCGACTGACTCATGCTGTTGACTCATACGCACGACTGAAGGTTCAGTCGTGTGACTGAATCAATCTTATGTCTCAATCATACGACTGATCCAGTCTCATGGTTCAGTCATGCGACTGGTCCATAAGTATGGTTCATTCATGCGTATGGGCCATAAGTATGGTCCATTAGCATGAATAACCACATGACTAAGTTGAACACATTTCTAAGTCATTATTGACATAGAACTATGTAAAACAACATCAAACCTATATATTAAGTTCATACATGTGAATCACATTCAATACAATGATAATATGATATAATCAATCATAAATAAACATCAAAATGCATTTCATATATCATTGAATCATCACATTACATCAGATTACATCAGTGTAAGACATGAAAGAATTTACATTTAAGATCATAAACTATGTATATAAAGATGTATCAACAAGGTGCAAAGAGGTGATTGGCATTATAGTGGTGGTGTCTGGTGTGGGTTCATCATCTGATGGGTCTGCAGGAATGTCAACAGGAGCCATTGGCTTAAGCATGCCTGAAAGAAGACCAGTGAACCTTCCAGTGAAGTTGGTGGACACCTTCTTCAAAGTCTTGAAGATGTCAGGACTCATGTGATGGACTAGTAAGAGATGAGCAAATTGAAGTTTGTCCTGGTCAAGCTCATAGTTGATTATGTACTGAATGAATCGGAGATACATATAAAATGTATCCCTGGTGAGGTTACCTCTTAGATTGTTCAGCATAAATCTTGAGTAGTTGAATCAGAGGCCTTTTACCAACCCCTAGACTAGGCAGCCCAGATCATATGGGATTTGATCCCATCCACCTGACTTGTTGGATAAGCAGTGTAGGACAATATGTAGCAAGAACTTCCAATTGTAGGAGAAATTGAACTTGCAAACCGTAGATTTGCTAACGTCACCGCCATATCCCATCTGAGTGTAGGTATCCTCCAACTTAGACTTGGGGAATTCAGTAGGGGCACCCTCATCAAGGACTTCCAGATGATCCTCTGATGGTTGTTTCACTGATGATCTCCTATCACAGATCCTTGATCTGATGACCCTTTCATCATTGATCATTTCGCTTTGACCATTGGCCCAAAATTTAGCCATGTGGTTTGAGTAGATGGTGGGGTTAATAGTAAAGGCAGGGAAGTATGTCGATTCTGACAGAATTTCAACAATAGGGGCAACATCGAAATCTTTAAAAGAATCAAGGATGGCAACCTAATTGTGTTGTGGATTCAAGGCCATTGTTCTGAAAGTACTATTTGATTAAAGGAATTGAGAGTGGATGGAGAAGATGATGGAAATTTTGGGCTTTTATAGTGGTAAAAGAAGTAAAGGAAGAGAGTCGGAAGGTTTTAAATGGGGTAAAAAGCCAAACGGATAAGGTGAAAGTACATTTTAGGTTTCTATTTGATAAGGGCGGTAAGATAAACCATTTAAAATATTCCGATAATTGTCAACAAAATCTTACTTTTTGCAGAGTTGGGTCCAAAGATTTCTGTTACACAGTAAAAGTTTTCTTCCGAGAGTAAAATTACTACCGAGAGAAAACACTTGTGTTTCTCAGTATTATCTTCGAAAGCCACTTTTACTTCCGAAGGCAAACCATGTCTTCAAAGACAAGTTTGCTTCAGAGAGTAAAGTGTTCTTCTGAAAAATGAAGTTAGTAAGATTCGAAAGTGGATTTGATCTATGATCAAATTTTCTTCCGAGGCTAAAAACTTTCAGAAGAAAATAGTTGTGTAGAGGATTTTGTGAAGGAATTGATCTGCCCAAGATACATATTAAATTGATGTGGCTAATGTGATATGATCCAAGTCGGGTCATACCCAATAACAAGCCAAACAAACACCAATAAATATTTGTTCGTTGACGTGATATACGAATAAATATTAGCACCAATTTAGAAACCGTGTTTTCTAAATCATTGCTTTTGTAAATGAACAAGATTATATAGATAATTTGTTCATGAGGGATTATTTGTTTCATTACTTAAATTAGTTAAACAATAACAAATAATAGTGTGTTAGTGCTATAAATTAAAATGGTTTAATTTTATAAAAACTAAAGAGATGAGAGTGTTACAATTTTAATAAAAACAAATTTGGGGGAAACCCATTTCAAATGGGGCACCTACGGCCGCCCCCTTGGGTATTGGTGTCCCAACTACCTTGACTTGTATTGTGCAAGACTTCACTATCTATCACACTCTCCAATCTCACACTCTCTCTCCTACATGCAAAAGGCAAAATTCTCTCTAGCATCTCTCAAAAAATCGAGTTTTTGAGCTGAAACAAGGCTGGATTTTCAGCTTTGATCAAGGTGTTCTTGGCTGAAAAATCTAGTGTGCAAGAGGGTTTTGAACGTGGTGTTGCACAAACTAGCAAGTGGGTGTTTGAAGGATCTTGTGGGTATCATCTACTTGAGGATTGCTATTTGGAGTCTTGCCTTCAAGAACATCATCCTTCTCATCTCAAAAGAAAGTCTTGAAACGTAGTTTTCATCACCTTTCCATGGTTGTTTTGTAAGTTACTTGTTCATGCAAATAGATCCATCTTAAAAGGTTTTATCAACATAAAAAACGGTTTATGTAAACTTCTAACAAGATGTTAAAATGATTATCCGCTGCGTTTTATGTTTAAAATGGTTAAACAACTTTGATAAACTTGTTGAATCCCTTCAATTGCATCTAGAGCCGGTTGCATGGACCCTAACTTCTTTAGATCGAAATTTTGAGTTTTTTCTTGGGTTATTAGAAACCCTAGAACTCAAGATTTAGCTTGGTTTCTCTTGATTCAAGTTGGTTAATCTTATATGCATTGAGATGGCTTGAATCTTGTGATTTTAAATTAGTTAAAAAATTGAAAAATCCAATTTTTTTTAAAAAAAGGCTGCTGTCGCACAGCAGTGTATATATATATAAATTTTTTTGTTGGATTTTTTAATTAAATGAAACCATGCTTGAGTTGGATGATTTACATATTTGGATATGTTGTTTGGTTATGCATAACAAAGCCTAGACCTTGTGGATTGATTGATTGATTGTTATGATTTATTCATTTGGTTATGTAATAATCTAATTTTATGTTGAAAGTCTTGTTTTGTAATTTGTTTATTCATTTGGTTTGTAATAAATAGATTAGGAGTTTTTCCTTTATTAGAAAAATTGTATTAGGATACATATTTTGTAAGGATGCTCAAGATCAAGATTTGAAGAAAAGATGGACAAAGAGGATGTTTGAAGATGTGGATTCAAGTAGGAGTCCTTTTGTCATCCTTGTGTCATGTTCTTAACCCTTAGGACAAGACCTTTTGACACACTTGTTTTGGCTAACAAGCGTGCTCAATTTAGTACGCTTTGGTTATGCATATGTGAATGGATTGTTTATGCTTGATTGATTGCTTATGTTTATGTTTGTTTTGAATATTTGGATGTGATTAACAAACCGTCAATTAAAACAAGCTATAACAAGAAATTGATTCTCAAATCATTAAACACAAATAGAATGGGTTTATAAAAGGGATTAATGATTTCAAAAGTAAAATGGGTTTTATTTAAAAGAACCAATAGGGTACCATATGGTTGAATGTATACAATCATATGGTACATAGAGTTTTCTAAACTAGAAATATGAAAACATAAATCCCTTTTGAAAACAAGTTTAACACCATCCTTTTACACAACACTTAGGTTACTTGCAAACTCTTAGTGGGATAAAGGTCACCTAACCACATTGAGGAAACTTGTAACATGAGGTGAGAATACCATGTTTGTGGGATAAAGGTCACCTAACCACTTATGTAGTAAACTCACACGTGTGTGTAAGTAGGACCACTTGATTTGTGAAATATATTGAATGGATCACCTAAAATATATTTTACAAAGGTGTTGATGGGATAAACATGCCGTTATAAACATAATATGTTCAAACGATCCCATACCACTAGAAGTTGCAATAGGTTGCAATTGTCATTCATGACTACCTTGTTAATTTAAATAATGGGATAAAGGTCACCTAACCAATATTTAAATATAACGTTGGATTCTAAAATTTTATTTATTAATCGTCTATGAGACATAAAAGGGTATTAATAAATAAAATATAATTGTATCAACGAATACTAAAATGGAACTTTGTAAAATCTTGTAGATGGCCGACAACAACAACGCTAATAACGATGTACCGAACCAAAACAACCAATCTCTAAGGGCGATCCTTCAAAGGGATCGTCTAACACCTAACAACTTCATGGATTGGTACCGCAACTTGAGAATCGTTCTCAAGCAAGAAAAGCGGGCCTACATCCTTGATGATCCCATCCCAGATGAACCCAACGAGGAGGATGAGGAGGCCTATAACGATTGGGTTAGATATGTGGAAGATTCCATCCAAGTCTATTGCCTAATGTTAGCAAGTATGACACCCGACCTCCAAAAGGAGTATGAGCTCCATGGAGCTTATGACATGATCACCCAGTTGCGGGAAACGTTCCAGCAACAAGCTAGGGTGGAGCACTTCGAAACGGTTCGAGCGCTTCATGCATGTCGGATGGAGGAACCCCAATCGGTTTCATCTTATGTTCTTAAGATGAAAAGCCACATCGACCGCCTTCAAAGGCTAAATTGTCCTGTCTAAAGGAGTTGGCCACAGATTTGATCCTTAATGGCCTAACTAAAAGGTTTGAGGTGTTCGTCATGAATTACAACATGAACGGATGGGACAAGAGCATAAATGAACTTCATTCAATGCTCAAAACGGCCGAGGCGGGAATGGGTAAAAGGGTTTTACCCGTTCTCACCATCAATGAAGGTGGGAAAAAGAGAAGGTCTCAACCCCCTCCTAAGGCAATTGTTGCCAAAGGAAATGGGCACATTTGGGGAAAAGGGAAGATGGTTGTTAGGGCGGAACCTCCAAAGCCCAAGGAGAAGAAGCAAAAGGTTACTGCAAACGACCCATGCTTCAAGTGTGGTGAGATAGGGCATTGGATGAGAAATTGTCCAGTCTATCCCAAAGAGTTGAGAGAAAAGAGGGATGCGGGGCAAACCTCAGGTACAATTTACATGATTCATATTGATCTTAATGTTATATCTTCTAACACATGGGTATTGGATACCGGATGTGGAACTCATATTTGCAATTTGTTGCAGGTGTTCAAAAGAAGTAGGGACTTCAATCAAGGGGATGTTAGCCTCTTCATGGGCAATGGAGCCAAAGTCAAAGTTGAATCTCGTGGGGAGTACATCTTAAAACTTCCAAGTGGTTTGGAAGTAACTTTGAAGAATGTTTTGTATGCTCCTAGTTTGACTAGGAACATTATTTCTGTATCCCAATTAAGACATTATAATTATGTATTACCTTTTGTTGAAAATGATATTCATGTTTCTTTAAATGATATGTTCTATTTAAAGCTATTCCCATTAATGGTATTTATGAATTGGTTCATGAAAATACTTTAAATAGTTCATTGTACCAAACTAACACCAAGAAACTCAAGTTGGATTTGAGTGATACCTATCTTTGGCATTGTCATCTTGGTCACATAAACAAGAAACGTATTCAAACACTTCAAAAGAATGGTCTTTTAAAAACAAATGAATGTGATTCATTTGATATATGTGAATCTTGTTTACAAGGAAAAATGACTAAGGCACCCTTTAGTGGAACTAACGAAAGGGCAAAAGATTTATTAGGTATCATACATTCAGATGTATGTGGTCATTTTAAGCCAATGACTAGGAATGGTGAAAGATACTTCATTACCTTTACCGACGATTATAGTCGCTATGCGTACGTGTACTTATTAAGGCACAAAGATGAAGCTTTTTAAATGTTCAAAATCTTCAAGAATGAAGTAGAAAATCAACTCAACAAGTCGATTAAAGTTCTCCGCACTGATAGAGGAGGTGAATACCTAAGTGATGCTTTTCAAGATCATATTAAGAGTTGTGGGATTGTCTCACAACTCACTCCACCTAGAACACCACAACATAATGGTGTGTCTGAGAGGAGGAATCGAACCTTATTGGATATGGTCCGATCTATGATGGCTAGAAGCACTTTGCCTCTATCATTTTGGGGTTTCGCTTTGCTCTCCACGGCCCGTATTCTGAATATGGCCCCAACCAAAAAGGTGGAAAGGACACCCTTTGAGATATGGCATGGAAGAGTTCCATCCCTATCATACTTAAGGGTCTGGGGTTGTGAGGCTTATGTTAAGACTCCCACCCCAAACAAATTAGAAGTTCGATCCACCAAGTGTATCTTTGTTGGATATTCTAGAGATTCTATGGGATATTATTTCTATGATCCACTGGAACAAAAAGTATTTGTTGCCAGAAAGGGTGAGTTCTTAGAAGCAAAGTTCCTTATGGAAGAAACTAGCAGTAGAACAGTGGATCTTGAGGAGGATCAAGAACCACAACCCGATGCACATTTGGTTGAAACTAGCACTCAACATGAGGATGTTGAGGATGATCAAGTGGTTGATCAATACACACAAAACATTCGTAGAAGTGGCAGAACTAGTAATCCACCTGAAAGATACAGATTTTTCATGGATGGATGCTATGTGGTAGATTCAGATGAACCAACCACATACCATGATGCAGTGTCCGATTCGGATTGTGACAAATGGCTTGAAGCCATGAACGTTGAGATGCAATCCATGTATGACAATCAAGTTTGGGAACTTGTTGTACCACCTCTCAACTCCAAGGTAGTTGGAAGTAAGTGGGTTTTCAAGAAGAAAACTGACATGCATGGAAACTTGGATACTTATAAGGCTAGACTTGTAGCAAAGGGTTTCACTCAAACTCAAGGGGTTGATTATGATGAAACCTTCTCACCTGTTGCAAAGGGTTTCACTCAAACTCAAGGGGTTGATTATGATGAAACCTTCTCACCTGTTGCGATGCTAAAGTCCATAAGGATATTGTTTGCTATAGCTGCTCATTATGATTATGAGATTTGGCAAATGGATGTCAAAACCACTTTCCTAAATGGATATCTTGAGGAAGATCTCTATATGGTTCAGCCTGAAGGTTTTGTCGATCCAAAACATCCTAATAAAGTATGCAAGTTAAAGAAATCAATCTATGGATTGAAACAAGCATCAAGAAGCTGGAATCACCGTTTTGATGAGGTGGTCAAGAATTTTGGCTTCATCAAAAACGATGATGAGGCTTGTGTGTATTAGAA
Source organism: Flaveria linearis (assembly GCA_024085815.1). NCBI lineage: Eukaryota > Viridiplantae > Streptophyta > Magnoliopsida > Asterales > Asteraceae > Flaveria > Flaveria linearis. The sequence goes on along the minus strand of CM044007.1, from coordinate 55,804,053 downwards.
GGCTAGTGGGAGCACAATAACTTTCCTAGTATTATATGTTGATGACATTCTACTGTTTGCGAATGACGTTCCAACAATGGAAGGTGTAAAAGCCTGGCTTGGAAGCTGCTTTTCCATTAAGGATCTTGGTGAAGCCGCCTATATTTTGGGAATAAAGATCTATAGGGATAGATCAAGGCGGCTGATTGGTTTAAATCAAAGTGCATACATTGAAAAAATCTTGAAAAGGTTCAAGATGGAAAACTCTAAGAAAGGTACTGTACCTATTCAGAGAGGGACAATATTAAGTACGACTCAATGTCCAAGCTCAAAGGAGGAGCAGAATAGAATGAAGGCAATCCCATATGCATCTGCTATAGGATCCATCATGTATGCAATGATATGCACTAGACCGGACGTGTCATGCGCTTTAAGCATGACAAGTAGATACCAGTAAAATCCTGGTGATAGTCATTGGATGGCTGTCAAGAACATTCTAAAGTACCTAAGGAGGACTAAGGACATGTTCTTGATCTACGGGTCTGGTAAAGAGGAACTCGTTGTAAAGGGTTACACGGATGCAAGTTTCCGAACCGATCGAGATGATTCACGATCTCAATCGGGGTACATCTTATTCTGAATGGGGGAGTTGTTTCTTGGAAAAGCTCAAAGCAAGAAGTCGTAGCGTTGTCCACTACAGAGTCAGAATACATCGCCGCTTCATTAGTAGCACAGGAAGCTGTGTGGTTGAAGAAATTCATAGCCGATCTAGGGGTAGTCCCTTCCATTCAGGATCATCTGGAGATTCTTTGTGATAACGAGGGTGCGATTGCTCAAATCAAGGAACCCCGTGCACATCAAAAAACCAGGCACATTGAGCGGAGATTCAACTACATTAGGGATGAAGTTGAAAAAGGAAAGATATGTATTCGCAAAGTTCACACTGATAAAAACATTGCGGATCCACTCACAAAGCTCCTTGAAAAGGCAAAGCATGAAAGTCATATTTGTGCCATGGGACTTCGATATTCTAGTGACTAGATTTGATTTTATATTTTGTATTTGGATATTGGAACTTATGTTATTTGACTTAATTATATGATTATAACTTTCATTTGTTCTTCTATTTTAGCATGTTTAAATCTGTGAATAAGTAATTTATTCTAAACGTCCATAGTCGATCATACTTGTGGGAACAACTATGAATGTAAGACTATAATGAACTTGGATTGGTTGATATTCATAAGGTATGAATATAGAGCAAGAGGTTGCTACCAAAGTTCATTGATATCTATGGGATATAGATATAGGACTGACCCGCTCTCAATTATTTCTGCATGGAATCTTTGTGATTAGTCATAAGAGATATTGAGTAAAGGCAAAAGTCATTGTATCCTCAGACCTGAGATATATATTGGGTCTTGATATTCACCAAGTATTACATTTTGACTTAGCACTTTGCTGTTCTGAAAGATTGGCAGTACATAAGGCTACGTTCAGGTATGATATAAGGTGATTGTGAGAGACGTATGTAGTCAAGATGGAATTTGTTCCTCTTATTCATTGAGAGTTAGATGTCTAAGGCCTGTTAAAGTTAAAACATCGGAGAATGATAATTCTGTGTCTCTGGGATTCAACATGACATCTGAAACAAAAGGATAGATGATTGATTCACCTAAAATATTTCAAGTATGGTACTTGAAGGGGATGATGTTATTGAATGGCACTTAGTCATATACATTAGGGGTAGCAAACCGTTGCTAGGCGTTATTTGCTGCTAGCATCAATCTTCTATGAATCTTGTGCAAGTGGGAGATTGAAGGAATTGATCTGCCCAAGATACATATTAAATTGATGTGGCTAATGTTATATGATCCAAGTCGGGTCATACCCAATAACAAGCCAAACAAACACCAATAAATATTTGTTCGTTGACGTGATCACACGAATAAATATTAGCACCAATTTAGAAACCGGGTTTTCTAAATCATTGCTTTTGTAAATGAACAAGATTATATAGATAATTTGTTCATGAGGGATTATTTGTTTCATTACTTAAATTAGTTAAACAATGACAAATAATAGTGTGTTAGTGCTATAAAATTAAAATGGTTTAATTTTATAAAAACTAACGAGATGAGAGTGTTACAATTTTAATAAAAACAAATTTGGGGGGGAACCCATTACAAATGGGGAACCTATGGCCGCCCCTTGGGTATTGGTGTCCCAACTACCTTGTCTTGTATTGTGCAAGACTTCACTATCTATCACACGCTCCACTCTCACACTCTCTCTCCTACATGCGAAAGGCAAAATTCTCTCTAGCATCTCTTAAAAAATTGAGTTTTTGAGCTGAAACAAGGCTGGATTTTCAGCTTTGATCAAGGTGTTCTTGGCTGAAAAATCTAGTGTGCAAGAGGGTTTTGAACATGGTGTTGCACAACCTAGCAAGTGGGTGTTTGAAGGATCTTGAGGGTATCATCTACTTGAGGATTGCTATTTGGAGTCTTGCCTACAAGAACATCATCCTTCTCATCTCAAAAGAAAGTCTTGAAACATAGTTTTCATCACCTTTCCATGGTTGTTTTGTAAGTTACTTGTTCATGCAAGTAGATCCATCTTAAAGGGTTTTATCAACATAAACAATGGTTTATGTAAACTTCTAACAAGATGTTAAAATGGTTATCCGCTATGTTTTATGTTTAAAATGGTTAAACAACTTTGATAAACTTGTTAAATCCCTTCAATTTGCCTTCGGAAGAGATCATTATCTATCTTCTGAAGGAGAATTCCTCAGCATTAGTATTCTCTTCCAAAGAGTTTTTAGCCTTGGAAGAAAACTTGATCAAAGATCAAATTCCCTTCCAAAGGTTACTAACTTCATTTTTTCGGAAGAACACTTTACTCTTGGAAGCAAATTTTGTCTTTAAGACATAGTATGCTTTGGAAGTAATAGTGGCTTCGGAAGACAATATTGGGAAACTCAAGTGTTTACTCTAGGAAGTAATTTTACTCTCAGAGAACAACTTTACTATGTAATGGAAATCTTTGGGCCCCGCTCTGTAAAAAGGAAGATTTTATTCATGATTGTCAAAATATTTTAAATGGTTTATCTTACCGCCTCTGTCAAATCGGAACATAAACTGTCCTTTCACCTTATCCGTTTGGCTTTTTACCCACCATTTAAATAATTCTGACTCTTTTCTTTAAATTCTTTACCACTGAAAAAGCCCTAAATTTACACTGTCTTCTCCATTCACTCTTAAAATCATTCAATCCAACAGGACTTCCACAACAATGGCTTTGAATCCTCAACACAATCAAGTCGCCATCCTTGATTCTTCAGAAGATGCTGACTTTGGCCCCATCATCTAATTTCTTTCTCAATCTGCATACTTTGCAGCCCTTACTGTTAATCCCATCATCTACTCAAACCACATGTCCGAATTCTATGCCAATGGTCAAAGTGACATGATCAATGATGAAAGGATTATCAGATTAAGGATATGTGGACAGGAGATCATCATTAGTGAAACCACCATGAAGGAGCATCTAGAACTCCATGATGAAAGAGCCCCCACTGAATTCCCCAAGTCTGATTTGAAGGATACCTACATCCAAATGGGCTATGATGGAGATGTGAGCAGATCTACAGTGTACAAGTTTAACTTTTCTTACAACTGGAAGTTTCTGTTACATATTGTCCTACATAGTCTACCAAACAAGTCAGGGGGTTGGGATCAAATCCTATATGGTGGCCTAGTCCATAGGTTGGTGAAAGGCCTTCTCTTTAATAATTCAAGATTTACGCTGAACAATCTACAAAGTAATCTCATCCGGGATCTATTCTATATGTATCCCAGGTTCATTCAGCACATAATCAATTGTGAGCTTGAGAAGGACAAGCTTCAATTTGAAAATATCCTACTGGTCCCTCACATGAGGCCTGACATCTTCAAAATGCTGAAGAAGGTGTCCACCAACTTTACTGGAAGGTTCACTGCTCTCCTTCCAGGTATGCTTAAGCCAATGGCTCCTGGTGACATGCCTGCAAACCTAAAAGGTGATGAACCCACACCAGACACCACCACTACACAACCAATCACTTATTTCCACCTAATCAGAATCAGATACAAAATACTACCCAAACGAACCCTTGTTCAATCTACCCTGATTGAACAAGTCCCCTCTTTTCAAACCAAAATGGTTAGAGTAGAACTTAGGGCTTGCACTTAGCCAAAGGTCCAACCATCCTTTTTATTTGACCTCAATATCAGTGTTGAGTCTCCTCAGTCTCCTCAAGGTGAGTCCTAACACTTTCCTGAGCAACCAAAAAGGGACAACCACATCAATTTCCCATATGCTATTGTAGAACAACCATTAGGTGCTGACTAAGGTCCTGGGTCATTAGAAATAACCTCTGTATCCTTTGTTGGACTACTAACCCGACCTGATGAGGATATTATGTTCACTCAGGGCCATGATGTTGATCTACCACAACATTCCCCATATCAACTGAGCCATAGGGAACCCCTAATATCTAGCCCATATTAGCTAGCCAAAACTGAGGTGAGGCCAACCGGAGTGGAGGTGACTCATGTAGATTTAGCTGCCACTACTGAAAAAGTTTAATTAGCTTCTTAGGACAGTGGTAGCATAAGTGGGACTGTATCTACAGAAACTGTTACTGGTGATGATGATGAACATACTAGGTATGCTATCTCATCTCCCCATGATTCCTCAAAAGAAGATGAGGGTAGTCTGCAACTCACAATCAGTTACCTACTTTCTAAAGGCTCAAACATCTAAGGTTAGGACTTTAGAAGATAGGTATGCCACTCAGCAACTTGAGATTGCAAATCTCAAGGTTCAACTAGCTAAGACATAGAGTGAGAAGTTAGGCATGTACATACTCGAGTTTCTTTAAGTTCCTCCTCTAACTCAGCTGCTTCTTAAGATGATGCTACCAAAAAAGGGGAGAATGTACAGAAACGAAGACATGAGGAATCTAGCCTTGCCATCATAACAACTTCTTGATGCCATATCTTCTTTCTACTCCACACAGCAAACTCCATAGCCATCTTTCCTCAACCAGCTCCCATCACCATTCAAGTGGACCCAAGGATTCTTATTGACCTTAACAGGTTTCTAACCAAAATTTTGATAAGCTCCTCCCTTGAACAACCCTCCCCTGATGTAGTTGTTGCCTACTTTGGAGCTGAAAAACTTCAAAGGCTGAGTGCACCACCTATCTCTGTAGAGGAAGTTAGTCAACCTAAGGTCTCTTTGAACCTGAGATTAACTTCGAAAGGGATAGACAGATTCATGGCCCAGCAACTTATTTAGAAGGGACAGGTAGTGCAGTTCAAGTTTCTTCCGAAGTAGAAATTCAAGCTGCGGAAGGAATTATGGAACTATCATCCTTACCCAATGACCTTTTTATCACAGAGGCAATTCTTTATCTAGCCTTTAAGGTAAATAGTGAGGACTTCCTTGCAACTCCTCCACCTCAAACACCACAAGTTCAACCCTACTCTCCCCAACCTAAAACATCCAAGTCTGAGTCTCCAAAAGCTGAATCTTCCTCTAATCCTAAGGGAAAGAGGAAGATCACTAATGAGGAACTTCTAGAGGAGGAAAGGTTAGAAAAGCTCGAGAAGAAGGAAAGAGTTGATACTGCTGTTGGCTGCAAGCAGCAAAGCAGCAGTAGCCGCTCAAGAAAGTATCAATAACAAGAGGAGAGTGGAGGTGATAGATAGGCTCATTAGCCTAGGAGTAGACAATGAAGAAATAGTTCTACTCCCACTAGATGAGGTTATGAAGTTAGAGAAGGCAGCCTTGCTGCAAAAAAAAGGAAGAATCAACAAGGTTGGTCATAGAGGAGGAGAAAAGGAAAAAAAGGAGGCAATGAAAAAGGAGAGGATGGAGAGGATAGCCTTTCTCTACTCTTGAGGCTATTCTCAGGAAGAATTAGAAACTTATGACAATGATACGATCATGTTCCTTTTCTTCAAACAACAAGGTCAAATCACCAAGGAGAGGAAGAGGATTGCCATGGAGAAGCTAAGGGAGAAGAAGAAGAAGGATGAAGAGGCACATCTTGCAGCTGCTAAGAAGGTGGGACATAAGAATGTATGAAAACTTATCTCAAGCCTATGGCTTCATCGGCAGGCAAGTGGGTACCATTTCAGACAAGACCCTACAGCAACATGTCAGTGACATCAAGGCTGACACTCGCTTAAGAAGAAGGTAGGAGGTACCTCAAGTACCAAGTGTTCAGAGGATGGCATCTAAACCAACACCAACAGCTAAACTAGCACCCAAACTACAACCTATGCCTATACCTTTTCCCTTCCTCATCAAAACTAAACCAACCACTAAGCCTTACACCCCTTAACCCATACCATCAGCCATACCCATACCTTCACCCAATGTTTCTTAACAACCACCACTACTACCTATCCTTAAACCAAAACACAACCTAGAACCTACTCACTACCCAAACCATCTTCTGAACCTTCTAAGCCCCTGACCTTAGAAGAATTCAAGGAGATCAAGAGGAAACTCATTAATAACACAACTTTGAGCGATATCTCATATAAGGAAGAGTCAATTAAGCTGAAGTACATTGATGGCTCTTCCAATTCCCTCGCAAGAGATGCATTCCTTGATCTACCTAGGGGAACACTGGACCAAGCTCTCCAACTTCTTACGACTAATTCAAACACATTAAAAGAATAAGAAAAGAAGTTAAGAAGGAGACTGGTGACTTTACTGGACACTAGGAATGGGGATAAGCTGCCAACTCAGCCCCTCAATTCTAGCAGGCGAATTGTCTAGTGGAGGTTCGATAAACCTTCTCACAGCTTTGCTGTGGAAAGAGAGAATGGTGAAGTAAATAAGAATGATACTTCATCTCTACTATAATCTAGTAGATTTGACATTGGTGATTAGCAGAGAAACAATTCTCCAATCCCTTCAACTCTCAGATTGTTGCTCATATCAGAAATCATTTGAGCAGTCTTCATTTGACTGAACTTACCAGAAAAACCAAGACTGAAGAAGAGTAGAAGAAGAGAGCAAAGGATGAGGAAGAAGGTGCAACCATAAAAGGAAAAGCCTTCCTATAGATTATTGAAGGTCCAACTTCTGATCCTATAGTTAGATGGGAGTAAGACTAAAATTCCCATCAAATAACTCTCTTCAGAGGGACACATCAAAGAGTGCATGTTATTCAGAGCAACAGACTTGATCTATTATCCCTGAATGACATGTACAAGCTCCTCACCACCACATCTGGGAAGAACAAGAAGACAGATAAATATTTGCTCTCCTTGGTGTCGTAAGCCATTTACCTTCAAAGGAACTAACTATGAACCGGTAGATATAAGTATGGGTTGTTTGACATCCGCTGCAACCTCTGATAAACTGCATGGTGCTTTCCCACGCCCATGTAGTTGACCATACTTTAGTCCACAGTTCACCTTTATCAATTTACCATCTTTAATTGGTGACAAAAGGTAAGTCATGGACCTGTCATGACTACCTAATCTAGGATATTATTTTATCTTAGATGCTTTACTTCTAGCAATGTAGTATTTGTATAGTTGTAAATTCCAGCACGTCATCCAAGTACAACCGGCTGTAGATAGTAGTATATATAGTTTCTCACTGTAACTCATCAAAACTAAGCTTGTAAGAGTCTTGTAATACTGAGTTGAGAAGTAATATATACAAGTATCTTGCAAACCATTGTAGTATTCATTAACTTATTATATTATTGTTAATTTAGTTAGAGATTTTGCTTCAACAACCGAGTGAGACTTAGTGAGTTTGTGAGATAAAACTTATGTTAAGAAACCAACATCAATCCTTCAATGTCCTTGACATACTTAGATTGATTTATGAAGAACCCTTCTTCCATCCGCTTCACTTGAATGCCTAGGAAGAAATCCATCTTTCCTATGGAACTCATCTCAATTTTCTTTCTCATGATCCTTTCAAAGTCTTTAAACTTTTAGTCATTTGAGGATCAAAATATGATGTCATCAACACAGACTGGTACAAGGCAACATGTCCTTCCCAGACTTCTTTATAAACAATGTCTTGTCTATAGTGCCTCTGGTATAGCAATTCTTTAGAAAAAACTGAGTCAATGTCTCATACCATAGCCTAGGTGCCTGATGTAACCTATAAAGAGCTTTATCTAATTTACACATATAGTCTGTGGGTCTTCAAATCTAGGTGGCTGGCACACATAGACTTCTCTATCGATATCTCCATACAAAATGCACATTTGACATCAAGTTGATAGATTGTGAAGTTCTTTGATGTTGTAAAAGCAAGGAAGATTCTCATAGCCTCAAGTCTTGCAACATGTAAAGACATCCGTGTAATCTATGCGTTTCTCCTATGTATATCCTTGAACCACGAGTCTTGCTTTATTTTTTATGATCAAACCTCTATTGTCTCTTTTGTTTCGGAACACCCACTTAGTGCCAATGGGGACTTGGCCAGGTGGTAGTGGACACAGGTTCCATACCTTTTGCCTCTTGAACTGAAACAACTCACTGTTGTCCTTGAGGGCTTCTTCCACCTTCTTTGGTTCCATCTAAGAGAGAAAGCATGAGTACAACCAGACATTCCCATTGTGGTTATGACTTCTTGTATTCACACCATCAGAGACATCCCTAATAATGTTCGTAGCTGGATGAGTGTTGTGTATCCTGAGCTTAGGAATTACATCTGGTTACATAGATAGATCCAAGTTGGAGAAGTTTTGCTTAGGATTTTGAACACCATCCGTAGCTGATGTCTCTCACTCATTCAATAAGGACTGATTGAACGAATGTGTGACACCATCAATCGTATTTTGCTGTGAAGCAGCATCAATAATTGCCTGTTCCTCCAGATCACTGTCATCATCAGCTTAGTGTTGAATGCTAGAGTTGTCAGCTCATCAGTTTTGAGGCTCAATTGACTGACAACTTATTGAAGCTCTATTATTTCCAAAGATGTTCAAGCTTTCAGGGCTTCCACTAGTGGAAGCTTGATCTCTATGACTTCTTGGAGAAATTAGAATAGGTCAGGGTAACTCAAATAGTTGATCTTCATAGGGGTCACTTTGAGTTCCTGTTCCAGCTGAAATATTCTTACAAGATGGTTTAGAATAGTTTGGAAACAATTCTAAGTTAAAGATATGATCAGGACTATTTCCCTTAACACAAGTAGTGTGCTTATTGACAATAATGTTGGATGGTTCCTCAAACTGCTGGTTTTTGATGTTATATACTCTATAAGCAATAGAGTTTGAGGAATATCCAACAAAGATAGCATCATCCGACTTTTCAACAAATTTACTAAATTGTCTTTTATGTTAAGTATGGTGCACGTGCTGCCAAAGGACCTAAGAAAGCCAATAAACGATGGCCTCTTGTTCCATAACTCATAAAGGGTCTTTCCATAGGGCTTAACAATGAGAACCCTGTTCTGCACTTAATATGCAATGCCTACTGCCTCTGCCTAGAAAGTTAGAGGCAACTTTGAACTAGCTAACATAGTTCTTGTAGCCTTAATAATTGTCATGTTTCTCCTCTCAGTAACACCATTTTGTTAAGGAGTTCTAGGAGCGATGTATTGTCTGGCAATCTCTTTTGAGTTACAAAATGAGTCAAGAGCATGATTCTTAAACTCAGTCCCTTGATCACTTCTAATGATTTTTACCTTGTGATCAATTTATTTTCAATTTTAAGAATAAAAGATTTTAAAGTTTTAGCAATTTCATCTTTAGTTCTTAAAAAGAATACCCATATAAATATTGTAAAATCATCAACAATCACAATGCAATATGATTCCCTTCCTATGCATATTATACTTGTAGGACCAAAAAGATCCATGTGCAATAAGTGTAATGGGGGTGGTGATGGTGTTAATATCTTTGGATTTGTGGGAGACCTTGTGTTGCTTTCGTTTCAAACATGCAACATGGTTATTTTTACAGAAAAACTTCTTTTTAGGCATACCATGTACTAATTTTTTTGAACCAGTTTGTTCATGGTTTTAAAATTAACATGACACATTCTTTTATGCCAAAGAGTAACTATTAGCTTTGGAAAGAAAGCATGATACTTCACCCAGTGGGGCAGCATTTTTCATATCCAGCTTGTACATTTCCCCTCTTTGGGAGATCTAAGAAGCACCAATCCTGAGGAATTGTCATCCCGGCTTTGAGGATATTGCACTCATGTTCTGTGAAAAGCATTTGGTGATTTTGATCACAGAATTGAGAAACAGTAAATAGATTGTGTTCAAGCTGTTTGAAAAAGTTTACTTTGTCAACTTTTAACTTACCATTGGATACACTACCTCTACCAGGAATGTATCCTTTGGCTTCACCTCCAAACTGAACATGACTTGCATCAAATGTTCAGATTGTTGAAGGAGAGATCTGTTCCCTGTCATGTGCCTAAAGTATCCACTGCCCATAATCTTTACATTTCTATTTTTGTCATATGGAAGTCCCTACACATAAGGTGAAAAGATTAGTTACTATTAGAAACCCAAGCCTTGTTGGTCTTGGGTTCTTCCGATGTAGATGAGATAATTGAACCAAAATGTATGCATGGGGGTTTAACTATGGTTTGTGAAGAAGAGGTTTGGGCTACAACATCTTTTCTAATCTTCCATTCCATCCTATGGTCGATCAGTGTAGATAAGCCTGAGGAGGCTTGAGCAGCATGACTTGCTTCCGAGGCTTCTTTCTTCTCGGAAGAAGTTGTCACCATCTTTTCTTTCAAAGCAGTCTTCTTTTCGGAAGGTTTCAAAGGATTCCTTTTATTCCTTTGTTTGTTCGTTGGCTTGTCTTCCGAAGCTATCTTCCTTTTGGAAGAAAGAATTTATTCCGAAATCATCTTGGCTTTGGAAACAACTTTTCCTTTCCTTAACACTTGGAAAACACTTGGACTCTATGGTAATGTCCAAATGTGAAATCATCCTTGACTCCTTCTTTCTTAAAATTGGTTGCATAATATGTGTTTGCTGGATTGTAGTAACAATCTTTAGCCATGTGGTTATGCAGACCACAAATTATGCACTCAATGTTATTCTTGATGGGGCATTAGGGTTGTTATTCTTGCACTTCTATTCTTCTTTAATAACCGTCCTTTTTAATTTCTTATCCTTCAGCTGGACAAGAGTGCTGGTAGTACACTCTTTTACTGAATCAAAACTTTTAACCACTTGGAATCCAGCTGAGATGAATACACCATTTTACTTTGGGTCTAACTTCAATTTTGACTCAGCCACCTTCTTGGTAGTTTTTCTTGCTGTCCCGATTTTGTTCTTTCTAGCTTTGATGGTTAGGGGTTGATCATCAGTGGTGTGGATGAGGTTTTCTACCTTATCCTTCCCTGTGGTGGTTGCCATTGTTACATCATTCTTCTGCTCAGCAGGTAGTGGGTCAATGGCTGGAACCTGTTGCTCGTCAGTATGACATCTTGGCTGTCTAACAGACACATAAGAGTGGGGTGGAGAAATTTCATTGGTTTCCAACCCACTTATGTTTTGATAACACATCTTTGAGTGGGAGGATGATGTAATGATGGTGTTGAAGTTATGCTCTTCAATGGCATACTTCTTTGCTTTAACCTTAGCTATTACTAGCTGGGCTTGAGCCTCAGTCTACTTGGAGATTAAATCTTTTATTTGAGCCCTGTACTTTGAATGTTTATGTTATAAAGAGGATACAGTATTCTCTAACTCTTCAATTTTGAGTTTGTATTCAGATTCTGCTCTCTTAAAATCAGGTTTTAATATGTTTAAGTACTTAATATCAGATTTAATATCCATGTTGTAGTCCTGATAGAATTTGACCTTAGCAATACAGGCTGGAGTACCGAGATGTTCATATACCTCACTGTATTCAGTTCCAGCCATGAGAGCTTGAGTAGGAGTGAAATCTTGCACCATGAAGCTCTAATCAACTTCTTGAGCAACAACTACATTCTATTGTTTAGAAGGTTTGGTTGTAGCTTTTGGAGTAGCAGGATGTTGGGAGGCTTCAGTTGCTCAAGGATTGGATCTAGGATCCTTGCATTTCCTTGCAAGGTGACCAAGTTGATTGTAGTTATATCACTTTGCCTTTGACTTGTCAAACCAAATTTGTTGTTGCTTGGGTTCTGAGGGAATTGCCTTCCTGTTCTCTTGAAGAAGTTTTTTGCTCTGTAGTTTAGGAGAGCCATCTGCTGGACAATGTCCATGTACTCCATATCATCTAGGCTGAAACACTCGTGATCATCAAAACAAAATTGAAAATCTCCAGAGTGCTCATTCCCTGAAACAAAAGCACAACTATCCTGGAAAGCATTTTGTTAAGCCTATTAAGACGTGGGTGTCTTAAGAAATGTGATATAAGGCCCAGAAGATGATGATGGCTGCTGTGGGAAGTTTAAGTACAATTGGGGTTGGGAAGTTCTTGAATCTTTAGCAACATGTATAGCATTGCGAACTGGAAGGTTTGAGTGTCTGTTCATCTGATGGCCTTTCTGAGTTTTCATCTCCATACAATATCCATCAAGGATTATGTGTAGTTCAGTCATAGTAAGAGTGTTGAGATTATCAGTTCTCTTGATTGAAACACAGTAAAAAGTCCACTCATGAGGAAGTGCACTCATGAATTTTCTCACCGTGTCTTTTTTCTCAAGAACCACACCCAGAGACTGAAGAGAGGTGATCAAGTCCATGTACCTGAAGTATTGTTGGCTTAAGATCTGACAGGATCTCAGCCTCTCTCGTTGATCAATTAGATTATGTTTGCAGCGGATTTAGCTCATTAATTAGCAATTAAAGCAAGAACATAAAAGATATTTCAAATTAAAGCATGAACATAGAGAGAAGAGTTTCTGCAAAACAATAAATGTTCTATTGGTTCGCACGTTTCGGCATTTAAAACAGTATGGTTACCCATCCTTTTATAGGCGGCAAAAGGATGGGCGTGATGTCCTTTTTCTGACATCACTGAATATTCAAATTACAACTGACAAAACATAAAACTACTGAAGATGTCAACAACTGACATCTTCTTACAAAAGTTCCTAAGTGCTGACAAGAGTAAACTACTGAAATCCTACAACGACTGAAGAACACACTCTTTAGTCGTTTATAACTACTGATACTATAACAACTGAAGGACATGCTCTTCAGTTGTTGTACAACTACTGAAACAAAAATAAACTACTGAAAAGGAAAAACCATCACAACAACTGAAGAAGACTTCTTCAGCTGTTGTGACAAACTCTGAAACTTCAGCACTTGGTCTTCAGACTTTGGTCTTCAGATGTTTCATCAGCTAATGACTTCAGTAGTTGTCATCAGCTGATGTCTTCAGTCGTTGTCTTCAGACTTTGTGCATCAGCAGTTGTTCATCAGTTCTTCAGTTCTTCAGACTTTGATCTTCAGCACTTGTCTTCAGTACTTGAAGTCTTCAGTACTTGTGTTTATCAGTACTTTAGACTTCAGTACTTGTCTTCAGTACTTTGGGATCTTCAGCTGTTGTACTTCAGTTCTTTGAACTTCAGCTGTTTATTCTTCAGACTTTGTCAGAACAGCTGATGGGAGTCTTCAGCAGTTGTTGCAGTGGCATGTGGGACTTAGAGGTTTTCCTGATCTTGGCTCATTGGTTCTTTTGGTCCAACAAACTCCCCCTGAACCAATGCAGCCAAAACCTCTAATTATTGGATGTCCCACTTATTGATGGCATAAAGATTGGTCTATTTCCTTCTAGATCAGATTAGAAGTTGACCCAGATAAGCACTGGCCAGAGAGATAGTCTCAAGTGTTTGTTTGGCTAAGTATGGATGGGAGCTCTGTCTTGGGGAATTGGACACAGAGCTGTTGCCCCATCCATGAGATCTACCTCCCACGTACAAGCCGGTAGGATTCTCTACAGTAAGCCTGAAGAAAGATCAATTGTTCTTCTTTGGACAGGTCTTCAGGCTCACCTTCGAATAACCCCTCCCGACCGTATAGCTCTGAGAGGTACTTGACCTGTCTTCCATTTTTGAGCTCAAGTGTTGTGATTTGCCTATATGCAAACTCATCAGGGTGTTTACCCTCTAACAACAAAGTGAGCTCATTTCGATGAAAATTCTCAAGCTTCTTATAGACCAGACCCTTCCTAACCACCCTATTATCTAGCATTGAAAAGGGTGATTGGCCGGCTCTATAAGCTTTCTCGAATTCATCTACTATTTCCCAGGGTGTTATTACAATAGCCACAGAGATCTCTTCATCTACGATTCTCTTTAGTTGGCTTTTGTATCTCACAGGCATGTCCTTCTTGACTATCCTGTGAGCCACCCTTGGGTCAGGCCAAGTTCTCACCCTCTCCCTTTCATATTGAAAGGTTTGTCTGAGGGTGAATAACCTCAGAGCTTCTCTCTGCATATTTATTATAGAGGTGGTAGCAGTATAACATTTGTCAATGCTTTTCAGCATTTCCTCATCATGTCTTTTCTGCTGCTCCTCCTCTTCTAACTTAACCTTCACAGTGTCCTGCTGTGAGGTAGGATTGATGGTTTGTGGTTTGGCTTTGGGTAGAGGTATAACTGCTGAGAGTGGCAGGCTATCCTCCTCATCATCCTCTTCTTCATCTTGCAGCCTCAGCACCCTTCTCTTCTTCTTCAAGGGTGGATCATTGGCTGCGGGTTTTGGTGGTAAGGGAGTTGGTTTTGTGGGTTGTGGTTGGGTTGTTGGTGTGGGAGTGTTGGCAGGCACTGCTAGCAGCCTAGAGATAAGAGCTGGTTTGGTTAGCTTGACTAGCAGTGTCCTGTTCCCAGCACCGGCTTCAGATAGGGCCACTGCGACCAGTCCCTTTGTAAAATCACCAGCTGAACAAATCTTGGTGGTTATTGCCAAGAGTTTGTCCCTGGTCCATGCCTTAACATCAAGGACTGGTCTGCCCAGGTACTTCGAAGTGAACCTACTCATAGCCTCAAGTTTTTGTCTTTCCTGTTGGCTATGAGTAGTCCATCGGTAGTCAATTTCTCTCCTCTCCATATTTCTGATCTCTTGATCTAGCAAAGCAGTGTCCTTGTCAAAGCCTTGCCTGAACAGCTGTTCAATGACTTTGTTCATTGAACGGTTGTGCTCAGCATCAGCCTCCTTGACAAGGGCTGCTAGATCAGGATCAGCCACCTTCTTTCCCTCTCCCTTATTCTTATCAGTGAAACTGAAATCCTTTTGGATTTCAGCCACTCCTATCTGCTCTACCTCCCTCACTTTCCTCTTCCCCTTCTCCCTCACCCTACTGGTCTCCACAGCTAACTCCCTCTCTACCACCACCTCTTTCTCTGCCTCTTTCTCCTCCTCACCCCTCTTCCTCTTGTCTTGCACTGATGTCTCCCCCTTTTTGGGTGCATTGGTTGGGGTTTGACTATCAGCAAGAGCCTTAGATATGGCAACCTCCACCATGGGTTGTATGTATGTGGGAAGCCTCTCATCAAGGGTTTGGTTAACTATATCTTTAAGCATGGGTGTGATGAGAGGTAGTGATTTTGGAGGATAGCATCCAGCTGCTCAGGGGGGTTCTGTCCCTGAGAGCTAGTGCCAGAAGCAGGGGCTGGTGGCTGAGTTTGTGGAAGTGGCTCAGTGTATGTGAGACCTTCAGGTGAAGGTGCCATCTGTGGGGTAGTGGTGGCAGATGGACTTCTATCCTGAGTCATCTGAGCAAGCAGCTCTTTGAGTCTGCTTATCTCATCCTCAAGGATAGTGTTTTGAGCAACTACATCAAAGAAGAAGCTCAGGTCATCATCAGCATAAGCTGAATCACCTGACCTCCTGACCTTGTCAGGATGAACATGTCCTGAGTGTGGCTCAGTAATGACATGTGCCCCTTGTTCTTGGTACTGGGGACTTCTGGCCTCCGGATTGGATCCATCATCGGCCATTGCCTCTGGTGAGGTCTTAGAGATGTTACCAGCTGCACCCTGCTCAGATGTTGATGCAGGGGAAGTGGCAGCCTCACCAGATTGTTCTCTCTCCTTAGCCACACTGGGAGAGTGAACTGATTCTCTGTGCTGTGGGCTCTGATCAGCACTTGTGCCCACCCTCTCTTCGGTTGGAGTCTCCCCAGTTGTAATAGGTTTCTGGGGAGAGGGTGGAGTGCTCAGATCAGTCAGCACTCTGGCTATTACCAGTGTTGGGCTTAGTGGGGCAGTCTCCTCAGTATGTGGGCTAGAAGCAGTATGCACATGGGGAGGACTGTGCTCTTCAATGGCAGCCTCCTCAAGTGAGGAAGACCCCAGTAATGTGGTTGCCCCAAAATTGGTTACATCAGGCTCCTGTTGAGAGGAAGCCTGTGCGGTTGTGGTGGGTGGAGTCGTGGTACCTGCTGGGAGAATCGAGCCAGCAGGCACATCCTGCCTTTGTGTGGCAGGGGCATCCTCAGGGGACTCATCTCCCTGAGTAGCCTTTGTGGGCTTCTTTTTGGCTTTTGGCTTGGTGGGGACTCTGGATTTGGAGGTGGAGGCTGTGGGTTCCAGCTGCGTGGGTTTTTGCAGCCGGCCAGCCTGTTTCAGTGTTTGGTCGGAGTTGTGCCTGGAGTATACCTCGGCTTGAACAGCCATGGCAGGGACCCCAGTGCCAACTAGTCCCTCAGCCTGAAGCTGGTATTTGATCATGGCCATTATGAACCGTGGATATAAGTTCCAACGGTTAGGAAAAGGTTTTGTGGCCATGTCCTTGAGTTCCAAAAATAAAATTTCAGAAAAATTTAAAGGTTGTTTCTCAAGGATAGAATACAATACCTGTTGCCACCTTGTGGACATCTGGTCCCACGAAGAGGTCTTGGGAGCCAGACATACATTCACCATGTGAAAAATCAGTCGTTGGGGGTCAGGAAGGTGTTTCTTCAACAAGGTGGAGGCGGAGAGGTTACCCTGATAGTCATGAGATGTGAAGGAGAGATCAAGGGTACCTTTGGGATAGGAGGTTGGGTGAGTGGCATCATCCAGCTCTAGGGTTTGGCGTAGAGTAGCTGGAGTGATAACCACCGGTTTGCCATTGACGGAGGACCGGAGAGAGACCTCGGCATTCTGCTCTCCGGTTTGGACGGTTACATTGGTCCAAAACTCGGTCAAGGAGTCGGTGTATAAGGTAGGGTTCAAAAGAAAAGCCGTTTTGTAAGGTGAGTCGTGCATGAGATCGACGGCTTGATGAAATTTGGGCCATAATGGCGACTTGGTGAGATGGGCGACACAGTTGTGTCGAGGTTTCAGTTGCATGTTCGCCATTAATGGTGTATGGGAATTTCAGAGGTTTGTAAGGATTAGGTCAAGTGAGGAGTAAATGCTCTGAACATGGGGTATTTATAGGGTAGGGCAAAGGTTGAAATAAAACTACTGAAGGTTTTGGTGTTAGTCATCAGTTGTTGTAACAACTGATGACGTGGTTTTAACCTTCAGTGGTTGTAACATCTGAGAACTTGGTATTAGTCTTCAGTAGTTGAAACTACTGAGACTTTGGTTTTGTCCTTCAGATGTTGTGAACGACTGAAGAG
This sequence comes from Flaveria linearis, assembly GCA_024085815.1. NCBI lineage: Eukaryota > Viridiplantae > Streptophyta > Magnoliopsida > Asterales > Asteraceae > Flaveria > Flaveria linearis. The sequence goes on along the minus strand of CM044007.1, from coordinate 55,786,520 downwards.
TTACTGTCAGTCTTCAGTAGTTATGAACTACTGATGACCTAGTATTCTTCAGACGTTGGAACAACTGAAGACTTGATGTTAGCCTTCAGTAGTTGTAAACTACTGAGATCAGTAGTGAACTACTGAAGACATGGTTTTGCTTCAGCTGTTGTAAACAACTGAGGACTTGGTTTTTAGTCTTCAGTAGTTGTGAACTACTGATGTCAGTAGTTATGAACTACTGAAGACATGCTCTTGTCCTTCAGTTGTTTGTGTATGAAACATCAGCTGTTGTTATCAACTGATGAGAAATGACTCATCAGTTGTTTCCATCAAATCAGTTGTTTCATACTAGCCTCCACACTTACTCATCAGCTCTTTGACTGATTTTTAGATGTTTCATTGACCCTTCAGCTTTTGTGAATATTTATGCCTTCAGCTCTTGTGATCAGATGTTCACAAGTGCTGATGAAGTATTCTTCAGAGCTGGTGAACAAATTTTGTCTTCAGTATTTGTGTAAGATTACACATCAGTACTTATGACCAAAATTTGTTCTTCAGTACTTATTTAGTTAAAAATTATACATCAGTAGTTGTAATCCACCTCACTACATCAGTTTTTTTTCAATAAATAATGTACATCAGTACTTTAAGTCATTTTAGTCTTCAGTAGTTGCTGAAGACTAAATTACTCATCAGTACTTGTATTTGACCTTTGCTTTTCAGTAGTTGTGAACTCCAAGAACCAGCATAGGCCAAATCAATCAAGCTGCAGCATACCAAGCCTTAGGACCAGATTTTGGAATGTGGCACTATCTAAGGGCTTAGTAAAAATGTCTGCAAGCTCATCAACACTAGGTACAAACTTGGGATCAATCAGACCTTTCTCATAGCAATCCCTGATAAAATGATGTCTGATCTCAATATGTTTGGTCCTTGAGTGCTGGACTGGATTCTTAACAATACAGAGAGCTGAAGCACTATCCATTAATAATGGAGTCTTAGTCTCAGTAATGCCATAATCAGAAGTTGGTTCTGAAGCCAGAGTATTTGAGAAGTACAGCTTGCAGCAGCAATATACTCAGCTTCAGCAGTGGATGTAGCAATGGATGTTTGTTTCTTACTCTGCCAAGAAACTAAACAATTGCCTAGGAATTGGCAACCACCAGAAGTGGATTTTCTGGTGACTTTGCATCCTGCATAGTCACTATCAGAGAAAGCAACTAATTTGCAAGAATGCCCAGCTGAATACCAAAGACCTAGTGATTGGGTTCCTTGCAGATATCTAAAGATCCTTTTGACTGCAATCAAATGAGATTCTTTAGGTGCAGCCTGAAATCTAGCACAAGCACATGTTGAAAACATGATGTCTGGTCTAGAAGCTGTAAGGTACATCAAGGACCCAATCATACATCTGTAAAGGGTTTCATCAACCGCTTTACCTTTCTGATCTACATCTAGTTGTGTAATGCTGCTCATGGGAGTAGAACTGGGCTTACAAGTTTGTAAATCAAACTTATTCAACAACTCCTTGGTATACTTGGACTGATGGATGAAGATTCCATCATCCAATTGTTTGATTTGCAAACCTAGAAAGTACTGTAATTCTCCCATAGCACTCATTTCAAATCTCAGCTTCATAAGCTTTGTAAATTCATCACACAACTTTGGATCAGAGGATGCAAAGATGATATCGTCAACATAAATCTGAACAAGGAGTTTATGTTGTCCCACAGTCTTGATGAATAGGGTTTTATCAATGGTGCCCCTAGTGAATTTATTCTCTAGAAGAAAAGTTGAGAGTGTCTCATACCAGGCTCTAGGAGCTTGCTTCAGCCCATAGAGAGCCTTATCAAGCTTGTACACCCAATCAGGATGTTTATTGTCCTCAAAGCCTGGTGGTTGACACACATAGACCTCTTCTTTTATTTTTCCATATAGGAAGGCACTTTTGACATCCATTTGATAAACCTTGAGACTGTGAAAGGCAGCATAAGCTAAGAACAGTCTGATTGCTTCCAGTCTAGCCACAGGTGCAAATGTCTCATCATAATCGATGCCTTCCTCCTGTGCAAACCCTTGGACAACCAGTCTGGCCTTGTTCTTGACAATTTGGCCCTTCTCATCTGTTTTGTTCCTGAATACCCACTTGGTGCCTATAGCACACTTATCTTTGGGTAATGGAACAAGCTCCCACACTTGCTGTTTCTTGAATTGAAGAAGCTCAAGCTGCATAGCTTCCACCCATCCATTGTCTCTTAAAGCAATATGATAGTTCTTTGGCTCTTGCTGACTGATGAAGAGAGCATAGAAGCAGAAATTAGACAATTGATTCCTGGTTGAAACTCCAGCTTGGATATCACCAATAATTGTGAAGTGGGGTGATTCTTGAGCTCTTGATAAACTATGATATCTGTGCAAGTGTTTGTAGACCCATCAGCAGCAACAGATGGTGATGGAGATTCTTGAAACCATGTAGAGGATGGCAGCTCAAATAAAGTGGAGCAAGCAGAAATCTCATCAGCATTTGTAGTGGATGGAGCTGCTGAGGCTACAGGAGCATCAGGTTCAGTGGAATTAGGCAGGTTGTCACTGAACCTGAAGAGGTGATTACTGACTTCATCATCTTCAGTACCACCAGGTGGAGATCTGTTGACAGGCTCAACAGATGGAGGTTGATAAGGAACATATTGCAGTATGTCCAGATCAAACAACTCCACTGGGTTTTGTGGAATCTTGTCCTTTGGAGATTCATTGAACTTAACATGCAAAGTTTCTTCAACCCCTTTGGTTCTACAGTTGAAGACTCTGTATCCTTTGCAAGTTGATGAATAACCAACAAAGTACCCTGCATCCACCTTACTAGCAAACTTATGGAGTGGGTTGCTAGTGTTGAGAATAAAACAAGGACACCCAAAGGCTCTAAAGAATGAAATAAGAGGATCCAAATGATGAAGAACTTCATAAGGAGTCTTCATCAACCTCTTATTCACTAAAGCTCTATTTTGTACATAGCAAGCTGTGTTGACAGCTTCAGCCCAAAAGGACAGTGGCAATCCAGAGTCAGCCAACATTGACCTTGCTGCTTCAATGAGGGTCCTATTCTTTCTCTCCACCACTCCATTCTGTTCAGGAGTTCTAGGAATGCTGAACTGCCTTCTAATTCCCTTGGACAGGTAGAAGTCATCAAGTGTGTGGTTTCTAAATTCTGTTCCATTGTCACTCCTCACACACTTGACCTGTAGGGAATACTGCTTTTCTACTTGTAACACAAAGTTCATTATAGTCTTTGCTGCTTCATCCTTGGAGTGCAAGAAGAAAGTCCATACAAACCTGGAGTAATCATCCACAATTACCAGGCAGTATTTCTTCTTTGCCATGCTCATCACTCTCACAGGACCAAAGAGATCCATGTGTAGAAGTTGTAAGCAGGCAGTGGACTTTGGTTCTTCTATTGAAGGGAATGAAACTTTGTGCTGTTTTCCTTTCAAGCAAGCAGTGCAGTCATCTTCACACTTGAACTCCTTCAGAGGCAATCCTCTTACTAAACCATGGCTTATAAGCTGATTCATGTTCTTGAAATTACATGACCCAGCCTTCTATGCCATAGTGTAGACTCTTGAGGAGATGCCTTGGAGAATAGGAAAGGATGGCCTTTTAGATCCATCTTTTTGGAAAGATCTAAGGCATACACTCTTCCTGTCCTGTTGGCCTTCAGGAGAGTGTGTTCATTCAATGCCTTGTCAATCAAACTCAAAACTTTGGATGACAGAATCTGACAGTTCTGGCTTGTGAAAAGGGCAACATGGCCTTTGTCACACATTTGACTGACACTCAAGAGGTTGTACTTGAGATTCTCCACATGGTTAACATCATCAAACCTTATTTCCCCATTGGAAACAAAGCCTTTTCCGATGACGTAACCCTTTGCATCATTGCCAAAAGAAACAAATCCCTTCTTTCCTTGAGAGTAGTCATTAAGAAGGGAACTGCTTCCTGTCATGTGCATGGATCCTCCACTGTCTACATACCAGATGCTTTTAAGGCATGTTGAAGAACCCTGCAAACACAACTATGTGTTAGTTTGTCTTGGAGACCCAAACCTGCTTGGTTTTGGGTCTGTTCTCAGCTACAAGTGCAGCACTAACAGTTGTGTTGTGTGTGGCAGCTTGAGGTGAAGAAGATGGTACAGAAGAGGAACCCTTTGGCTTGGACTTCCTTTTCTGTGATTTCAACATAGGAGCATCTAAGTGGTTGACTCTTCCCACTAGCTGCTGAACCATCATCACCAATTGTGTCTGATTCTGTGCTAGGGCTTTCAGCTCTTCAGACACATTGGAGTTTGCTGATGATGAGTTCCTATGTTGTACCATCTTTTTCTGAGCAACCTCAACTGTTGCCTGAGTTATCCCTACCTTCTTTTTAGATTTAGCTATGGGCTTAGGGATTTCAGGTTTGGATGTTGCTAATACAAACTTGGTTTCAAACTCATTTTTCATTTTATTGATGCATTCAGTGATTTGCTCCTTCTGTTTGAGTTTGGAACCCCTTTTGTACCAGCAATCATCAGTAAGATGATTGAATAAGCCACATATCTCACATGGCCTTTTCTTCATCTTATGCTGATCATCAGCTGAAGAGGATTTAACTGCTGAAGTCTTGTTCTTCAGCTGTTTGTCATCAGTACTAGCAGTTTTCTTCCTAGTGCCTGCTTTCCTGGTATCCTCTTTAGCTGTCTTCAAACCTTTCCTACTGTTAGTTTTCTTCTCTTTAGTGCTAACAGTATTTGAGGTATGAACTTCAGGTGTTGTCACTTGCTCTCCAGTACCTTCAGTACTTCTAGTGACAACTCCTGAGTTGATCAGCCTTTTGGTCATGTGACAGTCTATCTCTGATGATGCTGATTCAGAGGATAGTAAGTCACATGATGAGAAGGATTGGTTACTGCTCTCCCCATCAGATTCAACTTCTGCTCTTGAAATGAAGTCTGTGGGTGGAGCAGTGTGATTGTAACCAATGCCAAACTTCACATTGGAAGCAGTTTGCTTGCTAAAAAGCATTTCAAAACCCTTGCATGATTGCACCCATCGATCACACTCAACTTGGGTGGTTGCAAGAGTTTCCTTGAGATCTTTGTACTTCTCAAGAAGTACATCTTCCCTAGCTTTAGCATCTTTGATTTGGCAGTTAAGCTTGTAAATCTCATCATTTTTATCTTTTAGAACTACCTCAAAATCAGCTTTTCTTTTGGAAATAGTGTGCTCAAGCTCAAGATTTTTATCTATTAAAGATACATTTGCTTCTCTAATAGAAGCAAATGCTGCTATGCATGATTCTGAACAAAGCTTGGCTTTTGCCTCAGTGGATACCTGAGATGAGGCATTAGATGATGACCCTTCAGCAGAATCAAGGGCCATCAGAGCAAGATTTCCAAAAGGTTGGTCACCACCATGTTGACCAGCACCTTGGAGTAGTGGTTCCTGACCAGATAGCTCTTCTGGTAGACTACTCCTGTCAACAGCAGTTGGGGTGAAAAAGCTTTGTTGTTGAGGTTGTGTGTGATGATGAGATTGGGAAGAATGAGGCTCTGGAAGAGCATGAGGTGATTGAGCCGAGGGTGCTTGAGTTTGACCAGGCTGAGGCATGTAGTAACAGGGGTAAGGATAAGGCATATGACCCTGTGGCACAAAATAAGCAGGTGGTGCTTGTGCCTGAGATGGATGGGAAGAACTGTAGGAAGGTTGCCCTTTGTGCTGTGAGCTATTGCTGGGAAAAGTCACAAAGGGTGCAGATGAGTTAGATCCAGATGATCTACACTCTCTTGCAAAGTGTCCAAGCCTTTGGCACTTGTGACACCTCAACTTGCTCTTGTCAAAACCAACTTTGGTTTTGCCAGAGAGTCCTGGGAATTTCCTACCAGTTCTTTTGTAGAACTTCTGAGATCGGATATTTATCATTGCCATTTGGTTCAAAATATCCATCTCTTCCAGATCATCATCTGGAATGCCCTTCAAATCCTCCATCAGAAAACACAAGTTGTCACCACCTCCTCCTGAACTACTGACACCAACAAAAGCTTGTTCTGAGTTTGTAGAGAAATCAATATGCTCATCATAAGAACTTTCAGATGAAGCATATTCTGACTCATGACTTATCAAGGCAGAATTACCTTGGACAAAGTCATCAGCAAGTTTGCCAGAAGATGACAACTTCCTCTTTTGCTTACTTCTCTCTCAAAAGTGAGTAGCTTCCCATGAAGTTGGGTGAGAGATAGAGTGTCAAGGTCAGCACTAGAGCGTAGGACAATGGTATATGTGTCCCATCTCTCAGGCAATGACCTGAGGAACCTGTTGTTCATCTGGCTTTTGGAGTACTCTTGTTTAACCATCTTCAGCTCAGAGATTAAACAAGAGAACCGTTCAAACTGCTGGGTCAGAGTCTCACCCTTTCTATATGAGAAAGTCTCATATTGTTGGGCAAGGATTTCCCTATTGTTTGCTAAGACCGAATCAGTTCCTCCAAATTGTTCCTTTAGAGCAACCCATAGGTCATGAGCAGACTCATGATGCAAAAGCCCTGAATATATCTCGTTTGGAATGGCCATGGCTAAAATTCCATGGGCTCTGGCATCAATTTCGAACAGCTTTAGATCTTCGTCCGAATATTGTTCAGGTTTCTTGGCAACCTGTTCATTAGACTCCGGGACGCTCACCATAGGCTTGTATGGCCCATGCACCACTGACTTCCAACAACCAGCACTGTTGACAGCCAAGTGGTGTAGCATACGTCTTTGCCATATGTTATACTCGTTCCTAACCAGCATCGGAGGCTTGGTTGCGGAACCAGTATTGTGAGGATCATTGGTTGGTGTTGTCATCTCAGGTTTTGGTCAAAAACAAGTTTAAACACGACAAACGTAACTCAAAACCACCAAAAGATCTCAAGATTTTGGCCGGAAACAGCAGAAACTTACTCTCTATGACTAACTCTTGCAAATTGCTAATTCGATCAAACTGAGAGATCAAAAGAGCAGTTTCAAATGATCAATGATGAAATCAATCAATGATTAACCTGCTCTGATACCATTTGACAGGATCTCAGCCTCTCTCGTTGATCAATTAGATTATGTTTGCAGCGGATTTAGCTCATTAATTAGCAATTAAAGCAAGAACATAAAAGATATTTCAAATTAAAGCATGAACATAGAGAGAAGAGTTTCTGCAAAACAATAAATGTTCTATTGGTTCGCACGTTTCGGCATTTAAAACAGTATGGTTACCCATCCTTTTATAGGCGGCAAAAGGATGGGCGTGATGTCCTTTTTCTGACATCACTAAATATTCAAATTACAACTGACAAAACATAAAACTACTGAAGATGTCAACAACTGACATCTTCTTACAAAAGTTCCTAAGTGCTGACAAGAGTAAACTACTGAAATCCTACAACGACTGAAGAACACACTCTTCAGTCGTTTATAACTACTGATACTATAACAACTGAAGGACATGCTCTTCAGTTGTTGTACAACTACTGAAACAAAAATAAACTACTGAAAAGGAAAAACCATCACAACAACTGAAGAAGACTTCTTCAGCTGTTGTGACAAACTCTGAAACTTCAGCACTTGGTCTTCATACTTTGGTCTTCAGATGTTTCATCAGCTAATGACTTCAGTAGTTGTCATCAGCTGATGTCTTCAGTCGTTGTCTTCAGACTTTGTGCATCAGCAGTTGTTCATCAGTTCTTCAGTTCTTCAGACTTTGATCTTCAGCACTTGTCTTCAGTACTTGAAGTCTTCAGTACTTGTGTTTATCAGTACTTTAGACTTCAGTACTTGTCTTCAGTACTTTGGGATCTTCAGCTGTTGTACTTCAGTTCTTTGAACTTCAGCTGTTTATTCTTCAGACTTTGTCAGAACAGCTGATGGGAGTCTTCAGCAGTTGTTGCAGTGGCATGTGGGACTTAGAGGTTTTCCTGATCTTGGCTCATTGGTTCTTTTGGTCCAACAAGATCTCACCAACAATATATGTGAAGTTCTCAAACTTTTGCTTTAGCACATCTTTCTTGGACTCCTTGGATTTAGTAGACTAGAGTACATCAATGTCAAAGCATCAAATAGTTCTTTGGCAGTTCGGTATAGTTTTAAGCAACAGAGTAATAGCTTTGCTATCGATGTCCATCTACTTGAAGTCTTCATCAGAGTAGTATTCAACAACCTTGTCTATCATGGCACCATTACCATCAGGGGATTTCACCTTTGGTTTGTAAGGACCATGAGTAACTGATCTCCACATGCGGCTGTCTTGATACTTGATAAAGTGTTCAATACGTTTGCACCAGGCTCTAAAATCATAAGGAGTGATGATAGGTGTCACACCCCCGGGCCCAGGTAGGGTGGGACGTCACAGATTAGCAACAACATATATGGCAGCAGAAACAAACCATTATAAGAGCTCAAAGGGAGAGAACATCACATGGCATTAAAAGTTTTAAAAGACACCGGGCTGGAAACAGATCCAGCCCCAAATGTTTACATGTTCAACATAAATTTAAATAGTCATGATATCAAATTGTCAAAGTCATAAATTCTGGTCACACAAACAATGCCATGGTCTCGGGGTTGAGTCAAAGTCGTCCATACGCTAAGAGTCTTCACAGGTTACCTGAAACATGCTCAAAAGAAAAGAGTGTCAACTAAAAATTTGGTGAATTCAAGTGCTTAAAGTTTCAAAACAAAATAAAAGGAACTATAAAAGTTCACAGTAAAGGTTTTAGAATCCAGTGTGATAGTTTATAAAAAAAAATCTCATTCGATTTTAAAAGCATCGTTTTTAGTATCAGTCATTGTGGGGTATCACAATCAACCCTGCACTTGGTCCCCGGTTGGCCTCTTCTAAACTTGTGTTTAACCGGATATTCCCGTAGGAAAAAGGACCAAGCCTCAGAATAGTGAACCACTCCTGCTAGGATGGTTCACCATAGTATCTTACCCAAAACCTGTTACATGCCACAAACGACCCCTCAGGATCTCAGTGGGGTACCTCCCTGTGGCGGGAGCCGCTGTGCGTGGGGGATTCCCCAAATAGATCTATTCACGTAAGAACAAGCGGTTCACAAAAGAATTAATGATTATGACTAAAGTATCAGCAGGTATCCAAACAAGTCCCACATACATGCATCAAGTAAGCACAATCAAAGTTCATAAAACAGAAGATCATGCAAAATAGTAAACAATATCACACATAGAGTTTCAGTTTAAAAGGAGCATGCTTCATCCCCAAAACATAAGTAACAAAAAAAGGGGAACACGAGAACTCACCTTAGGTGTCAAGCAAATAGAAATTCTTCGCGTGCCGGGAATAGCTCAAATCTAGCACCATAATAGGAATATATTAAGTGATTAGCTACTGCCCTAAACCTATTTAAGGAGCAACAATAGTGCCTAAGACTTAAATAGACGGTTTCGGTTTTGATTCGATTAGGTTTGTGTAAAAAGTTTCCTTTTAAGGAAAGTCAAGGTTTTTCATGGAATCAACGGTTTCTACCTTACTAGACCAGGGATATATAGTAATTATGCCATTTAAGGGGGACAATGAACTTATGGGAGTTGGTTATGAAATTTCATAAAATTTACAGTTTTGCCCCTGAAGTTTCAAAATTGACAATTTCTACCCTTAACTTTGGTTTCTTGCATTAAATGTCCTCTATTCTTAAAAATCAGGTTCAAGACCTTATTTCAACTTAGTTCTAAGGACTTATTACCAAAATTTCAGTTTATAGACTCGGTTTCTAAAGTACGCGTTTAACGTTGCCGGTTACGGTAAAACCGAACGGTTTAAAATGGTTATTTATGAGTTTTCACCTTTTTGGAGTCTAAGTCCAGTAGCTAATTCTTAAAATCATTTTTATGGGTTTCAAACCTTTTATATTATAAAAATTTGTCTCTAAAAGTGGAAGACTCGTTTTTACGTTTAAACCGTTAAAACGCGTTTTTAGTCGGGTTTGACCATTTTAAAGGCTTGTTTGACCAACCATTTGACTTTTGAGGTTATTTTATCTATTAACCCACTAGAAATTCATGATTTTTATAAGTTGTAACATTTAACCCATTTATCTTAAATTTTCCTTAAAAACGTCTTTCGGTTTACACCCGGTTTCACTAAAAATCCATTTAAAATTATCTTTTGACCACTAAAACTTTCCATTCACTCCAGAACACTTTATTTATCCATTTAGAATCTGGAAATTCTCTTTAAAACGTTTATGGTCCATGTTCCCTATTTTTAAGTCGTTTTAACCCGTTTTCGGGTCCCGAAAGTGACCAAACTTGGCCTAAACACATTATGTCCTTTGTTCCAGAGGTCAAGCCATGTTACTAAACTTAATATGCACCAAAACTTACTGAAATGACAGTCCCAAACGTTGCCTAGTTGTTCTATACATCCATGGACTTTAAAACATGTAGAAAGTGTCATAAATGGCCATTACACATGTGTAAATCCTTGTAACTTGAGTTTAACCATTACATTAACTTTATCTAACTTAAAAATCAGATTATTAGGGTGTCTTAAAAGTCATTTTGAGCAGATAACAACCCTTGTCTAAGAGGTTTTTCAAGAGATGTCTAAAAGAGGTTATTACTAGTAGAATGAAGCATTGTTCAAGGTGTAATGCATACTTTCACCACATGTAGGTGGTGTACACCCTTGGAGACTTCAAAAACAGGTTGTTGATAGTCTTAAAACCCATTTATATGCAGGTTAGACGTTTGGTTTTGAAAGGTTACAAGATTCACAAGTGCATGGTGACAAAAACACCAAAAAGTGGGTTTTCAAGGGGTAAATCGGATTCTACCCCTTGGAATGAGCATTATAACGTGTGGTATACCTTCAAGAACGTGGGGAACTCCTCAAGAAAAAAATGAGGGTGAGATGTTTCTGCTACAACAAGAGAAAGATGGGTTTTTAGGTGAAAAATGAAGACTAGCTTAAGAAATGACCAAAACCGACACATAGAGTTTACACATGATGTAACTCACGATTTGGAAGGTGTGGATGGTCGTGGATGACTGGAATCTTCTTGGAGGAGGCTGGGGAAGCTCGAACAAAGGCTGGAACCTCAAGTCTTGCATGTTCAAGGCTTCAAAACATCACCCAAAGTCCACCCTTGTTGCGGTTTTGCTGCTGGCCGGTTATGGCAGCTTGTTGTTGTGATTTTAGGGGCTGAAATGAGAGGATTTTTGGAGAGGATGAGAGTGTTTCAGCAAGGAATTTCGAGAGAGAGAGAGAGGAGAGTGAAATGGTGAAGTGTTGCAAAGTGAATAATGCATGAAGAGGGAATGGGTGTATGGAAAAGGTGGAGGTGTGTAAGAAAGCAAAATATTTCATTGGTGGGCATGGGGGGCGGCTGATTTGGCTTGTCTCCTAGTGCCTCTTTGAAATTTAAAATTTAATTAGTTAATTTTAGGGTAGATTTTATAAAATGGTAGTATTTTTGGTGGTATAAGTTGTTAGTAAATTGACTAAGTGTTATGCATGATAATGCATACTTAAATCCGAAAATTTCAAGTGTGTGTGTGCACATATACTTTTAATTGTTTCAATTGATATTCTTAATTCTAGCTAGGGTGGCTAATTAAAATTCCCGGGCACGAATTTTCTAAAATGGCAAAACTTAGAATGACTAATTTCACGTAAATCACATAGAATCATAAAAATTGATCAAGTAAAAATTAGTGATTCTAACACTCTTGATATAATTGAATTGTTTCCATTATTAGTACTCATAAGATGGAATATGATGCAATTAAATTAGGGTTTAGAATAGTGACCTTGGGACCGGTTGTCACATTCTCCCACCGTTTTGGAAATTTCGTCCCGAAATTTTAACTTCGCTTAGCATTGGTACGGGTGTGTTTAAAGAGTTACGGGAAGTTCTTCCTCATCTCGTCTTCACGTTCCTAAGTGAATTCCAGCCCTCGTCTCGAGTTCCATCTAACCTTAACCTTGGGTATGCGGCTTCGTCTGAGTTGCTTGACCAAGCGGTCCGTGATCTCTATCGGCTCCTCCACGAAGTTCAGCTTATCATTGATTCTTGCCTCCTTCAATGGTAGCTCCAATGTTTTGTCTACCAGGCATTTCTTCAAGTTTGACACGTGGAAGGTGTCATGTATATAACTCAATTTCTGAGGTAGTTTCAATTTGTAAGCCACAGGACCAATTCTTGCTAGTATTTCGAATGGTCCAATGTATCGTGGGCTTAACTTGCCTCTTTTTCCGAACCTCACGGTTCCTTTCTATGGTGCTACCTTCAGCATCACCCTATCACCTATCTGAAACTCTAACGGTTTCCGTCTTCTGTCAGCGTACTTCTTTTAACGATCCCTGGCCGCCCGTAGACGTTCCTTGATCTTGAAGATCTTATCAGTGGTCTCCAATACGATGTCGGGTCCCAATACTTGACTATCACCAATTTCATTCCAACTCAAAGGTGACCGACATTTTCTACCATAGAGAGCCTCATACGGAGCAACATTGATACTTGCATGCTAACTGTTGTTATAGGAGAACTCCACCAATGGAAGGTGATTATCCCAGTTCCAACCAAAATCAATTACGCATGCCCTCAGCATATCTTCTAGGGTTTGAATAGTCTTCTCGCTTTGACCGTCAGTTTGCGGGTGGTACGCCGTACTTAAGTCCAGACGGGTTCCTAAGGCTCGTTGAAGTGATTTCCAGAAACGCGAAGTAAAACGACTATCACGATCGGAGATTATTGATAGTGGCACACCATGCCTAGCCACTATTTCATTGATATACAGTTGAGCCAATCTTGACATGTCGTAGTCTTCCCGAATTGGTAAGAAGTGAGCTGATTTGGTTAGTCTATCTACTACTACCCAGATAGCATCATGACCCCTAGATGTTCTGGGTAATTTGGTAACAAAATCCATCGTGACGTTATCCCATTTCCATTCTGGGATTTCTGGCTGCTGTAACGTCCCTGATGGTTTTTGATTCTCAGCTTTTACCATGGCACAGGTTAGACACTTACTGACATACAAAGCGATTGACTTCTTGATTCCAGGCCACCAGAAAAGTGCCTTCAAATCCCGGTACATTTTATCACTCCCAGGGTGAACTGAATACCTAGACTTGTGAGCTTCATCGAGAATCACCTCTCGAATTCCCCCATGTTTTGGCACCCAAGTTCTCCCTTCGCACTTATATGTACCATCAGTTCCCATTTCAAATCGCTTTTCCATTCCCGTTAATCCTTCTCCTGCTAGATTTTCCTCCTTTAACGCTTCGCCTTGAGCTTCTTTCAGCCTTGCGACTAGGTCTGTGTACACACTTATCCTTAAGGCTCGTACACGAAGAGGTTTTTCTCTCTCCTTTTTGCTCAAAGCATCTGCCACCACATTGGCCTTTCCGGGATGATAATGGATTTCACACTCATAGTCGTTTAACAGCTCAACCCATCTCATTTGACGCATGTTTAGTATTTTCTGGTCGAGAATGTGTTGCAAAATTCGATGGTTAATGTAAGTGATAGACTTCGTGCCATAGAGGTAGTGCCTCCACATTTTGAGAGCAAACACCACGACACCTAATTCCAGATCGTGCGTAGTATAGTTCTTCTCGTGATCATTTAGAAGTCTAGATGCATAGGCAATAACCTTGTTGCGTTGCATTAGCACGCAACCTAACCCTTGACGCGAGGCGACACAATAAACTACGAAGTCTTCGACTCCTTCTGGAAGGGCCAAAACAGGTGCACTGCATAGTTTTTCCTTAAGCGTCTCGAATGCTTCATCTTGCTCGGATTCCCATACAAAGGCTTTGTCCTTCTTAGTCAGTGAGGTCAATGGTTGCACAATTCGTGAGAAGTCCTTTATGAATCGTCGGTAGTATCCGGCCAATCCTAGGAATTGCCTAATCTTAGTGGGAGTCTCAGGAATCTTCCAATTCTTTATAGCTTCAATCTTGGAAGGGTCAACTTGAATTCCATTCTCATTCACCACATGCCCTAAAAATTGGATCTCTCGCATCCAAAATTCACATTTAGAAAATTTGGCATATAGTTGTTCATTCTTGAGTAACTCAAGGATTAGTCTGAGATGCTTCTCGTGTTCTTCTTTATTACTGGAGTAGATCAGAATGTCGTCGATGAACACAATCACAAACTTGTCAAGATATGGGCGGCATACAAGGTTCATGAGATCCATGAATGCTGCTGGTGCATTAGTCAGTCCAAAGGGCGTGACTAAGTACTCATAGTGCCCATACCTAGTTCGAAAAGCTGTCTTGGGTATGTCTTCTTCTCTTATCTTCAGCTGGGGGTAACCGGATCTTAAGTCTATCTTGGAAAAGTAGCTTGCTCCTTGAAGTTGATCGAATAGGTCATCTATCCTCGGGAGTGGGTAACGGTTCTTTGTGGTCAGCTTATTTAACTCCCGGTAGTCAATGCACATGCGTAAGGTACCGTCCTTCTTCTTCACAAATAACACCGGTGCACCCCATGGAGAGACACTCGGACGTATGAATCCTTTGTCTAATAGTTCTTGAACTTGCATCATCAATTCCTTCATCTCGGGAGGGGCGAGTCGATACGGCGCTTTGGCTACCGGTGCAGCGGCAAGCAGCAAATCTATTTGGAACTCGACTTGTAGATTCGGGGGAAGTCCCGGTAGGTCTTCCGGAAACACCTCAGGGTATTCGAAAACTACTGGGATGTCCGAAATCTTCTTCTCCTCTTTGGTCTTCATCACGTAGATGATGAAAGCCGAGCATCCCTTCCTTAAGCTTTTTGTAGCTTTTAAATGGGATATCATGGGGCATAAGGTGTTACTCCTTTCTCCTTGCACCACTAACTCTTCCTTTTCATTCAATGGTATCTTGAGTAGGCGTTCTTCACAAACAATTTCGACTCTGTTCTTAGCTAACCAGTCCATGCCGACAACCACATCAAATCCTCCTAACTTAATGGGCATAAGATCTATCTTAAATGTATGTCCATTTAGATTCATTGAGCAATCCCTGATGATTTCTTTAGTTTCTAAAATATTACCATCAGCTAATTCGACAATAAACGTATCGGCCAAGGTACACGTAGCTAAGTCATTCAAGGATCTAAAAGCACTAGAGATAAAACTAGCAGTCGCTCCAGTATCTAACAAAACGGTAGCAGGATGATCGTTTACAAGAAACGTACCGTTAACCACATCGGGTTCCTTTCGAGCTCCTGCTGGGTCCATCACAAAAGCTCTTCCCTTGGGCTTATTGGGTCGGTCGTCCTTGTTTCTTCCTAACTTGGGGCATTTGTTCCTCATATGCCCGGGGTCCCCGCACTCATAGCATTGTTTTCCAGGCTCGTAGGTACAGTCTTTAATTAGGTGACCAGGTTTCTTGCATCGATAACAAGGCATGGGATTGCAATCCCCTTGGTGATGAAGCTTGCATTTATCGCAGAAGGGGCTTGTGACCAGATACAACCTCCTTGCCTTTCCACCATGGTCATTTCGTCTCGCTTCTTCTCTAGGCTTCTTGTTTGATCCGCTGCTGCTGCCGACCATCTTCCTAGTATCAACCCACTTCCTCTTTTCTTCCACAACCTTCTTCTTGTCCTCCATTTTCCCATGTTTAATCCACCCCGCTCTAACTAGGTCGTCGGTCAGACTACTGGTAAGGTCGACCGCCGCCTGTATGGTTGTAGGCCTGGATGACCGAACCATGCCCCTTAACCTTGGGTGTAACCCCCAGATGAAGCGGGCCACGCCCTTGGATTCTGGCATCACCAAGTGTGGTACCAGTCGGGACAATGCAAGGGACTGGTTGATGTATTCGGTGTAGTTCGGACCCCTCATCTCCAAATTCAGAAATCTAGCCTCCAGTTTCTCTAGTTGGTTGATCGGGCAGTACTTGTTGGGGATTAGCTCCCTGAACTCAGACCAGTTCATCCTTCCCACGGCATCCCGGCCTCGAGGCTGGATGATGGTTTTCCACCACTCAAGTGCTGGTCCCTTGAGAGATTGAGAAGCAAACCTCACCATGTGTTCCAACTTGCACTCACTGATGTCTAACACAGCTTCAATTTGTCCAGCCACCTATATGTTTCAATTGCACCCTCGGTGCCATGGAAGTCCTTTGGCTTGCAAGCCATGAATGTTTTGTAGGAGCACCCTTTCCTGATTGCTTCAAATTCTTCGTTGTTGGCAGCCCCAGTATCACCTCCAGCGTCATCCCGGTCAGCATTGATTTGAGCAATGATGGTTGGTATAGCGTTTGCAATCTGCTGTGCCATAAGATTTGCCATCCTCTCGTCATTTGCAGAGTTAGCATTCTCCCCGATGGGAGTCCTTGGAGGAGTAGGTGGTTGGTTTCTGGTTCGCCTTGCTCCTTCGTGACGACCTCGGTTTGCTGCTTGCCTTCCGATGCGAGTTCCTCTTCTGGTAGGCATTCTGATAGTACTACAGATAAAGTCGTTTTAGCATCTCATAAATTTGTTTCGAATAATCTATGCATCAATTCCCTACAAGGCTCCCTCTATACGAAGAGAGAATACGGTGTATAATTGCACACAACTTGACAAGTTCCACAGATTACCAATTTAAACAGTTTAAGCAGTCATAAGGAATAACATGGCCCAACACCATGAATAAACAACACATAACGGATAATCGTAAATGTTTCAACAGCATTGTATCATAGGGATTAGCTCAAATTGAGACAAGGTTCATAGTTTCAGAGTCTAACTCTTACAATGTGGAAGGTGCCATCACCCCCATGAATAATAATAACAATAATAATAATGTCGGATAATAATAAGTTTGTTTCCTTCAAATATTCGAAGACAGATAGTTTCTTCCTCTTCCACATGGTCGCCCTCACATCCACTTCTTTTTCAGCCATCCCATTCATCCGGAGCTCTTCTTCCTCTGCTCCTGCTCCAATCTCTGCACACCCTTCGATGCCAGCATAGCTTGGAATTGAGCGGACTGTGAGGTCCGCGTGGCGTGCTGAAGAGTCAGCTCGTGGCGCTCGATAGTCCTCAGTATCTCACTCTGGGTAGGGTCGGACGGACCAAAGTCACTAGCCCACCGGCTAGTCTGAGAGTATTGGTCTCTAAAGAACACGCTGGGTCCAACATGCATGCTGTGCCTTGGAGGCATCCAAGGCTCCTCTTGTGGGTGGCGTCGGTGTGGCTCGTACGGCAGTGGTGCGGGTATGGGAACCCTGACCGGTGGTGGAGGAGGAGGAGGCAACCTAAATGAGACTGAAGTCCCAGGTCTAACAGCCTTTCGTGGACCAGTGACGGTGCGTGCTCCCCAATTCCCAATGGGAGGTATCGGTGAGTGGGATGGAGCGGCAACATGTGGCGAACGGGAGCGTGTCCGACTCCTGGGTGGCGTTGACGAAGAAGAATCCTCGGAAGCTCCAGTGTCCTCTGACGTGGCGGAGATCCAACCCGGGTGTCCACACCTCTGCAGGTACGCCTCGTACTCCGTTTGGGGCTTCCTCCTCAGTGTCCCAACAGGGGCAGTCTCATCAACTAGAGGTGCGGGTGCCTTACCTCTTTCAGCCATAGTAGTTTCCTGTAAAAAGACATCATGAGTAATTTGGTTTCTCATAGCTCATGATAGTCTTAGTAATAATAATATACTCATAGTAATAGTGATGGCATTAGTATCAGGGATCTCTATGTATCCCTTATCAGTGATGTTAGAATCAATTGTTTCTCATAATAGTGTAAGGCAATACAGTTCATCTAAAGGAAATTAATTTCAAATCCCCAGTCAAAATAAAATTCAAGGTTAATCAGCATCAAACAGAAAGGTCCAAACCTAACTTAGAGGTCCATGATGGAAATTACGCGTTCGGTAAATTCATGATTACGTTGATCAGGCGTAATCATCAATTTACCCAACCCGATCATTCCAACACTTTCCCACAAGGACAGTCCTAGGGTATCAGGGTTGTAGCCTAGGGTCTACTATGGTATTCCCGACTTCTCTACAACCTTTGGCTTTGATACCAATCTGTCACACCCCCGGGCCCAGGTAGGGTGGGACGTCACAGATTAGCAACAACATATATGGCAGCGGAAACAAACCATTATAAGAGCTCAAAGGGAGAGAACATCACATGGCATTAAAAGTTTTAAAAGACACCGGGCTGGAAACAGATCCAGCCCCAAATGTTTACATGTTCAACATAAATTTAAATAGTCATGATATCAAATTTTCAAAGTCATAAATTCTGGTCACACAAACAATGCCATGGTCTCAGGGTTGAGTCTAAGTCGTCCATACGCTAAGAGTCTTCACAGGTTACCTGAAACATGCTCAAAGAAAAGAGTGTCAACTAAAAAGTTGGTGAATTCAAGTGCTTAAAGTTTCAAAACAAAATAAAAGGAACTATAAAAGTCCACAGTAAAGGTTTTAGAATCCAGTGTGATAGTTTATAAAAAAAAATCTCATTCGATTTTAAAAGCATCGTTTTTAGTATCAGTCATTGTGGGGTATCACAATCAATCCTGCACTTGGTCCCCGGTTGGCCTCTTCTAAACTTGTGTTTAACCGGATATTCCCGTAGGAAAAAGGACCAAGCCTCAGAATAGTGAACCACTCCTGCTAGGATGGTTCACCATAGTATCTTACCCAAAACCTGTTACATGCCACAAACGACCCCTCAGGATCTCAGTGGGGTACCTCCCTGTGGCGGGAGCCGCTGTGCGTGGGGGATTCCCCAAATAGATCTATTCACGTAAGAACAAGCGGTTCACAAAAGAATTAATGATTATGACTAAAGTATCAGCAGGTATCCAAACAAGTCCTACATACATGCATCAAGTAAGCACAATCAAAGTTCATAAAACAGAAGATCATGCAAAATAGTAAACAATATCACACATAGAGTTTCAGTTTAAAAGGAGCATGCTTCATCCCCAAAACATAAGTAACAAAAAAAAGGGGAACACGAGAACTCACCTTAGGTGTCAAGCAAATAGAAATTCTTCGCGTGCCGGGAATAGCTCAAATCTAGCACCATAATAGGAATATATTAAGTGATTAGCTACTGCCCTAAACCTATTTAAGGAGCAACAATAGTGCCTATGACTTAAATAGACGGTTTCGGTTTTGATTCAATTAGGTTTGTGTAAAAAGTTTCCTTTTAAGGAAAGTCAAGGTTTTTCATGGAATCAACGGTTTCTACCTTACTAGACCAGGGATATATAGTAATTATGCCATTTAAGGGGGACAATGAACTTATGGGAGTTGGTTATGAAATTTCGTAAAATTTACAGTTTTGCCCCTGAAGTTTCAAAATTAACAATTTCTACCCTTAACTTTGGTTTCTTGCATTAAATGTCCTCTATTCTTAAAAATCAGGTTCAAGACCTTAATTCAACTTAGTTCTAAGGACTTATTACCAAAATTTCAGTTTATAGACTCGGTTTCTAAAGTACGCGTTTAACGTTGCCGGTTACGGTAAAACCGAACGGTTTAAAATGGTTATTTATGAGTTTTCACCTTTTTGGAGTCTAAGTCCAGTAGCTAATTCTTAAAATCATTTTTATGGGTTTCAAACCTTTTAGATTATAAAAATTTGTCTCTAAAAGTGGAAGACTCGTTTTTACGTTTAAACCGTTAAAACGCGTTTTTAGTCGGGTTTGACCATTTTAAAGGCTTGTTTGACCAACCATTTGACTTTTGAGGTTATTTTATCTATTAACCCACTAGAAATTCATGATTTTTATAAATTGTAACATTTAACCCATTTATCTTAAATTTTCCTTAAAAACGTCTTTCGGTTTACACCCGATTTCACTAAAAATCCATTTAAAATTATCTTTTGACCACTAAAACTTTCCATTCACTCCAGAACACTTTATTTATCCATTTAGAATCTGTAAATTCTCTTTAAAACGTTTATGGTCCATGTTCCCTATTTTTAAGTCGTTTTAACCCGTTTTCGGGTCCCGAAAGTGACCAAACTAGGCCTAAACACATTATGTCCTTTTTTCCAGAGGTCAAGCCATGTTACTAAACTTAATATGCACCAAAACTTACTGAAATGACAGTCCCAAACGTTGCCTAGTTGTTCTATACATCCATGGACTTTAAAACATGTAGAAAGTGTCATAAATGGCCATTACACGTGTAAATCCTTGTCACTTGTGTTTAACCATTACTTTAACTTTATCTAACTTAAAAATCAGATTATTAGGGTGTCTTAAAAGTCATTTTGAGCAGATTACAAGCCTTTTCTAAGAGGTTTTTCAAGAGATGTCTAAAAGAGGTTATTACTAGTAGAATGAAGCATTGTTCAAGGTGTAATGCATACTTTCACCACATGTAGGTGGTGTACACCCATGGAGACTTCAAAAACAGGTTGTCGATAGTCTTAAAACCCATTTATTTGCAGGTTAGACGTTTGGTTTTGAAAGGTTACAAGATTCACAAGTGCATGGTGACAAAAACACAAAAAAGTGGGTTTTCAAGGGGTAAATCGGATTCTACCCCTTGGAATGATCATTATAACGTGTGGTATACCTTTAAGAACATGGGGAACTCCTCAAGAACAAAATGAGGGTGAGATGTTTCTGCTACAACAAGAAAAATATGGGTTTTTAGGTGAAAAATGAAGACTAGCTTAAGAAATGACCAAAACCGACACATATATAGAGTTTACACTTGATGTAACTCACGATTTGGAAGGTGTGGATGGTCGTGGATGACTGGAATCTTCTTGGAGGAGGCTGGGGAAGCTCGAACAAAGGCTGGAACCTCAAGTCTTGCACGTTCAAGGCTTCAAAACATCACCCAAAGTCCACCCTTGTTGTGGTTTTGCTGCTGGCCGGTTATGGCAGCTTGTTGTTGCGATTTTAGGGGCTGAAATGAGAGGATTTTTGGAGAGGATGAGAGTGTTTCAGCAGTGATTTTCGAGAGAGAGAGAGAGGAGAGTGAAATGGTGAAGTCTTGCAAAGTGAATAATGCATGAAGAGGGAATGGGTGTAAGAAAAAGGTTGAGGTGTGTAAGAAAGCAAAATATTTCATTGGTGGGCATGGGGGGCGGCCGATTTGGCTTGTCTCCTAGTGCCTCTTTGAAATTTAAATTTTAATTAGTTAATTGTAGGGTAGATTTTATAAAATGGTAGTATTTTTGGTGGTATAAGTTGTTAGTAAATTGACTAAGTGTTTGCATGATAATGCATACTTAAATCCGAAAATTTCAAGTGTGTGTGTGCACATATACTTTTAATTGTTTCAATTGATATTCTTAATTCTAGCTTGGGTGGCTAATTAAAATTCCCGGGCACGAATTTTCTAAAATGGCAAAACTTAGAATGACTAATTTCACGTAAATCACATAGAATCATAAAAATTGATCAAGTAAAAATTAGTGATTCTAACACTCTTGATATAATTGAATTGTTTCCATTATTAGTACTCATAAGACGGTATATGATGCAATTAAATTAGGGTTTAGAATAGTGACCTTGGGACCGGTTGTCACAATAGGAGCCTTGGTCATGGTTTCCATCTCTGACTCAGAAAAATTCTATTTAAGAGCCATATGAGTGAAGTGAGTAAGTGTAAAGAAAAAAGGGTGATTTGGGATGGTTAGATCTCAGAATCAAGAGCCTAAAATGCTCATATACCAATGCCAGATCGGTGTTGGTCTCATAACATAAATTTATCTCACAAGCTCACTTAATCTCACTCGGTTTGATGAAGTAGAATCTCTAACTAAGTTCACAAGTAATATAATAATTTGATGAAAACACAAAGAACTAAAGAATATTTTTTTCAAGATACTCGTATATATTACTTCCCAATTCATTATTACAAGACTCTTACAAGCATGGTTATAGAGTTACAGTGAGAAACTATATATACTACTACCTATAGCCGGTTGTACTTAGATAACCAGTGGGAATTTACAACTAGACAAATACTACATTGCTAGAAGTAAAGCATCTAAGATATAATATTATCCTAGATTAGGTAGTCATGACAAGTCCAGGACTTACCTTTTGTCACCAAGAACAGAAACTATACTAACTGTCAATGGGTGAACAATGGATTAAAGTATGGTCAACTTCATAGGCATGGGAAAGCCCCATGCAATATATTAGAAGTTTCAGTGGAAATCAGATAGACCATACTTATGTCTAGTGGTTGATAGTTGGTTCTTCTGAAGGTAAATGACTTCGGAAGAATAAGTTCTTCAGAGGCCATTTATACTTCAGAAGAATCAACTTCTTCCGAGTCTTCTACAAGTCTTTATGACTCTATTCTTCGGAAGACTTTGTCTTGAATCTTTTAAGTTTGTATACTTCGGAAGGAGAACTACTTAGTCTCTGAAGACTGAGTTCTACCTTTGGAAGTTCTTAATACTTGAGCTTCAGAAGATCTTTGACTGGGTTTGAGAATGATATTCTCTGTTGATGTGAATCAACAAGGATCGAATATGTTGATTGAGTCAATGATTGAGAGGCGGAATCAAACAATCAATGAACATTTAACACTTGAAATACTCATAAATGCACTTGTATTGATTATCTGAACTGTTACAAAGTAAATGCTAGGGTTTAGCAAGCTACAGTAACAAAGCAAGACAACCTCGGATGTCAGGAATTTTCAGATACAAAGTCTGAAAAACAAGAGTCGAGAGCCCCCTCACATACGAGGTGTCTGATCTATTTATAGGCTGACTTACAGCTTGTACAAAATGACTAAACTACCCTAACTGTACAGAATAGTTTGTCTTCATAAGCATTTGTACTTAGTCTTCATCAGCATTAGTCTTCTATTCTTCCGCATTGGTGTTTGGTCATCAGCATTGACAAATGCGGATGAACAAACACGGAGCGCATTTGTTACTTAACATCCGCATTTGTTAATGCGGATGAACAACAGTCTTGTCTGCATTTGTCGGTTGTCCGCATTAGTTAATGCGGATGAACAAATTCTTGTCAGCATTTGTTCTTGTGCATCCGCATTAACAAATGCGGATAGCCGACACTTGTATTTTTCTTGATCAGCATTTCTTCTTGGACTTGGGGAGATTTCCAGCAGAACAACCATCCACCTCTTGAATTGGCATGTATGATCCTTTCAGGGTCCAACAATACTCCCCCTAAGGATTATACAGCCTATGTACTTCAAGGGTTTAATGGTGGATGAGGTTGTGAAGATTCTGCTGGGTCTTGTGCAGCAGGAGGATTAGTGTATGAGGGATCCACAAGAGACTTGATCATGTTGGAAAAATCTTCTGCTTCACGTAGTTTTTCTTTGTTCAGAACATGTATCTTCATGTGTCTCATATTGTGCAATGCCTCAATAGGCATCTTCCTCAGTGAGATGGGCTCCCAGATGGCTACGGTTGACAGACCATCTCTGTGAATTAGGAGATACCCATCCACGTCTACCTCGAGTTTAACAATGTTCCCAAACTGCAAGGGAGTCTTCTTCCTCATTCTCTGATCTCTCTTTCTTTGAACTCGATCATAGGCCAGCTTTAGGAGTTTAATGCACTTTAAAAAGAAGAGCATATCAGCTTCACCCAACTTGTTTCTGATCTCCCTGAAGTGCCTTGTGAATATGTACTGGATGTATGACTCATCAAGCAGTCTGACCTCATATCCACTGAACAATCTAATCTCTGATCCTTCCTTTCCTCCCCACTTCCTTTCAATCACCATCTCATAAGTCTTCTCATCATAAAACACATTTGAGATTGGTATAGAAGTGTGAGTACCAGCAACCACTTTTCTTTTCAATGATTCAGTGGGTTTCACTCTAAGCTCAGGAAATACCACTTCCTCTGCTGGTTTTCTTTGTTTCTTGTCCAGGGGATTGACAAATGATTTATCTTTTCTCATACAGATTGCCTTTAAGGACTTGAAGTTGTCAGTTCTCTTGAACATCCTTAGAATGTCCTCAAATTCATATCCCCTGAACATTGCAGCATGATTGATCAGTCTTAGATTAGCAAGCTCCTTCAGATCATGGATCTCCAGAGAGTTCACCAGAGCAGAGTACTCTGTGAAGAATTGGACTAATCCAGATATTCTCTTCACCATAAACATATTCCAGTCACTGTCATACTTCCAAGCAATGATTTTCTGATCAGTTTTGCCTTTGGGAGTAGACACACCCTTTATCATTTCTGCAGTTGTGAGTCCTTCATGTAGTTCTAGTTGTGAAGGCTCAGCAAACCACTCAGGGTATCTGTGTAGAATGGGTGCCAGGGAATCATGATCTCCCTGAGTGAGGCTCATTTCTTGAGCTGAAACTCTAGTTCTGGGCTCGGTTCTTGTGATCTCCTCCTCCATCTTCTTCAACCTGTCTTTCTTTTCAAGAATCATCCTAAGGATAGCAGCCCTTAGGGAATTGGTTTTCATGTTCCCCAATTTTCTTTTAGTGAATCCTTGAGCAGACAGATAATCCTTCATCTCCTTATCTGTCATGCTGTAGGGATCAGGGTACATAGGTTGAGGAGGAGTAGCATGTTTTGTTTTTGTTGCCTTGACCTCAGAAGCTTTGGGAGATTGAGCTTTTTCATACTCAGTTTCAAAGGTTGGATCTAGCAGCTTGGTTAACTTTTCTTCTTCTGCTAGCATTCCTTCATATGTCATCCCAAATACTTCATCAGGGTCATACCCATGATCAATCAAAAATAAGGCCTTCTTCATCAACTTATCAGACTTGGCCTTTTCAACCTTTTCAGCAACATAAGGTTCTTCATTCACAGGGATTTTACTGATCACTGGTTTATCAACCATGAATCCACCTGGAATTTCACCTTCTTCTAGATCAATCACTTCTGCTTTCTTCTTCAACAAGGCTTCAGCTTGTTCATGTTCATCCAAGAATCCAGCAATAGCAGCTAGACTCCTTGGGTCATCTTTTTGTTTCTTTTTGGCTGGTTCTTCTTCCACCATAGGCCTCTTTCCTTTGGCCTTTGCAGCAAGATAGCTCCTTCTTCTGGCATAGGTTTGCATGCTTGGGCCAGAAGAGGGTTCATTCATGTCAGTTTCTGGTGGAGTTTCTTCACATTGTTCCTTTTCAGGAATGTGAGTTGCTTCAGCAGCCTTTTCTTCTTCTTGTATTTGCTGTTCACAGAGTTTTCTGATCATTTCTTTTTGTTCATCAGAAAGTGACACAGCAGGAACTATTTGCATACTCAACTCCTTATCAATTGGCACTGGAGATTGAGGTATGATAACAAAAGGCTCAGCATCTGCATTTTGATTCACAATGAAATCCCAGAATTCATCATCAATGATATATTCTTCAGCAGAGAACATATCTAAGTCTTCCATCATGTCACTGAACTCTTTTTCTTCAGTGTGAACTTCTTCAGGATGACTTGTGTACACGATCATCTCCAAGCTAGATGATGTGTGTTTTGATCCACTTGGTTCTCCCTCTTTTTCAGCCATAGTGAATCTAACCTTTTTGGCTGGAGGGGAATCATCACCACTGTCTTTGGATGATTCTTTGTCATCCTCCCTTTTCCTCTTTTCTTTCATTTTATCACCTTCATCATCATTATCTTTCTCTGCCTCTTGTTTTAATCTCACAAGCATTTCTAACTCTGAGACTCTTTTATTGAGAGCTTCAACTTCTTTTTCAAGGTCAGAGATGATACTAGACTGTTCTTCTATTATCTCTTCTTGATCAATCATGGCGATAGTTTGAATGTTCAAGGTGTCCACATGACCACTAATTTCTTCTCTTGAACTGTGAAGAGCTACTTTCAACACTTTGATCTCTTCATCTTTAACTTTTATTTCCTTTTCATATGAATCTTTCACTTCTTTTAATTCTTTTTCCTTCTCATCCAGCTCCAACAATCTATCTTGTAGGACAGTTGATCTCCTACTATGCATTTTCTCCAACTTGGCAATTTTCTGAAGTAGAGCAGAAATCATTTCATCCTTCTCATCAGGCTTGTTTACTCCTGATTCAGTATAACTTTCTGAAGGAGCAGCCGTAGGTGGAGATGGGATAGGTGTATAGTGAGTGGGAGAATGGATGGGTTGAGTGATTGGTGAGTGAACTGGAGACATGTGGGGAGATATTATGTGTTGTGGTTGAGGAGAAGGAATTTGTGATCTGGGGGGTGATGACATTGTAGGGTGAATAGATGATGAGGCTATATCGGCTTCATGAACATGAGGATCAGTGTGAAGATCACCACCTACATCACCTTGTGGTGACACTGATCCTGGTCTCTCTTCAGTGGCAGCAGCATGCTCATCAACATGTTGTTGAAATTGAGCAGCTTGTGCTTCTTCATGAATAGGCTCATTAGCAGGAGCCTCTTGAACATGTTCTTCTTCTTGATTTATCTGCTGTTGCATCCAAGGCAGCAGAGGAAAGAAAGCTCCACTGTAGAAGTTCCTGGGATCTCTCTTCTTGATGTACTTGTAGGACTTTGCATTATAGTGAGGAATGTCCATCACTGGTCCTGTAGGCACAATATCTGGAAATGCTTCATTGATGAAGCATTGAATGAATCTTGGGTACATCACAAACATGTGTCTTCTGCCTTCTTGGATGTTGGATACCAGTCCATTGAATATGTAGGCTGACATGTTGAATGGCTGGTTGGTGCATAAGGCACATATGGCAGATGATGTGGTCACTGGGATGTCATTCCATCCAGTTTTCCTCTTAGATAAGCAGTGTTGAAACATGTGAATTAAGAACCTCCATTGCAGATCTACCAATCCCTTTACTATCTGCTTTCCTTCATATCCTCCCTCATAACCAATGTTTGCAAAGAAACTCATGATCTCATCATCTTCAAGCTCTAGAGGAGTGTTTGCATCATCTCCAAACTGCAGACACTGTCTCACTGTTTGCTCAGTAATCTCTAGAGTGTAATCATCAGTTATTCTTCCAGATATAGTCCTCACACCATTCACTTCAAGAACTTGTGCTGTTCCCCAAAAAGACCTGATGAGAGTCTCATAAATGATGGGTCTGACAGTCATGGCATATGCAACTCTAGTGGTTAGAAGAAATCTAATCATATCTCTTAAGTCATCTGCTTCAGATACATCAGGGTCTAGAAATCCGCTGACATTATGGAGTTTGCTCCATGTGAGATTAGCCATTATGTCCTGCAGTCAAGGCATATGAATTAGAATAATGCATAACACCTAAGAACTGGTTCATCACTGTTTGACTTTTGTTGGTCAAAATTGTTGTTTCATATGCAACGATTCTGAGTAATTTCGAATCATCAGAAGTGTGTGCATAATTAATCTCAAAGAGTTCATCATTTCTTGATTTTACAACACATTTTGTGCTTTGGCATTATCTCTTTACTTCACCATTTTGATTTCGACATTCACACTCCACGCACAGACGTAATTGTCAAGAAAAACACTGAATTTCTTGAGGTTTTCTTAAATAATCAGTGAGCATTTGTCGAAATTATCAATGGTTTAAGAGCATTTTGATTATTTTTACAACTGATTCATAACCTAGGTTACTAAGTTCGATTAGATGTAACAGTTCGACAGTTAGGGTTACATGCAATTCGAATTTTCACCTTTCTTTGATACTACTTGAGTCGTGAATCAAAGAGGAGTTGATTTTGAAGAAGCAAACTTGAGTTTTTGATTAAGAATCAGAATGTCGATGGTGAAGATGAACCGTATTTGAGGAAGATGAACAGTGTTTGGGTGGCACTCGTCTCACTTTAAGTCTCTCAGAATTTGAAAAGTATTAAATGATCCTTTGATTTTGATTTATATAGGTCATTTAATAAGATTCTGAGAATTTGTTAAGTTTTGGATCACCACTGTGTCAAATGCGGTTGAGAAAATGTCTCTCCGCATTTGTGCACTGTTGCAAATGCGGAAGAGAAAGTTCTTCCCGCATTTGTTCACTGTTGCAAATGCGGAAGAGAAAGTTCAACCCGCATTTGTGTACTTGCAAATTCTAGATGTCTATCCGCATTTGTGCACTGTTGCAAATGCGGAAGAGACACAAGATGTGTTTTTCTCAGCCATTCAAAAGAAATGCGGCTGAAGAAAAACAAATGCGGATGAACAAAAGATTTGTCCGCATTAGTTTGCACTTGAACCTTGTGTTTCAGTTCACAAAACCTTTACCTGCATTGATTGAATGCATGGGTTACCTTCACCCGCATTAACCAATGCACTTACCCGCATTAAGTTTTGAACTTAAAGTTTTTGCTCTGAATGGTTTTGGATGAATTTTCTCTGATGCTTTATGAAGTGATGTCTTTGACATTGACATTGTGGATATTTGTTGTTGCTTGTTTCTTATGAAGTTTGACTGATAGTTTGACTGATGTCAATTTTTGCTTGGATTTACTTGTTCATCATTTGTGAACCAAGTTTCCCATTGTTGACTGTTCCTTTACTTGTTCATGAGGATGTATCTGTCGCATCAGTTGAGATATTATGATATAACTTCTACACCAACACAGACATTGTGCACATTTTGTATTTTCTGATGAGAAAGGAAACATTTGTACAGAAAGATCAAAATTTTGAAATTTTCTCCCCCTAAAGTTTGTATCCATAGTGGATAGAAACTTTTAAGGATTTGAAAAATTTTGAAGGGAACACAAAATTATATATTTTTTTGATTTTTTTTTTTGTTGTAATCAGTACAAGAAGTTGAGTTATACCTTTCTTTGGGATCATAACAATCATTCCTTTCACAGATGCAAGCAATTTTATAAACCTAACATGATCATGAACCTATTGATTGCAGGTATGTTTGTCCTCTTAAACTCATGCTTGATTAATAGTTAGATGCCAGTGATTTTATCATGTTTTGAGTTGATTAGGTATTCAACATGTACCTCACACTCAATAACATGGCAAGGTCAACTGTCTGCATGTAATGCATGGTAGAACTTTCAACAGCTTACATGACCAAGTTACTTAAGTTATGACATCTCATTTACTTGATCCTCATTGGGATTCTTTTATTTGATCCTTTTATGAAATTGATCCACATTGGGATTCTTTTAACTTCACTTTGGAAGGTGATCTCTAAGGATTCTTTTCTTTCATTCTCTTTGGAATGTTTTCTTTCATTTATCCACATTGGATGTGTTCCATTTTGGAATCTTTTAGGATCGAAACATCAACACTATGTGCTTGTCACTCCAGGTCTTTGCTCAGCAAAACAAAGGAGGAACTGATGTGAGTAAAGGAGATTCATAAGTCATCATTACTTGGGGTGTTTAGGTTGCTACACACACACGCATTTAGATAAGTCATGCCTTACACATACTATGAGATGACAGCATCACTGTTGAAGACAGGCTTTAATTTATCACTGCATGTAGTTTCTTTCTCAAGTTGAGCCTACCAACATATCAAATAAGTTCAGTCAGTCATTTGAGTTTTCTAAATGTGCATAGTGAATGATATAGTGACTGTAATTATATCATTTCCCTTAGGTTAAATAGTATACTTCCTGATCTGATTGTTGTTGTTTTTTTTTTTTTTGATATTTTGAATGTTTTTGTTGATTTTCATTTTACTCAAGATTAATCATGCCAATAGATTGGACTAGGAATTCAAATCTGGTTGGATCAAATGCCTTAGTAAATAAATCAGCTAATTGATGATCAGTGTGAACTTGCATCAATTTGATTAATCCTTTTTCAGCACAATCTCTCAAAAAGTGATATCTAATTTCTATGTGTTTAGTTTTTGAGTGTTGTACTGGATTATTTGTTATGAACATGGCTGCAGTGTTGTCAATATGAATTGGAGTGTGCAGAAAGTTAAAACCATAGTCAAGCATCTGGTTTTGAATCCAGAGAACTTGAGAACAGCATGCAGATGCTGCTATATACTCAGCTTCTGCTGTTGAGACAGATACATTGGTTTGCTTTTTGCACTGCCAGGATACCAGTCTGGGACCAAGAAATTGACACCCGCCAGAAGTGGATTTTCTGTTGAAGTTGCATCCCCCATAATCACTGTCAGTATATGCATAGAGATTGAAATCTCCTTCCTTTGGATACCATAATCCAAGAGCAGGCTTGCCCTTAAGATATCTGAATATCCTCTTGACTGCATTTACATGAGATTCCTTGGGATCTGCTTGATATCTGGCACACACACAAACACCAAACATAATGCCAGGCCTACTGGCTGTTAGATACATTAGTGAACCTATCATAGAACGATAGTGAGTCTGATCCACTGATTTGCCTTCAGGATCTGGACCAATCTTCACTTTGGTATCCACAGGAGTTCCGATGGACTGACAGTCAGCAAACTTGAATTTCTTCAGCATTGTTTCCACATATTTTGATTGATTGATGAAGATTCCGTCAGCTGTCTGTTGGACTTGTACTCCAAGAAAGAAATTGAGTTCTCCCATAGCACTCATTTGGAATTTTGAATGCATGAGATCTTCAAAGTCTTTGCACAGAGTCTTGTTTGTTGAGCCAAAGATGATATCATCCACATATATCTGAACCAGCAGCATATCCTTTCCTTTTCTTTTTCTGAAGAGAGTCTGATCAATTTTTCCTCTCTCATATCCATTATCAAGAAGGAATGATGAAAGAGTCTCATACCATTTCCTTGGAGCTTGATGAAGACCGTACAGGGCTTTGTCTAGCTTGTATACCCTGTGTGGATATTCTGGATCTTCAAATCCAGGAGGTTGACTCACATAGACCTCTTCAGAAATCTTTCCATACAAGAAAGCACACTTCACATCCATTTGATAAACAGTGAAGTTCATGGATGCAGAATACGCCAGAAAGATTCTAATGGCTTCTAGTCTGGCTACAGGGGCAAAAACTTCATCATAA
Organism: Flaveria linearis; assembly: GCA_024085815.1. Taxonomy (NCBI): domain Eukaryota; kingdom Viridiplantae; phylum Streptophyta; class Magnoliopsida; order Asterales; family Asteraceae; genus Flaveria; species Flaveria linearis. Next base: position 55,755,696 of record CM044007.1, on the reverse strand, counting down.
TCGATTCCTTCTTCTTGTGTGTACCCCTGAGCTACTAGTCTAGCTTTATTTCTAATGACAATTCCCCTGTCATCAGTTTTGTTTCTGTACAACCATCTGGTACCGATAGGATATTGTCCTTCGGGAAGATCTACCAGTTGCCATACTTCTTGTTTCTTGAATTGCAGCAATTCTTCCTGCATTGCTTCAATCCAACTGTTGTCTTGAAGAGCCTCTTTGATATTTTTGGGTACTGTTTGACATAAAAAGCATGAGAACAAGCAAATGTTGGCAATGCTTGATTTGCTCCTAGTCACCCTTTTATTTAGTTCACCAATGATGTCGTCAACCGGATGATTCTTGTGTATTCTTGTGGTTGGAATTGAGTCACCAGCAATGGTTACATCAAGATTGGAGACATTCAGTTCATCTTGGTGTGAGGCAACTTCTTCTTGTACTGTTGGGGAGTTGTGGAAGAAATCAAATTGTGTTGCAGTTCTTGCTTCAGTATCATCAGTGGGTTGATTACTTCCATCAGTTGAAGTTCTTTCAGTATCAACAGGAGGGATGACACGAGTTTGAGTGGTAACTTCTTCTTGAGTAGTTGTTTCAATGGATGGCATCCCTGATGGAGAGGGTGTTGTAATTGGACCATCCTCAATTGAAGCACTTTGATGTTGAACAGAGTGTCTGATAGGATCAGCTTGTAAAGGGACTTCTTCATTTAGTTGCTCAGAAGAAGTTGGAGGAATCATTGGAAAATCACTCCTTCTTTCTGATAATGATGAATGTACAGCTGGTTGTGGATTTCCTGCATCAGACATGTGAAATTGGTCAAAAGACTTAGTGAATGAGTCAATATCAAATAGCCAATCAGGACCATTAGCTGCTTTGGGAAATGAATGTTCTTTGAATTGAACATTCGTTGATTCATCAATAATGTTTAATCTGGGATTAAACACTCTGTAAGCCTTCGATACAGATGAGTATCCTACAAAGAATCCTTCATCAGACTTAGATGAGAACTTTCCCAAATGATCCCGGGTGTTTAATATTGAGACTGGACAACCAAATGACTTGAAAAATCCAATAAATGGTTTTCTTTGAAAAATGAGTTCATATGGAGTCTTGTTGCTTTCTTTGACCAGTAAGGTTCTATTTTGTACAAAGCAAGATGTGTTAACTGCTTCCGCCCAGAAGGTGATTGGCAGTTTAGCATCTGCTAGCATGGTGCGTGCTGCTTCAATTAGTGTTCTGTTCCTTCTTTCAGCTACCCCATTTTGTTGAGGAGTTCTAGCTGCACTAAATTGATGAGCTATGCCTTTGATTGCACAAAATGAACTCATATCTTCATTTTTAAATTCTGTCCCGTTATCACTCCTGATTGTTTTGACTTTAAGATCAAGTTGATTTTCAATTTTTGTGATTAAGTCTTTTATTAATTGGAACGTTTCATTTTTATGAAGTAAGAAGAAGACCCAAGTGAATCTAGAAAAGTCATCTATGATCACCAAACAATATTGTTTCTTTCCCATACTCATAACATGAGTTGGACCAAAGAGATCCATATGAAGTAGTTTCAATGGAGTGTTGTTGGTGTTCACCAACTTTAGTTTGTGAGACGACTTGTGTTGTTTTCCTTTGAGACATGCAGAACAGTGGTCAATGAATTGAAATTCTTTTTGAGGTAAACCAAAAACATGATTTCCTTTAACTAGTCTGTTCATGTTTTTGAAATTTGTATGTCCCAGTCGTCTGTGCCAAAGTTGTGATTCATCAAAAGATGCTTTTGACAGAAGACATGTTTCTTCTTTTGGTGAAGTTGAGTTGAGGTTTATGACATAAGTGTTATTCTTTCTGGGTGTTTTCAAGACAACCCATTCTTCAGGAATAAGAAATCCTGGTCTCAGAATGTAGCAATGAGTGTCTGTGAAGTGAGTGGAATATTTCTTGTCACAGATCTGAGACACGCTGAGAAGATTGAAGTTTAGTTGTTCGCAGTAATTCACTCTGTCAAAGCTCAGCATTCCATTTGTCACAGATCCTTCACCTGTAATTCTACCTCCTTGAGAATCTCCTCCAAATGCCACTGTCGTTCCTTGAATGTGCTTAAAATCATGAAGGAGGGAACGGTCTCCAGTCATGTGTCGGGAACATCCACTGTCCACATACCATATACTGTTGGACCTGTGTGAATGACCCTACAAGCACAGAAAGAACTAGTTAGAATGTGAAACCCAAGCCATGATGGTCTTGGGCTTACCGTTTCTATCCATGATAGTAACCTGTTGGTAGTTTCCTCTAAACTGGGGCTTTGGTGGTGAGATCATGCTTGATGTATTTCTGAAACTTGATTGGTTTGTTATATCAACTGAGGAATCAGATGAGTATTCAAACCTTTGATCCCTGTTTCTTTTCAGAAACTGGATTCGTTTTTTATTATCAAACTTGTTTCTTGGATTGAGAAAATCATTTGTTTGTCTGACCACTTGATTTCTATATCTGTGACTTCTGTTTGACATTTTCAGATTTTTCATGTCATCATCAGATTTGGAAATTCTGTGATGAGAATGACCATTGATTTTAGGTTTATCAAACATGATTGGTGAGATAGGCTTGTTTTGGGGTATCCTCTTTCCCTTTTGATTGAAGAAACAGTCAGACGTGTTGTGATTTGTCATATTGCAGACAGAACAGTATTTGTTGAAATAACAGTTCTTGGTGGTGTGATTGTTCATGTCACAGATGGAACAGTATTGATTATAAAAGCATTTGTCTGTTCTGTGATTAGACCTATCACACACATCACAACGCATGTGCTTGTTTCTAGCCACTGATCCCGGTGTTGAGGATTTAGTAGCTTTGACAGATTTTGAATTTGATTCATTCCGAGGTTTTGATGAGAATGCCTGCTCAGCCTTGTTGGTAGATTGTTTCACAACACTACTGACTCTTCTTTTCTTAGGCTGACCTCGCTTTCTCAATTGTTGTCTACATTCTTTTTCCAATTGATTAACATGCTCTTTGTTAAAAATATCAAATCCAACTCCTTGCTTTGATTTTGATGTTTGTGGGTCTGAGTGAATTCTAGTTTTTGTGACTTGAACAACTTTTCTTTTGATGGAAGGGGAATCGTTTTCTGACTTGCTTGAATTTTTTGGAGAGTTTGTCTCACTGTCAGATCTGCTTTCAGCAGTAAGATTCACCTTATTAGTTGTTATATTCTTTTCCCTTGAAACTGCAGGGATGAATTTCACAAAAGGAACAACAGCCTTGGAGGGGCTAGTTGTTCTATTCACACTTACTGTCTTGTCTGAGCACTCCTTGATTTTAATGGGATGACCTAACTTGATTTTATCCTCATTTGTTTCAATGTAAGCACTGGGTCTGTTTTGAGGATTGGTGACTTGATTTACCATTGTTTTAGGTTCAACAGTGTTAGGCTCATTTTCTTGTTGGAGTGAAACAGATTCAGGCATGACAGTATAGTTATCATTGTATGGTGGTGGACATGAGTTGTATCCAATACCTGACATGTCTTTGGGATCCTTTTGTGAGTCAAGCATTTCTTGCAGCTTAACTGATGACTGTTGAAACTTTTCTAGTTTCAACTCAGTAAGATTGAGTTCAGTTTTAGATTGAGCTAACTTTTCAGTCAGTTGCTCATTCTCAGCTGCAAGAGAGTACTTTTCACCATGCAATTTCTCAATGTCTGAGATGAGAGACTTAATTTTGATTTCAAAGCCTTTAATTTCTCTCTTAAGCATCTCAGATTTAACCTTTTCTTCTTTTATTTTATCAGCTAGTTTATGATTGTGCTCTCTATAACCTTGTACTTCATGAATGCATTTATCACTACAAAGGTTAGATTTTACCTCAGTGGGCATGGGAGAAGGTCCATCATTGATGTGAGCCATGAGTGCATGATTTTGAAATTGAGGCTTCACTTCCTCTGCATACATGCTCCAGTCACATACTCCATCCTGCCTGATAACAAGAGCATTAGCTGATGGCTGATTGCTTCCATAAGCTTGATTGGTCAGTTGAGGTTGAGTCTGTTGTGATTGTTGCTGATGATGATATTGTTGGTTATAACTGTTGGAGTGAAAGCTTGCAGATAGCTGTTGAACAAATGAAGATGGCTGTGATGATGACTGGTTTTGTGGAACCCTTTGAGTATTGTTGTTTCTTCTAGGAGCAGTACATTCTCTTGAGAAATGGCCAGTCATGCCACAGTTAAAACACTTCACTTTTGATTTATCGTATCCAAGCTTGGTGTTTTCATTCAGGTGAAGCCTTTTACCTTTTCTGAAAAATTTCTTAGCTCTCATAGCTATCATTGCCATTTGCCATTGCAAATCCATTTCCTCTACATCATCAGGATCCATTTCTTCTAAGTCTTCTTGTATCAGATGTGCAGATGTGAGTCTTCCTCCCAAATAGGCTTCAAAGCTTGCAACAAAAGCATTGTAGGTTGCTTTTTGTTCTTCAGATTTTGGATCATCAGGGGTTTGTGTTGAAGCAGGTGGGGATGAGGTTGACGGCCTGCTTGGAGGTTGAGCTGCTGTGAATCCAGTGGGTTTAGATTGATCCCTTGATGAGAGAAAGTCATCTTCTTCAGTGATGAAGGCATTCTCAACAGAGTGAGAATCAGTTGGAAACTTGTAAGCCTCCACAACTTTGGGTCCTCCAAGATTTCTGCTTCTCTCATCTAGTTCCAAAGCTTCAATCTTGGCAATCATAATATCTAGAGTTGTGCTTTCTAGATCAAGAGTGTTCTTTAGCATGGTTACATTTTGTTTCCATGTTTCTGGAAGGCTATGTAACATCTTCTTGTTTAACTCCTTTGACTTGTAGGTGACTCCCATAATCTCTAGATCGTTCACCAATTGCACAAATCTATGCAACTGTTTAGAGATAGACTCCCCTTTTGAGTGATGGAATGTCTCATACTGATTCACAAGCTTGTCTTTGTTGATTTCTGCCACTTCACTGCTTCCTTCACACATGATTTTCAGGGCATCCCATACTGCTTTTGCAATGCCATACTTTTCCAATCTCTTGAGCACATCCATTTTGAGTGCTTGAGTGAGTATGGAGTAAGCTTTGAGGTCAATCTTGATCTTCTTATAATCATCGTCATCAAGAGTAAGATCTTCAATAGGGATTCTTGCAGTCTTGTATAACGCAGCTTGATCTGCAGATAATGTAACAGGGATGTGTGGGCCTTTACAAATAGAGATCCAATAATCAGGATCAACACCTGTAACAAAATTCATGAATCTGATTTTCCATTGTTTATATTCAGATTTATGTTTGAGCATGGGTGGTTTTGAAGCATGCCCAAGTTCAGAATAGTTATGTGAGTCCATGGTTAACTTTTTGTTTTAACTTGCTTAGATCTGATTTTAACTGATTTTATGTTTGATTTGTCCAAATAGTCCAAACTTAGTACTGTAACAAAGGATCTGCTGAGACTATTCTGAGTCTATTCTGAGTCTTGACTCTAGATGTTCTTGCTTTAATGAAAGTGCAACCTGAAACTGTTTTCGTTCGAAGAACAACTTTGGATGAACAGTAGCAGTTGAGTAGATCTGAGAGTATTTGGTTAGAATACTGAGAAGAGATGTTCGAAATCTCTAAGCAGCAACTCAAGCAACAGATCAATCGGGTTAAACACAGATCTGAGCAGATCTGGGTAATAACCGAGAGCCAAAGCTCTGATACCAATTGACTGGGTTTGAGAATGATATTCTCTGTTGATGTGAATCAACAAGGATCGAATATGTTGATTGAGTCAATGATTGAGAGGCGGAATCAAACAATCAATGAACATTTAACACTTGAAATACTCATAAATGCACTTGTATTGATTATCTGAACTGTTACAAAGTAAATGCTAGGGTTTAGCAAGCTACAGTAACAAAGCAAGACAACCTCGGATGTCAGGAATTTTCAGATACAAAGTCTGAAAAACAAGAGTCGAGAGCCCCCTCACATACGAGGTGTCTGATCTATTTATAGGCTGACTTACAGCTTGTACAAAATGACTAAACTACCCTAACTGTACAGAATAGTTTGTCTTCATAAGCATTTGTACTTAGTCTTCATCAGCATTAGTCTTCTATTCTTCCGCATTGGTGTTTGGTCATCAGCATTGACAAATGCGGATGAACAAACACGGAGCGCATTTGTTACTTAACATCCGCATTTGTTAATGCGGATGAACAACAGTCTTGTCTGCATTTGTCGGTTGTCCGCATTAGTTAATGCGATGAACAAATTCTTGTCAGCATTTGTTCTTGTGCATCCGCATTAACAAATGCGGATAGCCGACACTTGTATTTTTCTTGATCAGCATTTCTTCTTGGACTTGGGGAGATTTCCAGCAGAACAACCATCCACCTCTTGAATTGGCATGTATGATCCTTTCAGGGTCCAACAATCTTTAACTTGTATTTTAAAGAGCAGCTTTGTCTTCAGAAGACCACGTGAATTATACATCAAAATCTTCTAAGTGTTGTTTTGGTTGCACCAGCCTCATATGATCCAACAGAAATCATTAGTGAAATGGAACAATCAAACTGGTGATCCACAATTGTTGATGTTTAGACAATCTCGAGCTTCTTCCAAGTGGTGTATGCACCTCCCGAGCCTTCAATTGATCTTCAGGTCATGATTCTCGAGAGAATTTAGCAGAGTAACTGTGACATCCGTCACCAAAAGGTCCGCCTATTAACGTGGTAATTGTTAGCCCTTCTTGAATATTCAACCTTAGTTCATAATCAAGTTGCTTTAGTTTCAAATTTTGCTTCCTTAATTATGTGTATTATCCCAAGTGCACATAAATACTTAAACATTAAAAGCCTGATAAAACCCTACCCAATATAGTTCCCTCTTTTCCTCAAGTATATAAGAAGATATTAGTACGTAAAGGTTATGCTATTATTAATATTACTAGCATTATTACTATTATTACCATTACTAGTATTATTATTATTAATACTATTATATTATCATTATAATTACTAAAGTCATAAATTATTATCATTACCACAATTACTATTATCATTATTATTGTTATTATTATTATTATTATTATTATTATTATTATTATTATTATTATTATTATTATTATTATTATTATTAAAACTACTAATAGTATTAGTGCTAGAATCGCCATTATTGCTATCATTATTATTAATAATATTGTTAAGGTGACTACTATTATTAAAGCTATTGTTAGTATCATTATTAGTATTGTTATTATTGTTATTATTATTATTAAAACTATTATTAGTATTATTATTAGAATGGTCATTATTAATATCATTAACATCAATAAAATTATTAACGTGATTACCATTATTAAAGTTATTATTAGTAGTATTACTAGTAATATTATTATTATTATTGATATTACAAAATCATATTATTAACACACTATTATTAAAATAAATAACAAAGTTGAGGGTCCCAAGGCTAATTAGCCAATTATGGGTAAATTGTCCTGGAAAGTCCAGGGACTAAAGTTGTCAATCTCACAAAGTCTAAAATGGGTATAAAAACCCATTTAACAGCCGCTACCCCCTTTTATCCAAACCCTACAACCGGTTGTCGCCCCTCCCTCTGCTCTCCGACTCTCTTAACAATAATTAATAATAGGTGTTTGAACGATTGTTGCTTCATCTTTTGGAACCTTTGTTCATCTACTTCTACTACTAATCAAGTGAGTTTCGTGGCCTCTTTTTTTAAGTTGATTTATTACTTTCATTATTTACAAACTTGGGGGAAAAGTATGCTCACCCTTTTCATGCTGTACAACTCATACTCTTGGAATTATCATGTTACTATTTTGTAAGCCTTTATCTGATACATGCATGAGTTTGCTGTGTGGTACTTGATTCATAACCTTTTAATTCCAGTGATGGAACCAACAGATAGGTATTAGTAGTACTATTTGGTTGACACCCCCACCCTCGTTTGTTGGTATACTAGTTAGTACCAATAGTGGCCAGGAACGGGGCCCTAGGGTGAATATATTCCGACAATATCTGTGTGTACGTCATAGGTTTGGTTGTGATGCTCATGTTGTCATGTGATTTTGTTTACTTATAACTGTATTCATGATGTTCCGCAAAACTATTACACAACATCAATTTTGTTTACTATTAAACTTGCGAACTCACCAACAATTATGTTGACCATTTTGACCATATCTTTTCAGGTGATACAATTAACTGAAGATCTTAGGAGTGCGGCCTTAGTGGAGACCCTAGGATGTATTTTTGAGACTATACAATACTTGACATACATTACTTGACATTGTTGGTCTGATTACACATTATTATACTTTTGGATACTTGTTCCTGGGTTGTGGGAATTTTATTACAATGCTAATACTTATGGCTATGTTATCATGGTTATTGACTAGACACGACACAAGTCTCCCTTGTGTTGGGTGTCGTCATGAAACATTATTCATTCTATATATATCCAGTTTGCATCTCTATTGATTACAATGTGTTATGACGATCCCGTCTTATTACATCCTCGTGTTTTCGCTCTCAGCGAGGGTGTGACAGACTGGTATCAGAGCCATTGGTTATAGGGAATTAGGAAAATCACTTAACCTAGACTATAACCTAGGAACGTTCATGTTGAATGCGTGCTAGGATTTGCTTGCATCCGATATTGCATGTATGTTCCTTCTATACTTGTTCTTTTATCTCTCTGTCTTGATATCTGTTCACCCTGAGGAAAGTACTATCACTCTTTCCTTATAGGATGTTATCTGCTAGATCTTTCGTTCCCATGCGCGCCACATTGATTTATTGGGTTCGGATACCGAACCTAAAGAGACCTCCACAAATCACACGAAGCATTTGATATTGGATATTGATTCCAACCCTGAGATAGTCATGCCTGAGATCCCGAAAGAAGAAGGGATAGTCAACTCTTGTTAGATTAATTGTGATTATATGCTTGGATTTACATTTGTTTTGACGGACTACTGTTGGAATACTATTAATTCATGGACATGAGAACTTACACGATTTGTATATAATGGATGGTGTCAATATTGTGATATTGACTTGAAATGTTGGATCTTCATGAGTGGAATTAATTATGTATCTTGAATGACTAAAGTTTACGTGTTTACTCCTTTTATGATTAGAAAATGCCGCCTCGAAGAATCACCCGCAGTGCAAGTCACGAAGGTGAGGCCCCAAGGGGCAAAGGCAAAGGAAGAGGTAGAGGTAGGACACTAGGAACAGGTGGTGGTCCTACCCGTAACAATCAGGGGACTGGAAACCCCGATATAGCTGCCATGATCGCTCAACAGCTAGCCGCACTGATTCTAACAATAGTGGCACAAGTGAGCGACACTCTTCTGAACCATAACCCCCACTTGGGTGATGCAGGATCGGATTTGTGTGGTTTTTCTCTCAACTCACTGTGAATCAACACTCAGCAAGCAGTCTATGAAGAGTTGATCATAATATAACAAGTAACAAGCAGTAAGAAAATTTAACACAGCAAGTAAATTTTCAAGGTACTTTTATATATTGCTTCTCAACTCAAAGGATTACAAGACACTTGGACTCAAATCGCTTATCTAAAGAGTTACAGGGAGAAGATATATATAATACTACCTACAGCCGGATATACTTTGATACCAGCTGGATACCTCTAACCTTACATCTATACTACAAGACTCTAGGTGAGGTCTTTCAGACACTTTGCCTGAGAGTTGGTAGTCAGGACATGTCCCTGACTTACCTTTTGTCACCAACTAAAGTTAGTAACATGTACTATCATAAAAAGGTGAACAGTAGAATAAAATATGGTCAACAACATAGCTCTTTAGGAAGATGCCATGCTGTATCAGAGGTCTGCAGCGGACTGTCAGGGACCATACTTTTATCTGCTGGACATAGTAATGTCTTCCGAAGGATAAAGTACTTCGGAAGAATAACTTCTTCCGAAGCCACTTATACTTCGGAAGACTGCTTCTTCCGAGGCTTGGATTCTTCTTTGTCTTCGGAAGCAGACTTTGTCTTCAGCTCTTTCATCAGACTTTGTCTTCGGAAGCTCAGACTTTGTCTTTAGCTCTTTCATCAGACTTTGTCTTCGGAAGCTCAGACTTTGTCTTCAGCTCTTTCATCAGACTTTGTCTTCGGAAGCTCTTTCAGACTTTGTCTTCGGAAGCTCTTTCAGACTTTGTCTTCGGAAGCTCTTTCAGACTTTGTCTTCGGAAGCTCTTTCAGACTTTGTCTTCGGAAGCTCTTTCAGACTTTGTCTTCGGAAGCTCTTTCAGACTTTGTCTTCGGAAGCTCTTTCAGACTTTGTCTTCGGAAGCTGTCCTTCAGACTCTCGGAAGATCTCTTCTCAGCTTCGGAAGCCTTTGAATGTAGTACCAAAAATTGACTATGTGAAGCAGTTTTGGTTGCACCAACCTTATCATGATCCAATAAACTCCCCCTAGGCTGATGCTACCAAAACTTTACTTCTCTCTTCTTCTCAAAGCTCTCAGCGCCAAGGAAAGTAAGTGTTTATCAGTGTCTTCATTCTTTCCTGCTGTGGTACTGAGAATCTTGTACAGATCCTTGGTGGACAGAACCTCTACTCTGTCAGCTTGGATTATGTGTACCCTCTGTTATGGCCCTCTGAAAAGAGTTATTTGATGGGAAGTATAGTCATATTCCCATCAAACTGTCGGTTCCAATTCAGGACCTTCCACCATCTGTAGAAAGGCTGTGCCTTTGGTGGTTGGTCTTTCCTTGTCTTCCACTCCTTTCAACTTCAACTCTTCTTCAATCTTGGCTCTTCTACTTCGTTCAGCCAAGTGGAGACCGCTGATATGGTTTCTGATGTGTGCAGCAGTCTCAGAGTTGGAGGGATTGGAGAATGGCCTCTCTGCAAGCTCAGCAAGGTCGAATCTGCTGAGATGCAATAGAGAAGTGGCATTAAGCCTGTTGGTTTCACCATTCTCCCTTTCCACAACAAAGTTGTGAGAAGGTTCATCGAACCTCCACTGGATTATTGCATTTCTAGGTCCAGGAGATTGACCAGAAATCCTGTCCTCTTTCCTGGTATCCAGTAGAGTCACCAGTCTCCTTCTTAGTCTCTTCTCCTCAGCATTGAGGGTATCGGAGTTGAGACCAAGAAGTCTTGCAGCCTGGCCCAATGTGTCTCTAGGCAACTCAAGAAATTGGCCTAGGGTGAGGGAGCTTGAAGAGTTATCAACATAGGTGATGTTGATAAGCTCTCCCTCACAGGAGATGCTGCTCAAGGTAGTGCAGTTGATGAGCCTCGTCTTGAACTCCTTTATTTCCTTGAAGGAGAGATGTTGAGGAGGCTGCGAGGATGGTCTTGGTGTTTGTTGGGTAGGCTTAGGTTTAGTGGTTTTGGGTTGTGTTTTGGGTTTTAGGATGGGTAGTTTGGGTGGTTGAGGTGATGTGGTAGGTTTGGGTAGAGTTGTGGGTTGAGGGGTGAAGGTTTCATCAGTGGGTTCGGCTTTAATGGGAAAAGGAGTTGGTTCTGGTGTGGGTTGTGGCTGTGGTTGAGTGGCTGGGGTGAAGACCATTCCTTTCATCCTCCTATACATCTCCTTCCTTTCCCCAAACGGATGTCAGCTTTTATTTCACTGACTTTCCGCTGGAGTGTCCTTTCGGACATAGGTCCTACCTGCCTACCAGAGAAGCCATGAGCCCGGAGATAGTCCTTCATCCAGTCTTTGTCAGTTGACTTCTTGGCGGTAGTGACCTCCTTCTCTTCTTCCCTCTTCCTCTTCACCTTCAACTTCTACCTAGCAGCCTTCTTCCTTTCCTTCTCCATTTGATCCTGCTCTTTGTTGTGGAGCAGCAGGATCAAGTCATCATCATATGGAGACAATTCAGGAAGACTGAAGCCTCTTGAGAGTAGGAACTTGATCCTAGCCTCTCTCAGCTTCAGGGCTGCCTCCCTTTGCTCTTGTTCTTCCTTCTCCAAGGCCAACCTGGCTTCTTTTTCTTGTTGTAGCCTGGTTGACCTCTCCAAAGTCACCAACTCCTCTAATGGTAGCAGGAGTATCTCCTCATTGGCAGCTCCTAGATTGATGAGCTGGTCAATGAGTGCTGTTCTTCTCTTCTGGTTGATTTCTTCCTGATTGGCTACAGCTGCATTAGAACTAGCAGCTAGCAGCTTCTCAGTAGGAAACCTACCTTTCTTTTTGGCCTTCTCAATCCTCTCCTCCTCCTGAAGCTCTTCCGCAGTCAATTTTCTTTTGCCTTTGTCTTTGATGGTGCTTGACTATGGTGGTTCTTGGATGGAGGGTTGTGATTGAGAGAGAAGTTCAGCTGGTGCTTGGGTTGGAGGAATGTCAGAAATGTCCTCCCTGCTCACCTCAGATGCAATTTCAGCAATGACATCTGTGATGGTCAGTTCCTCGGACATCTGAAATAAGCCTTCCGCAGCTTCTATTTCGGCCTCGAAAGACTTGTCTTGTTCTTCCGAGGCTTCCATGTAAGCTTCGAAAGCTTCAGCTAGAGCTTCGGAAGATGAGACTGCTGCAGGTTCTGTCCCAACTGTTTCATTTGCTGGGCCATCAGTCCCCATTTCCCCTTCGAAGCTAATCTCAGGTTCTATGAAGACCTTAGGTTGACCAACTTCCTCCACAGTGGTAGAAGGTGCAGTCAGTCTTTGAAGCTCCTCAGCCCCAAAGTATGCGAGTGTGGTGTCGGGGCTGGGCTGTTCTAGGGATGATCTCAATACAAACTTTGTGAAAAGTCTGTAGAGATCTTGAAGCATCCTTGAGTCAATCTCCATAAAGGATTGAGATGACTTAGGTAGTGTAATGATTTGGGAAGAAATGAATTTGGTCTGTGGTTCCTGGGGTGTTTGTCTCTGAACTTTCTCCCCCTTTTTGGTAGCATCATCTTGAGAGCTAGATGAGCTAGAGGAAGAAGTCATTGAGACCTGAATTGGTACATGCCTAACAGACCTCTCCGTCTGTTTCTCAGCTAGTTTAGCCTTGAGAGAGTTAATCTCAAGTTGCTGAGTGGCAGTCCTTGATTCTAAGATCCTCACCTGTGATTCCAGGTTGGAGACCTTAGAGAGCAAGTACTGAAGTGTTAGTTGCATACTTCCCTCATCTTCATGAGAAGAATCACGGGGAGATGAGATAACATACCTAGTATGCTCACTCTCACCACCAGATGTGGTTTCTTGGCACCCTGGTTTCCTTTGCTCAGAGTCATCTCTGTCAGAGATGTCAATGGGCAAATTTGCCGTAGACTCAGTCCTAATGATGTTACCATTGTCCTGAGAGCTCAATGAGAGACTCCGAGTAGTGGCAGCTGAGTCTACATGAGTCCCCTCCACATCAGTGGGACTCACCTCAGTAGCTGGCTTCTGATGGGGGCTAGAGACAAGGGATCCCTCTTGGCTCTGTTGATCTTTCAGTGGGTGTTGTAGATCAACTTCATGGCCATGGAGAGATGTAATCTCTTCATCAGTTCGGAGTAAAAGGTCAGTGAAAGAGAGGGTGGTTAGTCCTACTGACCCGGGACATAGATCAATGTCTACAGGCATTGAGCCTTTCGTGGGGCTGTCCCTAAAAGGCTGTACAGGGGAGTGTAAAGACTCACCCTGGGGGCTTAAGGCTTGGGATTGGGGCTCAGGGGTTTGAGACTGAGGAGGCTCAAACCCACATTGAGGTCAATTGTGAAGGATGGTGTGACCTCGGACTGAGTGGGAGCCCATGATTCCACTCTGGTCATTTGGGTGTGAACAGAAGGAGCTTGTTCAATCAGAGTAGATTGAACAAGGGTTCGTTTGAGGCGTCTCTGATATGTATCTTTGATGGGTAAAGAAGGTTTTGGTATTGTGGTGGATGTTGCTGGTGTGGGTTCATCACCTGTGGGGATAACAGGGATGTTACCAGGAGCTATGCGCTCAGTCATCTCTGGAGGTAATGGAGTGTACCGTCCAGTGAAGTTGGTGGACATCTTCTTCAGTATCTTGAAGATGGTAGGCCTCATGTGTGGAACAGGAAGAGCAGCTGCGCAGACAAGCTTGCTTGGTTCCATCTCACAGTTGATTATGTGTTGAAGAAATCGGGGATACGTGAAGAATGTATCCCTGCTCAGATTGGCGATTAGGTTGTTCAACACAAATCGTGAGTAGTTGAATCTGAGGCCTCTCACCAACCCATGAACTAGGCATCCTAGTTCATATGGGATTTGATCCCAACCCCCTGATTTGTTGGAGAGGCAATGTAGGACAATGTGCAGCAGGAACTTCCAATGGTAAGAGAAGTTGAACTTGTATACTATAGATCTGCTGACATCGCCTCCATATCCCATGAGGATATAGGTGCCTTCCAAGTCTTCCTTGGGGAACTCAGTAGGAGCCCCATCATCGTGAAGCTCGAGATGCTCCCTGATGAGCTGTTCATTGATGACTAACTCTTGGCCACAAACTCGGGTTCTCAGGACTCGAACCCCATTCAGTACTGCAGTTTCACCGTTGCTCCAAAATTCTAACATATGGTTGGAGTATACGGTGGGGTTAACTATTAGTGCAGTGAGGTAGGTGGATTCGGTGAGAAAGGTGATGATTTGGGTGAAGTCGGCATCCCTTCACGAGTCAAGTAACGCGACTTGGTTGTGCTGAGGGTTTAGCGCCATTGAAGAAAAGGTAAGCTTGAAATTTTGGGTGAATTTGAGGGTTTGAGGGTGAAGGGAACAGTTAGGGCTGTAAAGTAGTAAAATAAGATGAAATTGATGAGTCAAGATTATTTAAAAGGGGTGAATAGTGGTAGTCGTGGTAATAGGGTAACTGTTTTGGGGTTACTATGGGTGGTATGGTGGTTTACGGCGGAGAAATGACAGTGGCGGCAAAGATAATTTTAAATAATCTGACCATCATCAACAAAATCTTTACTTTTTAAAGAGTGGGGCCCAAAAGATATCCGTTACATATAAAAACCTTTTCTTCCGAGGGTAAAACATTTCCGAAGGTAATTTTCTTCCGAGGGCAATTTCTCTTCCGAAGCATGATATTGCTTTCGAAGGTAAAATTGTCCTTTGAAGGCACTTTATCTTCCGAAGCAAGGCATTGCTTCCGAAGGTAAAGTTGTCTTTCCGAATGGAGAGTTGTATAAGTTTCGGAAGTAGATCTGATGTAAGATCAATCGCTTCTTCCGAGACCAAAAACTCTTCCGAGAAGAAAATTTCCATTGAGGAATTTGGCTTCGGAAGATATTCAAGAATATCTTCCGAGAGTTAATTCCTCTTCGGAAGGAATTTACACTTGGAATAATTTAAAGATCTTTTGTAACTGGGCTTAAATTGTATTGACACAAGACTTTACATATTAAAAAGGTTTTCAAAAGAGGTAGTTATTCAAAGTTTATCATCCCAATTGCTGATATGAGATACTTAAATCTTTGTTCATCAAATGCCTTTGTGAACAAATCAGCATATTGTTCATTTGAGTCAACTTTGATTAACTTTATCAGCTGTTTATCATAAATATCTCTAATGAAATGATACCTGATATCAATATGCTTTGTCTTGGAGTGCTTCACCGGATTCTCAGTAATGGAGATAGCACTGTTGTTGTCAATATGGATAGGAGTAGTCATGAAGTTGAATCCATAGTCTAACATCTGATTTTGAATCCATAGCAGTTGAGCACAGCAGCTAGCAGCAGCAATGTATTCAGCCTTAGCAGTTGATGTAGAGACACAGGATTGTTTCTTGCATTGCCATGAGATAATCCTTCCACCAAGAAATTGACATCCTCCTGATGTTGATTTCTTGTCAATGTTGCAGCCACCATAGTCACTGTCAGAGTATCCATAGAGATTGAAATCACTATTTCTTGGATACCAGAGTCCTAGTTTAGGTGCTCCTTTGAGGTATCTGAGGATCCTCTTCGCAGCAGCTAGGTGAGACACCTTTGGAGCAGCCTGATATCTTGCACAAATGCATGTGGCGAACATGATATCTGGTCTACTTGCAGTGAGATACATCAGAGAACCAATAATTGCTGTATACTGATGTTGATCAGTATCCTCCCCCTCAAGGTCAGGGCAAAGATTATGGTTTCTGGGTATGGGTTCTTGGCTGGTTTACAGTTCTTCATTTCAAATCATTCTAAGATGTCTGAGACATACTTAGATTGACTTATGAAGAACCCTTCCTTCATCTGTTTCACCTGGATTCCAAGGAAAAAGTCCGTTTTTCCCATGGAACTCATCTCAAACTTCTGCTTCATAATGCTTTCAAAGTCCTTGCACATTTGGTCGTTTGAAGAACCAAATATGATGTCATCAACATAGACTTGTACTAGCAAAATGTCTTCTCCACTCTTTCTGATGAAAAGAGTCTTGTCAATGGTACCTCTAGTGTATCCATTCTTCAGGAGAAACTGAGACAGGGTCTCATACCACAGCCTAGGTGCTTGGTGCAGCCCATATAGAGCTTTATCCAGTTTGCACACATAGTTGGGGTGCTGTGGGTCTTCAAATCCTGGAGGTTGACATACATAGATTTCCCTATCTATATCCCCATATAGAAAAGCACACTTGACATCAAGTTGGTAGACTGTGAAGTTCTTGGATGCAGCATAAGCAAGGAAGATTCTAACTGCCTCAAGTCTTGCAACAGGTGCAAAGACATCAGTATAATCAATTCCTTCCTCCTGGGTGTACCCTTGAACTACTAGTCTTGCCTTGTTCTTGATAATCAAGCCTCTATCATCTTTCTTGTTCCTGAATACCCATTTTGTGCCTATGGGTACTTGACCAGATGGTAGTGGGCATAGATTCCAGACCTTTTGTCTTCTGAATTGAAGCAGCTCCTCCTGCATCGATTCAACCCAACTACTATCCTTTAAGGCATCTTCTACCTTCTTTGGTTCCATCTGAGACAAGAAGCATGAGTACAAGCAGACATTCCCATGATGAGTTTGTCCTCTTGTTCTCACACCCTCAGAGACATTCCCTATGATGTTCTCAGTTGGATGAGTGTTGTGAATCCTAAGATGAGGAATCACTTCCAGTTGTAGAGATAAGTCTAGGTTAGACATATTCTGATCAGGAACTGGATCACTCTGTCCAACTGCTGTTTCAGAGTCATTCAATGAGGACTGATTGAATGATTGAGAACCATCATCAATGGTTGGTTGTGAAGTAGTATTAACAGTTGCCTGTTCCTTCAGAATACCACTTCCCTCAACCTGGTGTTGTAGTGGATCACCTGAGGAACTTTGAGGTTGATCAAGTGATTCACTTGTTGAAGCTTCATTATTTCTGGAGATAGTTACACTGTCAGATCTGTGAATAGTTGAAGCTTGTTGTCCTTCAGCTCTTGGAGAATTTGGAATAGGTCTGGGAAGCTCATATAGTTGACCAGCATCAACATCAGCATCACTTTGAGCACCTGTTCCAGCTGAAACATTCTCACAAGATGGTTTAGAATAGTTTGGAAACAATTCTAAATCAAAGATATACTCAGGTCCATTCCCCCTAACACAAGGAGTGCGCTCATTAACAACTATGTTGGATGACTCCTCAAATTGTTGATTCTTGATATTGTATACTCTATAAGCTTTGGAGCTAGAAGAGTATCCAATAAAGATAGCATCATCCGACTTCTCAGCAAACTTTGCTAAGTTGTCCTTTGTGTTAAGTATGGTACACCTGTAGCCAAAAGACCTTAGAAAGCCAATGAACGGTGGCCTCTTGTTCCATAACTCATAAGGGGTTTTTCCATGGGGCTTCACTACAAGAACCCTGTTCTGCACATAGCATGCAGTGCTGACTGCCTCTGCCCAGAATGTTAGAGGCAGCTTTGAATCAGCTAACATAGTCCGAGCAGCCTCAATAAGTGTCCTGTTCCTCCTCTCAGCAACACCGTTTTGTTGAGGAGTTCTGGGAGCACTATATTGTCTGGCAATCCCTTTTGAGTCACAGAATGAGTCAAGAACGAAGTTCTTAAACTCAGTCCCTTGATCACTTCTAATAATCTTAACCTTGTGATCAATTTGATTTTCTATTTTAAGAATAAAAGATTTTAAAGTTTCAGCAGTTTCATCTTTACTTCTTAAAAAGAATACCCATGTAAATCTTGTAAAATCATCAACGATCACAAGGCAGTATGATTTCCTTCCAATGCTCATTATACTTGTGGGACCAAAGAGATTCATGTGCAATAAGTGTAATGGAGTAGTGATAGAGTTAACACATTTGGATTTATGAGATGATCTGTGTTGTTTCCCTTTCAGGCATGCAACACAGTTATCTTTGCAGAAAAATTCCTTTTTAGGCAAACCATGTACCAAGTTATTTTTAGCCAATTTATTCATTGTTTTAAAATTCACATGACACATGCGTTTATACCATAGTGTTGACTCATCACTATCAGCTTTGGAAAGAAAGCATGATACTTCACCCATAGGAGAAGCATTGTTCATATCTAGCTTGTACATATCCCCTTTCCTGGGAGATCTGAGAAGCACCAATTCCGGAGGAATTGTCATCCCTGGTCTGAGGATAATGCACTCATGTTCTGTGAAAAGCATCTGATACTTCTGGTCACAGAATTGAGAAACACTTAACAGATTGTGTTCAAGCTGTTTGACAAAGTGAACTTTGTCAATGTTTATTTTGCCATTGGATATACTTCCTCTGCCAGAAATATATCCTCCGGCCTCACCTCCAAATTGGACAGGCCCTCCGTCAAAGTTCTGGAATTGTTGAAGGAGAGATCTGTTCCATGTCATGTGCCTGGAGCATCCACTATCTACAATCCAGATATTGTTGTTCTTGTCAAATGGATGTCCCTGCACATAAGATGGGATGGTTAGTTTTGTTTGGAAGCCCAAGCCTTGCAGGTCTCGGGCTCTTCCAAAGATAGTGACATAATTGAACCAAAAGATATGCAATGGGGTTCAATAGAGGTCGTTGTTGAAGAAGAGGTTTGGGCTGCAGCATCTTCCTTGATCTTCCAATCCATCCTTTGGTTGATCTTTGAGGATGAGCTTGTTGAAGCTTGTGCAGCATGGCCTTCTTCTGAAGCTTCTCTCTTTTCGGAAGAAGCCTTCACCACCTTTTCTTCCGAAGTAGTCTTCTTCTGAGATGGTTTCAAGGGAGCCTTCTTGTTCTTCCGAACCTTAGAAGGTTTGGCTTCCGAAGCCATTTTCCCTTCGGAAGAAGCAGTTTCTTCCGAAAGCAACTTGGCTTCCGAGACCAACTTTCCCTTTTTCATCATTTGGACCTTTTGAAGTGGTCCAACTGAGAAACCTTCTCTGACTCCTTCTTGTCTAACATTATTTGCATAATGTGTGCTTGCTGGATTGTAGTAACAATCTTTAGCCATGTGGTTGTGCAGACCACACATTATGCATGCAATGTTAGTCTTCTGGGAACTTGTAGGTTGCTGTTTCTTGGGTTTCTTCTCGTCATTAGCAACTTTCCCTTTTAGCTTCTGATCCTTCAGTAGGACAGGAGTGCTGGTACTACACTCCTTTCCTGAATCAGGAGTACCTACCACTTGAAATCCGGCAGAAATGAAGACACCCTTTTGCTTAGGGTCAAACTTAAGCTTGGACTCTGCAACCTTCTTGGCAGTCCTTCTAGCAGCTTTAGCTCTGCTTCTTCTTGCCTTGGTGGTCAGGATTTGATCATCACAGGTGGAGATGGGTGTATCCTCCTGTTTCTCCCCTGTGGAGGCCAGTATTTTCACTTCATCCTCTAGTTCCAATGGAGAAGGGTCAGCAGTTGGAACCTCTTGCTCTTCAGTACCACATCTAGGTAGTCTAATAGACTCATAAGAGTGTGGTGGAGCTATTTCACCGGTCCCCAACCCTTCTTTGTTTTGATAAAACATTTTGGAATGAGAGGTTGATGCAAGAATAGTTTGGAAGCTTTGCTCAGCAATAGCTTGCTTCCTGGCCTGAGCCTCAGCTGTGACTAACTGGGCTTGAACTTCAGAAAGTTTGGAGATCATATCTTTGATTTGAGTCTTATAGTTAGTCTTTTCATGTTTTAAAGAGACAGAGTTTTCTCTAACTCATCAATTTTCCTTTGATAGTCAGATTCAGCTCTCCTAAAGTCAGATTTTAGCACATTTAAAGACTCAACCTCAGATCTGATTTCCGAAATGTAATCCTTATACAATTTAACTTTAGCAATACAGGCAGCAGTACAAAGATGTTCATATACCTGATCATCATCTGTTCCGGCCATGAGTGCCTGAGCGGGAGTCACATCCTGCACCATGAAGCTCCAGTCAACTTCCTGAGCAACAGCAGCTATTTCAGTTGACTTTTCTTCATGCTTGGGAGCAGTGGGATGTGTGGAGGCCTGTGGGGTTCCCGGGTTGTTCTTGGGAGCCTTGCATTCCCTAGCAAAGTGACCAAGTTGGTTGCAGTTGTAACACCTTGCTTTGCTCTTATCAAACCCTAACTTGCTGTTGACTGGGTTTTGAGGGAATTGCCTTCCATTTCTCTTGAAGAACTTCTTCGCTCTGTAAGTTAAAAGGGCCATCTGCTGGACAATGTCCATATACTCCTCATCATCTGGACTGAAGCACTCAAGATCATCAAAGCAGTATTGAAAATCACCAGAGTGTCCACTTCCAGAGACAAAGGCACAACTATCCTGAAAGGAGTTGTGTTGAACCTTTTGAGACTTTGGAGTCTCAGGTAGAGTAATGAAGGGTCCAGTATGTGAGTTGTCAGGGTAGCATAACAACTGATGCTGTGGTTCTATGCTTTCCCTTTCAACCACATGAAGGGCTGAACTCAGTTGGTTATTGGAGTGGTCAGAGGAGTTCTGCATGTTCATCCCCATCTGAAATGCACTTAGGATACCATACAACTCTGTGAGAGAAAGAGTCTTAAGGTCCGAAGTTCTCTTGATGACAACACAGTAGTGAGTCCATAGTTTAGGAAGAGAAGACATGAACTTCCTAACTATGTCTCTATTCTCAAGAGCTACTCCAATATCCGCCAGAGTATCTACTAGCTCAACATACCTGAAGTATTGTTGAGTGAAGGTCTCACCAGCCTTGAAAGTAAAGTTCTCAAACTGCTGCTTCAAGAGATCTTTCTTGTTCTCTTGGGTTTCCTTGGATCCCTCATACATCAGCTTCAATGCTTCCCATAAATCTTTAGCAGTCTTGCACTTCTTGAAGCGTCTGTAGACGGAGTTGGGGAGAGCAGTTTGGAGACAAGTCATAGCCCTTTGATCTAGCTCTATTCTCTTCCTGTCTTCCTCTGAGTAATCATCAACATCTTTTGGAATGATGCGATTACCAGTGGCAGATGTAGTGCTTGGTATGAAAGGACCATTGATAATGGAGTCCCACATCCTTGAATCTTGACACTTGATAAAGCCTTCCATCCTGATACACCATGTGTCAAAGTCTTCAGGGGTGATCATTGGGGACTTGGTCAAGGTACCAGTTTCCATATCAACCTTGGAGAGAGCGGCCATTTGAGTGAGTGGATTGTGCTGAGGAGTGAAAAACAGGTTGATTAGGATGGTA
Source organism: Flaveria linearis (assembly GCA_024085815.1). Classification (NCBI taxonomy): domain Eukaryota; kingdom Viridiplantae; phylum Streptophyta; class Magnoliopsida; order Asterales; family Asteraceae; genus Flaveria; species Flaveria linearis. The sequence goes on along the minus strand of CM044007.1, from coordinate 55,734,175 downwards.
AGATCTCACAATCAAGAGCCTGGAGCTCTGATACCAATTGCAGGATCGGATTTGTGTGGTTTTTCTCTCAACTCACTGTGAATCAACACTCAGCAAGCAGTCTATGAAGAGTTGATCACAATATAACAAGTAACAAGCAGTAAGAAAATTTAACACAGCAAGTAAATTTTCAAGGTACTTTTATATATTGCTTCTCAACTCAAAGGATTACAAGACACTTGGACTCAAATAGCTTATCTAAAGAGTTACAGGGAGAAGATATATATAATACTACCTACAGCCGGATATACTTTGATACCAGCTGGATACCTCTAACCTTACATCTATACTACAAGACTCTAGGTGAGGTCTTTCAGACACTTTGCCTGAGAGTTGGTAGTCAGGACATGTCCCTGACTTACTTTTTGTCACCAACTAAAGTTAGTAACATGTACTATCATAAAAAGGTGAATAGTAGAATAAAGTATGGTCAACAATATGGCTCTTTAGGAAGATGCCATGCTGTATCAGAGGTCTGCAGCGGACTGTCAGGGACCATACTTTTATCTGCTGGACATAGCAATGTCTTACGAAGGATAAAGTACTTCGGAAGAATAACTTCTTCCGAAGCCACTTATACTTCGGAAGACTGCTTCTTCCGAGGCTTGGATTCTTCTTTGTCTTCGGAAGCAGACTTTGTCTTCAGCTCTTTCATCAGACTTTGTCTTCGGAAGCTCAGACTTTGTCTTCAGCTCTTTCATCAGACTTTGTCTTCGGAAGCTCAGACTTTGTCTTCAGCTCTTTCATCAGACTTTGTCTTCGGAAGCTCTTTCAGAATTTGTCTTCGGAAGCTCTTTCAGACTTTGTCTTCGGAAGCTCTTTCAGACTTTGTCTTCGGAAGCTCTTTCAGACTTTGTCTTCGGAAACTCTTTCAGACTTTGTCTTCGGAAGCTCTTTCAGACTTTGTCTTCGGAAGCTGTCCTTCAGACTCTCGGAAGATCTCTTCTCAGCTTTGGAAGCCTTTGAATGTAGTACCAAAAATTGACTATGTGAAGCAGTTTTGGTTGCACCAGCCTTATCATGATCCAACAGGTGACAAAATGACAATGAGGATAATGGAGAAGGAGGTCAAGGTGAGGCTGGTAATGAAGGAGGAATTGAGAATCGGGTTGGGAATGAGCATAACCAAGGAACAGGGGAAGAGACTGAGAATGGTGGTACTACTGGTAATGAAACTAGGATTGTTAATACAAGACAGGGATGTTCATACAAGGAGTTTGTGGCCTGTAAACTAAAGGAATTTGATGGGAAAGGTAGGACGATAGCCCTAACTAGGTGGCTTGAGAAGATGGAGGCAGTCATTGATATAAGTGAATGCCTAGACAGTCAAAAGATTAAGTAAGCCACGTGTTCACTACAGGGCAAGGCAAATGCCTAGACAGTCAAAAGATTAAGTATGCCACGTGTTCACTACAGGGCAAGGCACTAACTTGGTGGAACACACAGATTCAAGCAATAGGAAGAGAATCAGCAATGCAGATGACTTGGGATGAGTTTAAAGCATTAATCACCGAAGAGTACTGTCCACTCAATGAGATGCAGAAATTGGAGCATGATATCTGGAATCATGCTATGGTAGGAGTTGGGCACGCAACTTACACTAATCGTTTCCATGAGTTGGCGAGAATGGTTCCACATCTGGTAACTCCGGAATCCAAGAGGATCGAGAGGTACATCTGGGGACTTTTGCCTAAAATCCGGGCAATGGTAACAGTAGCAGCCCCTTCTACTATTCAGAGTGCGATTGTGAAGGCTGGTACTTTAACAAATGAGATGGTGAGAACTGGGGTTTTGGGAAAAGGAGTAGAGAAGAGAAAAGATGTTGGAGAAGCGAGCAGGTCGAGTACCGGGAAATTTGACAAACGGGCCAAGACAACCAGGAATTTTGTGGCAGTGGCTCAGGGTAGGAAGGAATATGTCAGGCCACACCCTAAGTGTAATAGGTGCAACTTTCATCACCCTCAAGCAATGTCATGCAGGGTTTGTGTAAACTGCAAAAGCCCGGGGCATCTGACGAGAGACTGCAGAGTGGCGCCGAACCTGGTTGCGCCGGTTAATGCAGTTAACCCCATAGGGAACGCTAGGGTTTGCTATGAGTGTGGAAGCCCTTATCACTACCAGAACATGTTCCCAGATTGAATCGGGCGTCGGGTCAGCAAGGAAACAATCAACCACATTTGATGGCCATAGCCGGTAATCAAGGCCAGGGGAATCAAGGAAATGCTTCCCGAGAACGTGCGTTCGTCATTGGAGCAAATAGCACTTCGCATCCATATTTTTTGATACTGGAGCAGACAATAGTTTTATATCTTTTGAATTTGCTCATATGCTCGACTTGAACCCTAGTAGGCTAGAAACTAGCTACTCTGTAGAAATAGCCAACGATAGGATTGTACAGGCCGATGAGATTATTAGAAAGTGCTTGATGATATTGGAAAACCATGCATTTGAAATAGATTTGATACCTTTTGAGTTAGGGAGTTTCGACGTAGTCGTGGGGATGGATTGGTTATCAAAGCACGAAGTAGAGATTGTATGTAGGGAAAAAGTAGTACGAATCCCCATGCCAGACGGGGAGGTACTCAGGATTCAGGGAGAACGATCAGGGAGAACCCGAAAAGCTTATCTCCTGCATGAAGACGCGTCGATGTTTACAAAAGCAGTGTCACGCTTTTCTAGCCCCTGTAGTGGAAAAGAAGGAAGAGGAGAGGAAGTTAATAGACATTCCCGTGGTACGAGATTACCCGGGTGTATTCCCTGACGACTTGTCCGGCTTGCCCTCACCTTGGCAAGTGGAACTTTGTATAGACTTGGTTTGTCCGGCTTGCCCCCACCTTGGCAAGTGGAATTTCGTATAGACTTGGTTCCGGCAGCCACACCGGTAGCAAAGACGCCATATCAGTTCGCACCATTAGAAATGCAAGAGCTATCTAGTCAATTGTAGGAACTACTGGAAAAGGGTTTTATTCGGCCGAGTCACTCACCATGGGGAGCACCGACATTATTCGTCAAAAAGAAAGTCGCATCGTTTCACACATGCATCGATTACCGCAAGCTGAACAAACTAACCATGAAAAATCTATATCCTCTTCCCAGAATCGACAATCTGTTCGATTAGTTGCAAGGAGCCTCGTATTTCTCCAAAATCGACATTCGTTCGGGATATCATTAGCTATGGGCACTATGAGTTCTTAGTAATGCCGTTCGGACTGACTAAGGCACCAGCCGTGTTCATGGACCTGATGAATCGAGTGTGTAAACCTTATTTGGATAAGTTCGTGATCGTATTCATAGACGATATACTTATCTACTCCCAATCAAAAGAGGACCATGAGGAACACCTTCGGGCAATACTGGGACTATTACAGGAAGAAAAACTTTTTGCCAAGTTGTCAAAGTATGAGTTTTCTTTGTTAACGAGTCGGGGGTCTCTTCGGAAGCGGTCTCTCTATCTTTCTAGATAGAGGAAAGACAGGCCTCCATATACCCCTCCCAGACCCTGCCCTCCAGCGGGATACACTGGGTATGTTTGTTTGTTTGTTTTTGTCAAAGTATGAGTTTTGGCTATGAGAAGTGAAATTTCTGGGACACGTGGTGAACGAGAATGGAATTCACGTAGATCGCGGAAAGATCGAAGCAGTGAAGAAATGGGAAGCACCACAGACACCTTTGAAAATACGGCAATTCTTAGGTTTGGCTTGATACTATCGTCGTTTCATTGCAAACTTCTCAAAAATCACCCAACCGTTGACTCTGTTGACTCAGAAAGACAAGAAATTTGATTGGGGACGCACACAAGAAGAGGCGTTCCAAACATTGAAGGAGAAGTTGTGCAATGCGCCGATATTGTCCCTTCCGGACGGATCTAATGATTTCGTGGTGTACTGCGATGTTTCACATCAAGGACTGGGATGTGTGCTAATGTAGAAGGATAAGGTAATTTCCTATGCCTCGCGACAGCTTAAGGTGCATGAAAAGAACTATACGACGCATGACCTGGATTAGGGCGCTGTGGTATTTGCACTTATGATATGGAGGCATTACCTGTATGGAACTAAGTGCATCATCTACACGGATCATAAGAGCCTCCAGCATATCCTGGATCAAAAGGAACTTGATATGCACCAATAACGATAGGTAGAACTCCTTAGTGACTATGAATACGAAATCCAGGATCATTCGGGGAAAGCAAACGTGGTGGCTGATGCCTTAAGTAGCAAGGAACGCGTGAAACCGCTACGTGCTCGAGCGTTAGGATAGACTATTCAAACGAGCCTGAAAGCTCAGATCCTAACAGCACAAGCTGAAGCGCTGAAAGAAGAAAACCTTACAGAAGAAGAATTTCGAGGGTTGGATAAGCAAATGAGTTACAAGGAAGATGGATTACGATATTTTGTGGATCGCATATGGGTATCCAAATGGGGAGACGTACGCACCTTGGTTATGGACGAATCGCATAAGTCAAGGTATTCTATTCACCCTGGTGCAGACAAGATGTATCACGATCTCAAAGATCTGTATTCGTGGCCAGGTATGAAGAAAGACATTGCTATGTATGTAAGCCGATGCTTGACGTGCTCAAAAGTTAAAGCTAAACATCAGAAACCATCAGGATTACTGCAGCAACCGGAAATTCCTGAATGGAAATGGAAAAAGATAGCTATGGATTTTATTACCAAACTTCCTAGAACGAGTAGTGGGCACGACTCGATATGGGTTATAGTGGACCGCATGACGAAGTTGGCTCATTTCTTGCCGATCCGAGAGTATTAAAAGATGGATAAGTTGATGAGATTGTACATAAATGAGGTTGTAACAAGGCATGGAGTGCCAGTATCAATCATATCTGACCGTGATAGTCGATTTACATCGTGGTTTTGGCAGACGCTACAGAATACGATGGGTACTCGATTAGACTTGAGCACCGCCTATCACCCACAAACAGACAGTCAAAGTGTAAGGCCCCGTTCCCGCGCACCTCACAGTTGGTCGTTCATCGCACATAAAACATACAATTATTTAAAACATCGTAGCGGAAATTAATTAAAACATTTCATATATTTTAATGACAACTTTTGCAAAGTAATATAATCTAGTTAACTATTACAAAATATTATAATTGCATTACATCACAAAAATATCATTATTATACTAATGGATGCCATCCCAAAAATGCCAAGTAGCTGCCCCGTGCCATCCTCAAGAACTTTTACCTGCCAACTGGAAAATGCATAAAAATCAGCGTTGTTGAGTGAGTTCTAGTTTTATAAATAAAATATCATAGTTTCGTTAAAACCTTTCTTTCTTTCATACACGATCATGCATTATACGTACAGATAGAGTATATTAATATTAACTTTCATTATTGTTCATATTCCACCATCATATTCATAGGATGTTTTCATTTCATGCTTTTCGTTAACATTCTCTTACTTTTGTTCTCATTCTTTCGTAACGTACTTATTATCATTCCTTTTCTTTCGTACTTGTTACTTTCTTTCTTTCGTTCGTACGTTACGGCATTCTTTTACATTCATATGGGTTAATGAACAACCCTGAACATTATGCACAAAGCTGATGCTGGAGCTGTGGTAATTAAACCACGAACATTGTGCACGAAGCTGATCCAGTCACCTTGGACAAGTCATCTCTCCCATTTAGTCAACCAATTGGTATGCCCCGAACATTGTGCACGAAGCTGATGCTAGACCTGTGGTAATTAAACAACGAACATTGTGCACGAAGCTGATCCAGTCACCTAGGTCATACTAAAGGGCCTTTTCAATCTCAATGATTGACCCTATGTTCATCCTTTGGGGTAGCTAACCTGCATCACAGTTGAGCTAACGACAACATGGTCGTGCACCTCCTTTCATTTGCCTGCAAGCCATTTTTTTGTTCATTATGTTTTACTTTTCATCATTGTTATCTTTCATTTTGTTATGTTATTCTTTATGTTTTTTCGTTCATTTATCATACTACATAAAGTAATAACATAATATTTAACGTATTTTATAACATAAAATAAATACGTATAAATACCATTAAAAGATAACACATTATACGTACCATACATCATTCATACACTTCATAACCCTGAACCATCCCATAATCACACTTGAAATGGGTAATCATTACCCATAAGTCAAATTTGGTCAAACCCTAGACAATCTGCTTTTTCCTGAAATTTCAGAAAATATTCTAAGTGTCCAGGCACATGGGCACTACTTGGGTGTCTCTGGGCCTGTTCAGGCATTTTGCTACTAGGCAGACGTCTGGACTTATACTTACTCACTTTTCACTTGGACGTATGGGCCTATTTAGGCGCATCGGCACTATTCAGGCGTTTGGGCCTAACACTTAGTCATTCTAGGCATTATTTCAGACGTTTGGGCACTATTTAGGCGTTTGGGCCTAACACTTAGTCATTTTGGGCAATATTCCAGACGTTTGGGCACTATTTAGGTGTTTGGGCCTGACTTTGACGCATGGACATCTAGGCGGTTGGGTACTGTTCAGACGTTTGGGATTTCTGGGCGGTTGGGAAGACTTGGTAAATTTAACTGTTGGACGCATGAGCCACTGTTTAGGCGGTTGGGCAACTAATTTTCACTTAAACAACATAAATTAGTCCCAATTCGTCCTAAATCATGATCTAAGCTTAGTACTAACATTCTACGCATCATAACATGTACATACACACATATATGTCCCAAATTTACACCTACCCACATACACATTCACACACACAGACACATACAGGTGAAAACCCATTTTCATAAAAAACATGATCACATGCATTTTCTAGCCCCAAAATTTGTTAAAAACATGTTAAAAAGGAGTTCTAGAACTCACCTTAGCTGCTTTTGAGTTTGAACCCTTCCCTTGAACTTCTTAGACGTTTTTAACACTTAAAGCCCACTAAAACACACAACCCGAACGTACATTAACACATATGAGCATATAACCGAGACTAAATCGACCAAAAACAACTTAAAACTCATAATCTTACCTTAAACTTCGAATTCTTCTTCTTTCTCTCTCTAAAACTCGAATTCTCTGCTGTTTCTCTCTCTAAAACCAAATGTCAAAGTGCAAGCAGGCAACATGGGCGGTCATGTTGCTTTATTAACCAACTTTTCAAAGTTTTGTCCTTTTGGACACTTTTAACCCTTCAACTTTTGGTTACATTACATTTCTACTCTTTATTCGCGTTTATTCTTTATCCCTCATTTATAAAAATATCCGGGTGTTACAAGTCCACCCCTCTTATATTGGTTTCGTCCTCGAAATCTGTTATTCCTCAAACAGATGAGGGTAATGCTGCCTCATCTCTCCTTCAATCTCCCACGTAGATTTGGATCCCTTCCTGTGCTTCCATTGTACACACACAAGAGGAACCACTTTATTCCTTAACCTTCTCTCTTTACGATCAACGATCGCCACTGGTTGCTCCACATAATTGAGCCGTTCATCTACTTCAATATCTTCCAGTGGCACAACCATATCCTCGTCTGCTAAACACTTCCGCAAATGAGATGCGTGGAATGTCGGGTGGATTCCACTTAACTCATCGGGCAGTTCCAAGTTATAGGCCACCGTCCCTACTCGAGCAATAATTCAGAAATGTCCTGTATACCTTGGGCTCAACTTGCCCCGCTTTCTAAAACGAATGATACGCTTCCACGGTGAGACTTTCAACATAATCCTGTCACCACCTGGAACTCAATCGATTTACATCTCTTGTCAACATATGACTTTTGTCTGTCTTTAGCTGCCTTCATGAAGGCTTTAATCTTTTCTAGTTTCTCAGTTGTAGCTTCAATCACCTCAATACTTCCCAACTCTTTCTGACCAATGTCACCCCAACAAACGAGTGTCCGGCATCTCCTTCCGTATAATATCTCGTATGGTGGCATGCCAATGCTGGCATGATACCTATTGTTGTACAAGAATTCTGCTAATGGCAAATGGTCATCCCAACTTCCCCCAAAATCTATCACGCATGCTCGAAGCATGTCCTTGAGTGCCTGGATCGTCGTTCTCAGACTGACTGTCCGTCTAAGGATGATAAGTCGTGCTGATGTGTAGCCTCGTCCCCATCGCATCGTAGAATTTCTTCCAAAACTTAGATGTAAACCGAGTGTCACCATCAGACACAATAGACATCAGCACACCATGATGAGCTACAATCTCTTTGATAAACAGATCCACGAGTCTCTCAAAAGAATACGTCTCTCGGATCAGTAGGAAGTGAGCACTCTTCGTCAAACGATCAACCATCACCTATATAGCATCATACCCTTTCGGCGTAAGTGGTATCTTCATAATAAAGTCCATGGTGATATGCTCCCTCTTCGAGTCGGGTATATCCAATGGTTGGATTTTCCACTACGGCTTCTGGTGTTTCGCCTTCACTTGCAAACAAGTAAGGCATTTACTCACATACTCTGCTACGTCACGCTTCATACCTAGCCACCAGTAATCTTTCTTCATGTTGCGGTACATCTTGGTAGCACCGAGATGAATGGAGTATCGAGTCTTATGAGCCTCGTCCATGATCTTTCCACGTAAATGCCTATAACGAGGAATCCACATTCGTCCAAATCGGGTTCTAACACCAAGAGTGTTCTCACCCAATTCTGTGACTAGACCTTTTATCCTTTCAGAGTTAAGGCGATGTTTTTCAAAGCCTCATCTTGAAATTCCTAGACCTGTGCCATCACATCAGAGGTCATAACCAGCTGATAAGCTTTCACCAGAATCGGGTCGGGTCTTTCCATTCGACTAAGGGCATCTGCCAACACGTTGGCCTTGCCCGGATGGTAATGGATCTCGCAATCGTAATCCTTTATGAGCTCCAGCCATCGCCTTTGTCTCATGTTCAAATCTTTCTGCTCGAAGAAGTACTTCAAGCTTTTGTGGTCTGTAAAGATTGTGCACTTTGTCCCGTATAGGTAGTGCCGCCAAATCTTCAAGGCAAAAACCACCGCTGCTCGTTCTAGATCGTGGTGGGATAGTTGACTTCATGGGTTTTCAGCTGTCGGGATGAGTAGGCTATTACCCTTTCACATTGCATCAATACGCAATCTAGCCCAGAATAAGAAGCATCCGAATATACCACTAAGTCTTCACTACCTTCGGGTAATGTCAAGACAGGAACTTGTGTCAACCTCATCTTTAACCCCTCAAAAGCATCCTCCTGTTCTCGACCCCACACGAACTTTACATCCTTGCGAGTCAATTTAGTCAAAGGTGAGGCTATCTTCGGAAAGTCTTGAATAAATCTCCTGTAGTATCCCGCCAATCCCAAGAAGCTACAAATCTCGGATGGCGTCTTTGGAGACTTCCATTGCATCACGGCCTCAACCTTTACCGGGTCCACCATGATTCACTCAGCATTTACCACGTGACCCAGAAATTGCACCTCGCGTAACCAAAACGCACGTTTGGAGAACTTAGCATATAGCTTCTCCTTTCTCAATGTCTCCAACACTTCCCGAATGTGACTGGGATGCTCTTCTTCGCTTCTTGAATAAACCAGGATATCATCGATAAATACAATCACTGATTTATCTAACATTGGCTGACACACTCGATACATCAAATCCATAAAAGCAGCTGGCGCGTTTGTTAAACCAAAGGACATAGCGAGAAACTCGTAGTGTCCATAACGCGTGCGAAAGCTATTTTAGGAATATCTTGCTCCTTGACCTTCAACTGATGGTAGCCAGATCAAAGTTCTATCCTCGAAAACCAACTACCACCCTGAAGCTGATCAAACAAGTAATCAATCCTCGGTAATGGATACCGATTCTTAACCGTCAACTTGTTCAACTCACGATAGTCGATGCACATCTTCATACTACCGTCCTTCTTCTTCACGAATAAGACCAGAGCACCCCAAGGCAAGATACTCGGTCTGATGAAACCCTTATCAAGCAACTCCTGCAGTTGCTCCATCAATTCCTTCATCTCAGTTGGAGCCAACTGATACGGTGCCTTAGCGACAGGCTGAGCACCGAGTATGAAGTCAATTTGAAATTCAATTTCGCGATTCAGTGGCACACCTGATAAGTCCTCTGGGAACACATCAGGAAAGTCACACACCACTGGTACATCAGACAACTGTGGTGTTGATGTGTCCACGTCCTTCACGTAGGCCAAATAAGCACTACATCCACGCCTCATGCACTTTCCCGCCACCACCATCGAAATCACTTTTGGAATCGTCGTAACTCGATCACCGTATTTTTTCACTGAACTCCCATCAGGCGCTGTCAGTCTAATCATCTTCTTACGACACACGATGTTCGCTTCATAGGTTGCTAACCAATCTACATCAAATCCACCTAGGGGCATCACATGTAACTTAGCAGCAAACCTATGACCCTCTAATTCTATGGCAAAGTCCTCTATCATATCAGTAACTCTAGTACACTTACCAATAGCAGTTTCTACAATGAAGGGCTCATCAATACGTCTACTACTAACAGGCAATTTAACACAGAAAGCAGCAGAAATAAACTCCTACTAGCACCAGAATCGAATAACACATAAGCAAGAGTTTGATTTACTAGAAACGTACTTGACACAACATCAGGGTCCGTCCTAGCCTCCTCTCTCGTCATCGTAAATGCTCTAGCGCTCACCCTTTGCTCCTCAGTCCTGGTCTTCTTCCCTGTTCCGGAACTCTCTGCCCTCGGCTTCTTGCACTCCCTACTCATGTGGCCTACTTCACCACAGTTGAAGCACCTCGCTGCTCTGCAATCTCTAGAGATGTGGCCGGGCTTTCCGCACTTGAAACAGACATTAAGCCCCAGCCTACACTCACCAGTGTGCTCCTTTCCACACTTCCCGCATCTCTTCACTCCCAAGCCTGCGGCAACCACCCATCGATCATCCACCCTCTCTTTCTTGTCGTTCGGGGTAAAACCACCCCGCCCAAACCATTTCTGGTTCCAGTTCCGATCATCACCACCAGTCTTCTTCTTCTCAACCACCATCACCTCCCTCTCATCATACAACCTTGCAGCCAAGTCAACTACCAACCTAAACGTACTCGGTCGGGCAGCGATCATGTGCCTGCGGATATCCGCCGGCAAGCCCTGGTTATATCTTTTAATCTTCCGTGACAGGGGCGTCACCTGATCCGGCACCAGCCGTGCTATCTCGTTGAACTTGGTGGTGTATTGTTGATGTGTCATGGTTCCCGCCTCCAGCTGCAGGAACTCCCTTTCCACCTTGTCCATTTCCCGATGAGGACAGAACTCCTCGATCACCAACTTCTTCAGTTCAGTCCACCTCATCCTGCCAATCACCATACTACCCTCGGCTTGGACAATGTTATCCTACCAGCATAGAGCCGTGTCCACAAACGAATGAGTGGCGAACTTCACCTTCTGGTGAGCAGCAGCAATAGTGCCATTACCATCAAAGGTAAGGGGGCTTGCATCTCTGAAATGTCCTATAGTTATAGAATCGTGTTGCCTCCGGGACAGGCTCGTCTTCTTCCTCCTCCCCATCAGTAGGATAACCGTCTCGGTCTAGGGTTGTTCTCTCCCTCCCGAAGACCTGTTCCTATCCCTCCTCTGTCCTTCTCTAACATCCTTAATCACTTCGGTCACTACAGACGACAAGATTGTTTGCATGATTCAACCTCCTTCATCACGGCCTCCTTCACCGACGCTCTCAGGTTAGCACTCTCATCACCACCCTCTGGACGAGGGGTCTTAGGCTCCTAATAGGTCACCTTCTCAACCCAGGGCCTTCCTCTTGTGGCCCGTGGTTCAGCACCACGTCCACCACGTACTCCATATCATGAAGCTTTAGAAGATCTACCTCCAGCAATTCTCTAACACGCTATAAGATTCAAACACTAACACGGTTATTCAAGGTAATAGCTTAGTTTATGTCAAGTATAGTAAGTCCCTAATTACAGTGGCCAGTTATGATTAGCCACTTACTTTACTCTTCATACCCCAAGCATTCCTATCCTGACTACATCAGTATCTAAATCTACTAAGGGAAAACATATCAAATAACATGCAGACATAATACCGATTAACATTAAAGAAAATACCTGATGGCTCGTAGCTACTCGAACTGGCATCCCTTCCCTTTGTTCAATTCTCAGTTTAAGATTAGGTTTCTTTTGAAAATATTTACCCATTTCACTTAAACTTTGGATCTGATACCAACTTGTATGGCCCCGTTCCCGGGCACCTTACAGTTGGTCATTCATCGCACATAAAACATACAATTATTTAAAACATCGCAGCGGAAATTAATTAAAACCATTTCATATATTTTAATTGATGGGGTTTGTTATACCATTTACAACTTGTTGAACCATTTAAACATATGAAACACAGCGGAATATACTACTTTAAACATGTTAAAGTTTCTGAATATTACCTTTATCATGTGTAAAAACAACAGACCCATAGACAAGGATCTTTATTATGTGAAATGCTAGCATACAATATGAACAAGAACACCCAAAACATGACATAATCATACCACAACACTACCTTTGTGGATGCTGTCAAAAACGACCAAAAGAGGGCTGAAATGAGTCTGAAAAATGGCCAAGACTTCAAGGGTAGAAGTCCTCAAGCATCCATACCCACAAGCATCATGCAAATCACCTTGTTGCTAGGATTTGAGCACCAAAATCGACCAAGAAGAGGCTGCTGGAACACCTTCCAGCCGAGAATTTCTTCAAGAAAGGGAGAGAAACCTTTTGTTCTTTTGGTCCTTGCATGTGTGTGTGAGAGAGGGAGTTGGATGTGTGTCTTACAATTAAGAGAATGAGTTTCAAGACAAGAAAAAATGACAAAAGAACCCCCATGGGGCGGCCGCTTTTTGTTGTTTTGAAATGGGTTCCCCCATTTTAAAACACCCATTTTATCTATGTTAAACTAAGGTTTAAAATAGATATATAATTAACCTTTTAATTATATATACATACACTTTTATTATTTGATGTTACTTAACTAACTTAAACAACATTACAAACAATATCCATGAACAAAATATCCTCATAAGTTGTTCTTTCTCACATGCAACTTATTTAGAAAACCCATTTTCTAAATTGGTGTAATTATTTAATTGCATGATCATATCATCAATCAAATATTAATTGGTGTTTGCTAAGCTTGTTATTGGGTATGACCCGACTTGGATCATAACGTACTAACCACATCAATATTCTACGTGTCTTGGGCATAAAGAATCCAACAATCTCCACTTGCACAAGATTCATAGAAGATTGATGCAAGCAGTAAATACCGCCTAACAACGGTTTACTACCCTTAATACGCCTGAAAGCCATTCAATAACATCATCCCCTTCAAGTATCCAACTTGAAATATTTTAGGTGAATCAATCATTTATCCTTTTGTTACAGATGCCATGTTAAATCCAAGGACACAGAATGATCATTCCTTGTTGACCTTGTTGATTTAACTTAATCAGGCCTTAGACATCTTGCTCTCAATGAATAAGAGGAACAAATTCCATCTTGACTATATACGTTTCTCACAATCACCTTATGTCATACCTAAACATAGCCTTATGTACTGACCATTATTTCAGAGCAGCAAAGAACTAGCTCAAGGTATAACACTTGGTGAATATCAAAACCCAATATGTATCTCAGGTCAGAGGATACCAAATGATATTCCCCTTCACTCAAATTTACTTATGATCAATCTAGAAGATTCCATGTAGTAAATTAAGATGCGGTTCAGTCCAATATTTGTATCCCACAAATATCTGTGAACCTTGGCAGCAACCAATTGCTCTATATTCATGCCTTATGAATATCCACCAATCCAAGTTCATAATAGTCTTACGTTCATATTTGCTCCCACAAATATGACCGACTACGGACTTTTAGAATAATAAATATATTCATGGATGTAAACATGCTAAAAAGAACATAACTCAAAATATCGTAAATATATAGATGAGTTAAATATTACAATTGTTCCATATTTATACTAAACAGATCAATTCCAATCACTAGACTATTCAAGTCCTAAGGCACAAGTATGACTTTCATGCTTTGCCCTTTCAAGGAGCTTCGTGAGTGGATCCGCAATGTTTTGATCAGTGTGAACTTTGCGAATACATATCTTTCCCTTTTCAACTTCATCCCTTATGTAGTTGAAACTCCGCTCATTGTGCCTAATCTTTTGATGTGCACGGGGTTCCTTGATTTGTGCAATCGCACCCTCGTTATCACAAAAGATTTCTAAGGGGTCTTGAATGGTAGAGACCACCCTTAGATCGACGATAAACCTTTTTATCCATGCAGCTTCCCTATTCATAATGGAATGAGACAGCTATGTATTCGTATTCTATAGTGGACAATGCTACCCTATTCATAATGGAGGCATACCCCGATTGTGATCGAGGATTATCTCGATCAGTTTGGAAACTCGCATCCGTGTAACCCTTTACAACGAGTTCCTCTTTCTCAGATCCGTATATTAGAAACATATCCTTAGTCCTCCTATGGTATTTCAATACACTTTTAACAACCATCCAATGGCCATTACCTGGATTCTGCTGATATCTACTTGTCATGCTTAACGCGCATGACACGTCCGGTTTAGTGCATATCATCGCATACATGATGGATCCTATAGCAGACGCATGTGGGATGTCCTTTCATACGATCTTGCTCATCCTTTGAGCTTGGACATTGAGATGCACTCAATATTGTCCCTCTTTGAATAGGTACTATACCTTTCTTAGAGTTCTCCATCTTGAACCTTTTCAAGATTGTATCAATGTATGCACTTTGGTTTAGACTTATCAACCGCCTCGATCTATCCCTATAGATCTTTATTCCCAAAATATAGGCGGCTTCACCGAGATCTTTTATTGAAAAAACAATTTCCAAGCCAGGTTTTAACACCTTCCATGGTTGGAATATCATTTCTGAATAGTAGTATGTCATCAATCATACAATACTAAGAATGTGATTACACTCCCACTAGCCTTTTTATACACACAAGCCTTGTCAGTGTTCTTGATGAAACCAAATTTCTTGATCTCTTCATCAAAACGTTCATTCCAACTTCTCGATGCTCGTTTCAATCCATAGATTGATCTCTTTAACTTGCATACTATATTGGATGCTTTGGATCGACAAAACCTTCAGGCTGAACCATATGGACAGTCTCTTCGAGATGTCCATTAAGAAAAGCGGTTTTGATGTCCATTTGCCAAATCTCATAATCATAATGAGCAGCAATGGCAAACAACATCCTAATAGACTTTAGCATTGCCACAGGCGAGAAGGTTTCATCTTAATCAACCCCTTGAGTTTGAGTGAAACCTTTTGCTACAAGTCTTGCTTTGTAAGTATCCAAGTTTCCATGCATATCAGTTTTCTTCTTGAAAACCCACTTGCATCCAACCGGTTTGGAGTTAAGTGGAGGGTTAACCAATTCCTAAACTTGGTTGTCATACATGGATTGCATCTCTACATTCATAGCTTCCAGCCATTTGTCACAATCTGAATTGGACATTGCATCATGGTATGTAGTTGGCTCATCGGAGTCAACCACATAGCATCCATCCATGAAAAATCCATATCTTTCAGGTGGAGTGCTAATTCTACCAGATCTGCGAACGTTTTGTGTTTATTGATCAACCTCTTGATCATCATTAACAACCTCTTATTGATAGCTAGTGCCAACCAAACGTGTTTCGGCTTGTGGATCTTGATACTCATTAAATTCCACTATTCTATACGTCATTCCTTCCATAAGGAACTTGGCTTCCAAGAACTCTGCCTTTCGAGCAATAAATACCTCTTGCTCTGTTGGATCAAAAGAAGTAGTATCCTATACAGTCTTTTGGATATCCAACAAATATACACTTAGTGGATCGACTTTCAAATTTGTTTTGGGTGTTAAGCTTAACATAAGCTTCACAACCCCATACTTTTAAATATGATGGAGATGGAACTCTTCCATGCCATATTTCAAAAGGTGTCGAATCAACTTTCTTGGTTGGGGCCGTATTTGAAATGCGAGCCGCGGAGAGTAGTGCGAAACCCCAAAACGATAGAGGTAGTGAGCTTATAGCCATCATAGATCGAACCATGTCCAATAGGGTTTGGTCTCTCCTTTCAGACACACCATTATGTTGTGGTGTTCCGGGAGGAGTAAGTTGTGAGACAATCCCACAGCTTCTTAGATGATCTTGAAAAGCCTCACTGAGGTATTCAGCTCCTCTATCTGAACGGAGAATTTTGATAGTTCTATTGAGTTGATTTTCTACTTCATTCTTGAAGATTTTGAACATTTCAAAAGCTTCATGTTTATATGTCATCAAGTACACATAACCGTAGCGACTGTAATCGTCAGTAAAGGTAATGAAGTATCTTTCACCATTCCTTGTCATTGTCTTAAAAGGACCACATACATCCGAATGTATGATTCCTAATAAGTCTTTTGCCCTCTCGTTAGTACCACTAAAGGGCGACTTGGTCATCTTATCTTGTAAACAAGATTTACACTTATCAAATGAACAATTTTCATTTGTTTTCAAAAGACCATTCTTTTGAAGTGTTTGAATCCGATTCTTGTTTATGTGACCAAGACGACAACGCCAAAGATAAGAATCACTTAAACCCATTTTCAGTTTCTTGGTGCTTGATTGGTATAATATGTTATTATAGGATGAATCATCATGAACCAATTCATAAATACTATTAAAAGGCATAGCCTTGAAATAAAATACATCATCCATATAAACATAAATACCATCGTTTACAACTTTTAAATCATAACCATATTGTTTTAAAATGGAAACTGAAAATATGTTCCTAGTCAAACTAGGAGCATACACAATGTTTTTAAGAACAACTTCCAAACCATTTGAAAGTTTCAAAACATAGTCTCCTTGGGCTTCGACATCAAATTTTGCTCCGTCGCCCATGTTGAGACTTGTGTCTCCCTTCTTAAAATGCTTATTTCTTTTGAACCCTTGCAACAGAATGCAAATGTGAGTTCCACACCCGGTATCTAATACCCATGTGCTTGAAGAAATAACAATTAAGTCAATATGGATCATGAAAGTTGTATCTGTGGTCTGCCCAACATCCCTCTTGTTTCTCAACTCTTTGAGATAGGTTGGACAATTCCCCTTCCAATGTCCTATCTCACCACACTCAAAGCATGGATCGTTTTCCGTTACCTTAGGCTTCATAAGCTTAGGTTTTGGAGGTTCCGCTTTAACCTTCCCATTCCCTTTGCCTTTGAGTGCTCATTTCCTTTGGCAACATTTGCCTTGGGATCGGGGAATGGCCTTTTCTTATTGCCTCCCTTATTGATCGAGAGAACAGGTAGAACCTTTCTACCCATCCCCGCTTTAACTGTTTTAGCATTGCGTGAAGCTCACCAATGCTCTTGTCCCATCCGTTCATATTGTAATTCATTATGAACATCTCAAACCTTTTAGTCAGGCCATTAAGGATCAAATCCGTGGCCAACTACTTTGAGACATGACAATTAAGCCTTTCGAGGCGATCAATGTGGCTTTTCATCTTAAGTACGTAAGATGGTACCGATTGGGATTCTTCCATGCGACATGTATGAAGCACTCGAACCGTTTCGAATCGCTTTACCCAAGTTCGTTGAAGGAACATTTCCTTCAATTGGGTAATCATGTCATATGCCCTATAACGCTCCAAGTCCTTTTGGAGTTCGGGAAATATAGTTCCCAATATGAGGTAGGATACCTGTATGGAATCCTTGAAGCCAATCGTTATAGGCCTCAACATCCTCAGGGTCGGGTTGGTCAGGAATAGGATCGTCAAGGACATAGGCCCTTTCCTCTTGCTTGAGAACAATTCTCAAGTTTCGAAACCAGTCCATAAAGTTGGTATGGTTCAGAAGATCCCTCTCTAAAATAGTTCTCAGTGATAGGGTATAGACGGTCGGGGTGGTAGCTTTATTGTTTGTGACCATTCTACAAAATCTACAAAGTTCTTATTAGTATTTTTGAAAAATTTCATTTTAATTATTAATACCCTTTTATGTCTCATAGACAATTAATAATTAAAATCTAGAATCCAACGTTATATTTAAATGATGGTTAGGTGACCTTTATCCCATTATTTAATATTAACAAGGTAGTCAACAGTTGACAATTGCAACCTATTGCAACTTCTAGTCTTATGGGATCGGTTAAACATCATATATTTAGTCGGCATGTTTAATCCCATCAACATCATTGTACGCCATGCTTTGGTGAGCCTAAGCACATGGTTTCCAATTCAAGTCGTCCTACTTCCACACACGTGTGAGTTTTCACATACAAACGGTTAGGTGACCTTTATCCCACAAGTACGTTAGACTCACCTCAAACACACAAGTTCCCTACAAGTGGTTAGGTGACCTTTATCCCACAAATAGTTCCCAAGTGATTTGAGTGTCGTGTAAAAGGATGGTGTTAGACTTGTTACCAAAGGGATTCAAGTTTTCATTAATTTTAGACTTTGAAAACTCTATGTACCTTGTAATTGCATGCTTACAAATACTTGGTACTCTATGGTTCTTTTAATAAAACCCATTTTATTATGAAATCATTAATCCTTTTAATAACCATTTATTAACACTTAATGATTAAGAACCATTTTATATTAGCTTGTTAAGATCATTTTTATTAAGATTGTTTATCATATCTAAATATCACACAATCATTCACAAAATCACAATCAAACAAGCATAATATAAACAACCACATGTGCATAACCATAGCTACTATTGTGACCACACTTGTTTGCTATCACAAGTATGGTCATTTGATCTTTCCTAAGGGTTCCCAAAAAAATTGAGATTACAATGGATCTCCCACTTGATGTCGCATCCGTATGCTTCAAGTCCACATAACCGGCTCTAGATGCCATTGATGGGGTTTGTTATACCATTTACAACTTGTTTAACCATTTAAACATATGAAACGCAGCGGAATATACTACTTCAAACATGTTAAAGTTTCTGAAAATTACCATTATCATGTGTAAAAACAACAAACCCATAGACAATGGATCTTTATTATGTGAAAAGCTAGCATACAATATGAACAAGAACACCCAAAACATGACATAATCATACCACAACACTACTTTTGTGGATGCTGTCAAAAATGACCAAAAAGAGGGCTGAAATGAGTCTGAAAAATGGCCAAGACTTCAAGGGTAGAATTCCTCAAGCATCCATACCCACAAGCATCATGCAAATCACCTTGTTGCGAGGATTTGAGCACCAAAATCGACCAAGAAGAGGCTGCTGGAACACCTTCCAGCCGAGAATTTCTTCAAGAAAGGGAGAGAAACCTTTTGTTCTTTTGGTCCTTGCATGTCTGTGTGTGAGAGAGGGAGTTGGATAGTGTGTCTTACAATTAAAAGAGTGAGTTTCAAGACAAGAAAAAATGACCAAAAGAACCCCCATGGGGCGGCCGCTTTTTGTTGTTTTGAAATGGGTTCCGCCCATTTTAAAACACCCATTTTATCTATGTTAAACTAAGGTTTAAAATAGATATATAATTAACCTTTTAATTATATATACACACACTTTTATTATTTGATGTTACTTAACTAAATTAAACAATATTACAAATAATATCCTTGAACAAAATATCCTCATAAGTTGTTCTTTCTCACATGCAAGTCATTTAGAAAAACCCATTTTCTAAATTGGTGTAATTATTTAATTGCATGATCATATCATCAATTAAATATTAATTGGTGTTTGCTAAGCTTGTTATTGGGTATGACCCGACTTGGATCATAACGTACTAACTACATCAATATTCTATGCGTCTTGGGCATAAAGAATCCAACATTAATGACAACTTTTGCAAAGTAATACAATAAAGTTAACTATTACAAAATATTATAATTGCATTACATCAAAAAAATGTCATTATTATACTAATGGATGTCATCCCAAAAATGCCAAGTAGCTACCCCGTGCCATACTCAGCAACTTTTACCTGCCAACTGGAAAATGCATAAAAGTCAGCGTTGCTGAGTAAGTTCTAGTTTTATAAATAAAATATCATACTTTCTTTAAAACCTTTCTTTTGTTTCATACACGATCATGCATTATATGTACAGATAAAGAATTTTAATATTAACTTTCATTATCGTTCATTTTCCACCATCATATTCATAGCATGTTTTCATTTCATGCTTTTCGTTAACATTCTCTTACTTTCGTTCTCATTCTTTCGTAACGCACTTATTATCATTCTTTTACTTTCGTACTTGTTACTTTCTTTTGTTCGTACGTTACGCCATTCTTTTACATTCATATGGATTGATGAACAATACCCCGAACATTGTGCACCAAGCTGATGCTGGACCTGTGGTAATTAAACCATGAACATTGAGCACAAAGCTGATCCAGTCACCTAGGGCAAGTCATTTCTCCCATTCATTCAACCAATTGGTATACCCCAAACATTGTGCACGAAGTTAATACCGGACCAGTGGTAATTAAACCATGACCATTGTGCATGAAGCTGATCCAGTCACCTAGGGCATACCAAAGGGCCTTGTCAATCTCATTGATTGACCCTGTGTGCATCCTTAGGGGTAGCTAACCCGCATCACAGTTGAGCTAGCGACAACATGGTCGTGCACCTCCTTTCATTTGATTGCAAGCCATTCTTTCATTCATTACGTTTTACTTTTCATCATTGTTATCTTTCATTTCGTTACGTTATTCTTTAAATTCTTTCTTCATTTATCATACTACGTAAAGTAATAACATAATATTTGACGCATTTTATAACATAAAATAAATACGTATAAATACCATCAAAAGATAACACATTATACGTACCATACATCATTCATACATTTCATAACAATGAAACATCGCATAATCACACTTAAAATGTGTAATCATTGCCCATAAGTAAAATTTGGTCAGACCCTAGACTTTCTCCTTTTTCCTGAAATTTCAGAAAATATTCTAAGTGTCCAGGCACCTGGGCACTATTGGGCGTTTCTGCCCTGTTCAGGCGTTTTGCTACTATGCAGACATCTAGACTTATACTTAGTCACTTTTCACGTAGACGCATGGGCACTATTCAGGAGTTTGGGCCTAACACTTAGTCATTCTGGGCAATATTCCAGACGTTTGGGCACTATTCACGCGTTAGGGCCTACACTTAGTCATTCTGGGCAATATTCCAGGCGTTTGGGCCTGACTTAGAAGCATGGACATCTAGGCGGTTGGGTACTATTCAGACGTTTGGGATTTCTGGGCGGTTGGGAACACTTAGTAAATTTAACCGTTGGATGCATGGGCCACTGTTTAGGCGGTTGGGCAACTAATTTTCACTTAAACAACATAAATCAGTCCCAATTCATCCTAAATCATGATCTAAGCTTAGTACTAACATTCTACCATCATAACATGTACATACACACATATATATCCCAAATTTACACCCACCCACATACACATTCACACACACACATACGGGTGAAAACCTATTTTCATAAAAAACATGTTCACATGCATTTTCCAGCCCTAAAATTTGTTAAAACATGTTAGAAAGGGGTTCTAGAACTCACCTTAGCTGCTTTCGAGTTTGAACCCTTCCCTTGAACTTCTTAGACGTTTTTAACACCTAAAGCCCACTAAAACACACAACCCAAACATACAATAACACATATGAGCATATAACCGAGACTAAATCAATCAAAAACAACTTAAAACTCATAATCTTACCTTAAACTTCAAATTCTTCTTCTTTCTCTCTCTAAAACACAAATTCTCTGCTGTTTCTCTCTCTAAAACCGAATGTCAAAATGTAAGCAGGCAACATGGGCGTCCATGTTGCTTTATTCACCAACTTTTCAAAGTTTTGTCCATTTGGGCACTTTTAACCCCTCAACTTTGGGTTACATTATATTTCTCCTTTTTATTCGCGTTTATTCTTTATCCCTCGTTTATAAAAATATCCGGGTGTTACACAAAGCGAACGAACGATACAAACATTGGAAGACATGCTTAGGACTTGTGTAATCGACTTTGGTGGTAGCTGGGACACCCATCTACCATTGATTGAGTTCTCTTACAACAATAGCTACCATACGAGCATTGGATGCACTCCGTTTGAAGCCCTGTATGGAAGGAAATATAGGTCTCCAGTTTGTTAGGCAGAGATTGGTAAAAGCCAGTTGACAGGCCTAGAGATCATCCAGGAAACAACCGAAAAGATTTTCCAGATCAAAGACAGACTAAAAGCAGCCAGTGATTGTCAAAAGAGCTACGATGACAACCGTCGGAAACCTCTAGAATTCAACGTAAGAGATCACGTTCTACTTAAAGTCTCTCCCTGGAAAGGAATTGTACAGTTTGGAAAGAAAGGAATGTTAGCCCTAAGATACGTAGGACTATTCGAAATCACAGAAAGACTGGTCTAGTGGCATACCGACTAAGGTTGCCACCAGAACTCAATGGTGTACACGATACGTTCCACGTATCGAACCTCAAGAAGTGCTTGACGGATTAATCCCTTCATGTACTAATTGAGGAAATCAAGATTGATGAAAAGCTTCATTTTATCAAAGAACCCATAGAGATCATGGATCGGAAGGTCAAATGATTAAGGCGTAACAAGACACCGATTGTCCGCGTGAGATGGAACTCTAAACGAGGAACAAAGTTCACATGGGAACGGGAAGACCAGATAAAACTCAAGTACCCACATCTGTTCGTGGAGAATACTTCTGGATCTAACTCCAGCTGAAATTCGGGACGAAATTCTATCAACTGGTGGATACTGTGACATCCGTCACCAAAAAGTTCGTCAATTAACGTGGTAATTGTTAGCCCTTCTTGAATATTCAACCTTAGTTCATAATCAAGTTGCTTTAGTTTCAAATTTCGCTTCCTTAATTATATGTATTATCCCAAGTGTGCATAAATACTTAAACATTAAAACCTGATAAAACCCTAACCAATATAGTTCCCTCTTTTCCTCAAGTACATAAGAAGATATTAGTACGTAAAGGTTATACTATTATTAATATTACTAACATTATTACTATTATTACCATAACTACTATTATTATTATTAATACTATTATTATTATCATTATAATTACTAAAGTCATAAATTATTATCATTACCACAATTACTATTATCATTATTATTGCTATTATTATTATTATTATTAAAACTACTAATAGTATTAGTGCTAGAGTCGCCATTATTGCTATCATTATTATTAATAATATTATTAGGGTGACTACTATTATTAAAGTTATTGTTAGTATCATTATTAGTATTGTTATTATTGTTATTATTATTATTATTAAAATCATTATTAGTATTATTATTAGAATGGTCATTATTACTATCATTAATATCAATAAAATTATTAACGTGATTACCATTATTAAAGTTATTACTAGTAGTATTACTAGTAATATTATTATTATTATTGATATTGCAAAATCATATTATTAACACACTATTAGCAAAATGAATAATAAAGTTGAGGGTCCCAAGAGTAATTAGCCAAACTTATGGGGTAAATTGTCCTGGAAAGTCCAGGGACTAAAGTTGCCAATCTCACAAAGTCTGAAATAGGTATAAAAACCCATTTAACAGCCGCTAACCCCTTTTATCCAAACCCTACAACCGCCTGTCGCCCCTCCCTCTGCTCTCCGACTCTCTTCGTTGTTTTCTCCGACAAATCGCTGCCACAGGACGTTCCAAATCGACACCACGCAGGTAGACGAACACCGTCGCCTCCTATTTACCCTATTTCTTCTTTTCTCGTGTCAGTCACGGGTTTTGGGTATTTCCAAGTGTGTGACTGCTGTAGAACGTTTGGTGTGCCTCAATTGCTTAAACGTGTTGGGAAATCGACTTCTGATGGTGATTGTGTGCAACTCAAGTGGTTACAGCGGCCGAAGGCTACTATGAGCACTTTGACACCCCTGTGTTCTATATGTGCTATTGAATGTGAGTGTGCGATTGAGCCTGCTTCGTATGAATGAGTGTGTGCGATTGAATGTGTGTGTGTGTGTGCGATTGAGTCTGTTTCGTACGAATGAGCATGCGCGATTGGAAGTGTGTGTGCGATTGAGTGTGAGTCATACGAATGAGTGTGAGTGCGAATGAATGTTGTGTCGTGCGAATGAGGGTGTATGCGTATGAATTCATTGTCGTGCGAATATGTGCTTACTATGGAGTAAGTGTGTACAAATGAATGTTGTGTCGTGCGACTGAGTGGCGATTCGAACGAATGAAGTTTGATTCATACGAATAAAGGTTGATTCGTACGAATGAAGGTTGATTCGTGCGAATGGATGTTGAGTCGTGCGACTGAAGGTTGTATGTGTGTGAATGCATTCTTGTGTGTAGTGTGAGTAGGTCGTGTGGTATTAAAGTAACATTGATACTGTTACCATTGCTAATGACATTACTAATATTAACATTATGACTATTACCAATATTATCACAAATATAATCAATGCTAACATTTTAAGGTTATCAAGACTAATATTAGTAATTACTAATATCCTCATTACTTTTATCAACATAACCATTTTAACATACTAAGTACACCTCTATTAACAATGAAACCCTTACACTAATATTGTTATCAATGGTGACGATTCCTAGTGCATGGATCTATATAAGATCTTATGCTTATGCCTGCTTGTATGAGTGTGTGTTGCGTGACCGATCCAACCCGAACCGACCAAACACATCTATTCTCTTTAAGCTTATTTTTAATACTTAACAATAATTAATAATAGGTGTTTGAGCGATTGTTGCTTCATCCTTTGGAACCTTTGTTCATCTACTTATACTACTAAACCAGTGAGTTTTGTGGAACCTTTTTTTAAGTTGATTTATTACTTCAATTATTTACAAACTTTGGGGAAAAGTATGCACACCCTTTTCATGCTGTACAACTCATACTCTCGGAATTATCGTGTTACTGTTTTGTAAGCCTTTATCTGATACATGCATGAGTTTGCTCTACGGTACTTGATTCACAACTATTTAATTCCAGTGATGAAATCGACGGATAGGTATTAGTAGCACTATTGGTACTAGTTAGTACCAATAGTGGCCAGGAACGGGCTCTAGGGTGAGTATATTCTGACAATATATGTGTGTACGTCATAGGTTTGGTTGCGATGCTCATGTTGTCATGTGATTTTGCTTACTTATAGCTGTATTCACGATTTTCCGCAAAACTATTACACAACATCAATTTTGTTTACTATTAAACCTGCGAACTCACCAACAATTAAGTTGACCATTTTAAGCATATCTTTTTAGGTTATACAATTAACTGAAGATCCTAGGAGTGCGGCCTTAGTGGAGGCCCTATGATGCATTTTTGAGACTATAAAATACTTGACATACATTACTTGACATTGTTGGTCTGATTACACATTATTATACTTTTGGATACTTGTTCCCAGGTTGTGGGAATTTTATTACAATTCTAATACTTATGGCTATGTTATCGTGGTTATTGACTAGACACGACACAAGTCTCCCTTGTGCTGGGGGTCGTCATGACACGTTATTCATTCTATACATATCTATTTTACATCTCTATTGATTACAATGTGTTATGATGATCCCGTCTCTTTACATCCTCGTGTTTCAGCTCTCAGCGGAGGTGTGACAGTAACACTCCCACCAAAAGCTCGACCAAATGATGGACGTATGCCTGTATTTATAGGCTTTCTGGAGTGCTTAAGCATGGCCCCATGCTTTAAAGGCACAACCCCGTGCTAGTACAATGCTTACAAACGTTGGTCTGTTCGTACGTATAGGAGGTGTCGGGCACGACCCCGTGTTAAATGGGGAACACCCCTGTGTTTGAGGTGGGGCACAAGCCCGTGACTCATGGGGCACAACCCCGTGTTTACTTTTGGGGTAGAATACTTTTTGTCAAGTCAGATGTCCAAACACGGGGCTGTGCCAATTTAAGCACGGAGTGTGTTTTATGCAAGTCATTAAGGCGTGCTTAATAAGGCACGACCCCGTGCTTGGACCGCAAAGCTTGATTTTCTTCAAATTATTGTTAAATATGATTCTTTTGACTATCTTGCCCTTTTTAACATCTGAAAAGTTTTATCATTTTAAGGAAGATATTAAGGAGTAACTGATGTGCTGTTGATAAGGTTTTTTATGTATAATTTAGAGCACATCAAATATCCCCACACATAAACTTTGCTCATCGTTAAGAAAAATCACTTAGAATGACAATTCACCAAAAACCAAATAAATCAAATGATAAATAAGTTTTTTGGGAAATACGTAAGTAAACTTATTTGATCCAAACATAAAGATTTTAAGTATATGTAGAATGATACAAGCAAGCAATAGATTAGTTAGAAAAGATTTTTAATATTTAAAAATCAACACTTCTCATAAGATGCACTCACACTCGGCTAAACATATGGAGTCATAATCAAGGTTAAGTATGACCAATACGCTCAATAGCCTAGTATGAATACGTGTGAAATCATATGCTTGTTAATGGATCAAATCTCCACTACTTAGGTATTGACTTACATAAATCATTAGGTCTTTGATAGGTTTTAACTTGGCTCGGGCTTGGGTATGGATTATTTGGAAAAAGTGGTTAAACGCTAAATACGATTGTCTTGGCTTATTTTCAAACATAAACTACAAGGAAAGCAATATAGGGTTTCCTATACAATACTTTAAGCTAGAAGGGATATGCTAACTTGAGGATTCGTTTAAGGTTAGATTGTTAAGACCGTATTTTGCTTTTAAAACCTTACTTCGTCTTTCACCCAAGGATACAAGAAACTCTCCTTTCGTAAGGATCGTTCGGCTTGAAGTCTAATAGCACCGAATCAGATAAGTTTCATGTACTAGTTTTGGGACTTGGTTTGGTTCTTTTTGCATTTTCCATCGTGGTACCATTTCCCACAGTTCAAGCATCTTTCGTATCTTTTTGCCCGCCTTTTTATAGCTCTTTTTGAATTCCACAAATGGCAAAACATGTTCTTTTTTCACTATTTTTTGCATTTAACGTGAGATTGAAAATTTGTCACGAATTTCCGGGGGAAGTCCCGATTTTGCATGGTAAAGGCAAAAAAGTAAATTACAATCAAAGAAATGCATTTTAGTTCTTTTAGGTCTGCCAGTAAAAGACCAAAATTTTGTTTTTCTTTTATCTCTCTCTCTTAATTTATAATGATAAGTCTAAGATGTGTCTTTAATGAAAAATGGTTTTGTTTAAGGCATTTTGGTTAACTAACTTAGTGGTTCAGGTGATCGAGAAATAAAAATGTTTAATGTCAACGGGGCTAACTAGGGTTAACAATCGGGTAAATAAAGTTAAAAAAGAAAATGGTAGATGCTTGAATGGTTAAGGATTCCTAATGCCTAAATCATTTTTATGCAATAAATACTAATTAAGTTCTTGAAATGTATACCTAAAATAGGTTCTAACCATATGTATCATAAGACACCCACAATTAAATCTAGAATGAAAGTAGAACTACGTACATGCAATAGTTGTCTAAGGCTAAAAAATAAACTCACATACGGATAGAATTGAGTAAAAGTGTTTCATTTTACATGTCTTAATAATTTTACTAAATCATTGCTTTTAAGGATATCACAAAAATATTTCCCACGTTTATTTGGATGTCATTTATTTACTTATTTATTTCTCGAAAACATATATTTATAATTTGGTTTATCAAAAATTGTTTAAAGTTTTGGTGATTTGTCACAAAATTTAATAACTAAGTGATTTTTATAGAAATTTTAAATTTGGACATTTCTAGCAAAGTGTCAAATATGTAAAATACCCCATCCCACACTTAAAATTCATATTGTCCTCAATGGGATTAACAATTTAAAATAGAGAATGGTAATGAAATAACTCCCCTAAAAATGATGAGATAGAAACTTATGCTCAGTACCCATGACTGTATTTAATTGTGAGATGTAAGGCCCCGTTCTCGGGACGCTTACAGCTGGCCAATCATCGCACATAAAATATATAATTACATTTGTATTTCATGAAACATCGCAGCGGAACATTTAAATAACTTTCATTACTATATAAATGCTTTTGTAAGTTAATATGACATTCATTACAAAACATCGTTTGTTCGCATTACAATGCAAAAACATTATACAAAAGAATATGCCATCCAAAAGAGCTGAGTAGCCACCCCGTGCCATCCTCAGCAACATTACCTGCCAACTTGAAACACATAAAAAAAGGTCAGCGTTACTGAGTGAGTTCTAGTTTTGTAAATAAAATACTTTTCTTTCGTTAAAACCGTTGTTTACTTTCATGCGATCATACATCATACATACACATAGATAATATCACTATTATCTTACTTTATGTTCATTAACTTTCATTCGTTCAACGTACATCAATATCATTGATTTCTCATCTATATCCCGTCAGGCTTTACCCTTCTCATGGCACACAACCACGATTATTGAGGTCGAATGACAAGGATCTCGTGCGTTCTTTATTATGACATTTTGTTAACGTTCATTTCATACATTCTTACATTCGTACGTTCATTACTTTCGATGACATGTACAATACCCCGAACATTATGCACGAAGCTGGTTACTGGGCCTGAGGTCTTCCATAGACCTCGAACATTGTGCACGAAGCTGACTCCAGTACCTAGGGCAAGTACATTCACCACTGATCTTTTCTCTTTCATTACGGATCAATGCCATGTGCTATACCCAGAACATTGTGCACGAAGCTGGTTACTAGGCCTGAGGTCTTTCATAGACCTCAAACATTATGCACGAAGCTGACTCTAGTACCTAGGGCAAGCGGCAAGGATCCCATACGTATGGTCAATCACAAGGATTGGACCCCAATGTGCATCCTTCTGGGGTAGCTAACCCGCACACAGTTGAGCTAACACCCTTCATTCGGTGTGAACCTCCATACATTTGCTTGCAAGCTTTTCTTACTTTCATTCGTTTGTTAATGCATGCATTCATTCATCATGTTCCTCTTTCTTTATCTTTCACTTTACATTACATAATACTTTCATTTCGTTCATTAACATAACACGTAAAGCCACGGGAAAGATAAACATACATCATAATAAGGAACATCAACATACACAGTCATCATCATCATACAGGGCAACATCATACTTACGTAACATACATCATGCATAAACATGCAACATCATCATGCCCAACATATCCTCTAAGGCCTTAACAATCATCTTACCTGAACTTATGGGAACTTTCACGTCAACACTTACATCCGCACTTTCCCCCGAAAGTCAGAGGCTATTCTACGCTTTCCCTCGAATACACCAACCATATTTGGGCGTATGGGCACCCTTCAGTCGCATGGCCTCCATGCGACTGAACGTCATGCGAATGACCAATACGGATGAACACCAATGTGGATGAACACCCAATCGTGTGAATGGACCTCATGCAGTTGAACACCATGCGAATGGAGCTTATACGAATGGACCTTATGCGAATGGACTTAATGCGAATGAGCACCTATCCGTATGGACCCTCAGTCGCATGACTCCCCATACGACTGGCCCTCTAGTCGTGCGAATGAACTCTAATTGCACTCCAATCGGCCGAATGGCCACCAGTCGCTTGCCTAGCCCTAGCTGATGCAACATGCAGTTCATCCTGAACCCAATCTGCAATTTTCGATCTCTAAGCTCATCCAAACCCATTCTAAGCCCAAATCAACCATCCTAAACCTTAGGAATGCATACTACAACACCATTCAAGCACACACAAGCCTAGAAACAAACTCCAAACGCATCACACACAATCACACCCAAATGGGTCAAACACACACATATATAAAAACGGGTTTACTATGTGTTCCAGCCCCAAATCAGTTGAAAATGAGTAAAATAGGAGTCCTAGAACTCACACAAATGACACCAAGAAGAAGAGCTTCATTTAGACTAGCTACACGATGATTTTGCTCTCTTGAATCCACTCGAACCAACCCTTTTCTCTTCTCTTCTCCCTTTTCTCTCTTCTCCTCTCTTTTGGCTGAAATGTAAGTGTGGGGAGAGGGTAAGGGCTGCCCTCTCCCTTCAAATATCCCCACTTATTCAACTTTCTGGCGTTTGTGAGTTTGGTCCCCCGACTTTGGACTTTATTTCTTTTTCTTCCTTCGTCGGTTCAAAGAAAATATCCGGGTGTTACAAGTCCACCCCCTTATATAGTTTCATCCTTGAAACCTATTATTCCTCGAACAAACGTGGGTAATGATGTCTCATTTCTTCTTTGGTCTCCCACGTTGACTCGGATCCCTTCCTGTGCTTCCACTGTACACGCACAAGTGGAACCCCCTTATTTCTCAGCCTCTTCTCTTTTCGATCGATGATTGCCACTGGTTGCTCCACATAATTGAGCCATTCATCTACTTCGATATCCTCTAGTGGAACAATCATATCTTCATCTGTGAAAGACTTCCTTAGATGAGATACATGGAATGTCAGGTGAATACCACTTAACTCGTCTGGCAACTCCAGTCGATAGGCCACCTCTCCTACTCGAGCACTGATTCCGAAAGGGCCTATGTATCTCAGGCTCAACTTTCCCCGCTTTCGAAAATGAATGATACCTTTCCAAGGTGACACCTTTAACATAACCCGGTCACCCACCTGGAACTCAATCGGCCTACGTCGTTTATCAGCGTACGACTTCTGTCTATCTTTGGCTGCCTTCATGAAGGCTTTGATCCTTTCAAGCTTTTCAGTCTTAGACTCAATCACCTCGACACTCCCTAACTCTCTATGACCAATATCACCCCAACAAATAGGTGTTCTGCATCTCCTATCGTATAGCATCTCATAAGGTGGCATACCAATGCTGGCATGATAGCTGTTGTTGTATGCGTATTCAGCTAACGGTAAGTGGTCATCCCAACTTCCCCCAAAATCAATCACACATGCCCGAAGCATGTCCTCTAGTGTCTGAATGGTCCTTTCTGACTGACCATCAGTCTGAGGATGTAAGTCGTGCTAATATGTAACCTCGTCCCCATAGCGTCGTGGAATTTCTTCCAAAATTTGGATGTAAACCGGGTGTCACGATCAGACACAATAGACACCGGCACGCCATGACGAGTTACAATTTCCCTGATGAACAGATTAGCCAACCTCTCAGATGAATATGTCTCGCGGATTGATAGCAAGTGAGCACTATTCGTCAAACGGTCAACAATCACCCATATAGAATCATACCCTTTCGGAGTACGCGGCAGCTTCGTAATGAAATCCATGGTGATGTGCTCCCACTTTCATTCCAGTATATCCAAAGGTTGGATCTTTCCATATGGCTTTTGGTGCTTGGCCTTCACTTGTAGACAAGTAAGGCATTTACTCACATACTCCACCATATCACGCTTCATACCCGACCACCAATAGTCTTTCTTTGTGTCTTGATACATCTTTGTAGCACCGGGATGAATAGAGTATCGAGCCTTATGAGCTTCATCCATAATCTTCACCCGTAGATCCCCAAAACGAGGAATCCAAATACGCCCGAATCGGGTTTTAACACCTAGTGTGTTTTCACCCAATTCCGCAACTAGACCTCTCATCCTTTCAGAGTTAAGACGATCTTCTTTTAAGGCTTTATCTTGAAACTCTTTGACTTGCTTCATCACATCCGATGTCATGATCATCTGATATGCTTTCACCCGGATCGGCTCGGGTCTTTCTTTTCGGCTAAGGGCATCCGCCACCACGTTGGCTTTACCCGGATGGTAATGGATCTCACAATCATAATCTTTTACGAGCTCCAACCATCGGCTCTGCCTCATGTTCAAGTCTTTCTGTTCGAAGAAATACTTCAAGCTCTTATGTTCAGTGAATATGGTGCACTTCGTCCCATACAGCTAGTGCCTCCAAATCTTTAACGCAAAGACCACGGCTGCTAGCTCCAAGTCATGAGTAGTGTCGTTAACCTCATGAACCTTCAACTGTCGGGATGCATAGGCTATAACCTTCCCCCTCTACATTAACACGCACCCCAATCCTGAGTAGGAAGCATCAGAATAAACTACCAGATCTTCACTTCCATCGGGTAATGACAATACATGAGCTTGAGTCAACCTCGCCTTTAATTCCTCGAATGCCTTCTTCTGATCTTGACCCCACACGAAATTTACATCCTTCCTAGTCAACTTGGTTAGTGGAGAAGCGATCTTAGAGAAGTCCTGAATGAATCTTCTGTAATTGCCCGCCAGACCCAAGAAACTTCGAATCTCGGATGGCATCTTTGGAGACATCCATTGCATCACCGCTTCTACCTTTGTCGGATCCACTATAATCCCCACCGGATTCACCACGTGACCCAAGAATTGAACTTCGCGCAACCAAAACGTGCATTTAGAGAACTTGGCATACAACTTCTCCTCTCTCAACGTCTCCAACACCCCTCGAATATGACAGGCACGCTCTATCTCGCTCTTCGAATAGATCAGGATATCATCAATAAACACAATCACTAACTTATCCAGCATCGGCCGACACACACGGTTCATCAGATCCATAAAAGCAGCTGGCGCATTGGTCAAACCAAATGACATAACGAGGAACTCATAGTGACCATAACGCGTGCGAAAAGCTATTTTAGGAATATCCTGCTCCTTCACCTTCAACTGATGGTAGCCAGATTGAAGGTCGATCCTTGAAAACCAACTGGCACCTTGAAGCTGATCAAACAAATCATCAATCCTCAGTAACATGTATCGATTCTTCACTGTCAACTAGTTCAGCTCACGGTAGTCTATACACATCCTCATACTACCATCTTTCTTCTTTAGGAATAAGACCGGAGCACCCCAAGGAGAGATACTCGGTCTAATAAACCCCTTATCAAGCAGCTCTTGCAATTGCTCCATCAACTCTTTCAACTCAATCGGAGCCAACAGATACGGTGCCTTGGCAACAGGTTGGGCACCTGGTATCAAATCAATCTGAAACTCGATCTCTCGATCAGGTGGCACTCCTAACAAGTCTTCAGGAAACACGTCTGGGAAGTCACACACCAATAGAACATCAGATAGTCGTGCTGTTGGCGTTTCCACATCCTTTACATAGGCCAAGTAGGCACTACATCCACGCCTCATGCACTTTCCCGCCACCGCCATTGAAATCACCTTCGGAATCATCGTAACCCGATCACCATAAACCGTTACCAAACTACCGTCGGCCGCTGTCAAACAAATCATCTTCTTGCGACACACAATGTTCGCCTCGAAGTCCGCTAACCAATCCATCCCTAGAACCAAATCGAAACCACCTAAGGTCATCACAAACGGTCTAACAGGAAACTTATGACCTTCTAGTTCCACATCACAGTCCTCTATCATCTTAGAAATCCTGGTAGACTTACCTATGGCAGTTTCTACATCAAAGGGTGCATCAACACGTCTACTACTAACCGACAGCTTAGTACAGAAAGTAATAGAGATAAAACTTTTACTAGCACCAGAATCGAACAACACAGAAGCTAAAGTTTGGTTCACTAGAAACATACTGGACAAACATCAGGGTCCATCCTAGCTTCCTCTTATGTCATAGTGAATGCCTTGGCACTCGCCCTCGGTCCTTCACTCCCCGTCTTCTTCACCCTGGAACCCTCAGCCCTTGGTTTCTTGCAATCTCGGCTCATGTGGCCCACCCCGCCACAGTTAAAACATTTCCTAACTCTTCACTCCCGTGCCATATGACCAGGCTTCCCACACTTGAAACAAACATTTAACCCCTATCTACACTCACCACTGTGCTCCTTCCCACATTTGCCACACTTTTTCGATCCGGTACCCGGTGTGGCTACACGGCGATCATCCATCCGTGCCTTCTTGTTACCCGTCGAGGCATCACCCCGACCAAACCTCTTTCTACTCTAGTTCCGGTCTCCACCACCCTTCCTACTACCCTCAGCCACCACCACTACCGCCCTCTCATCATATAACCTCCCGGCCAAGTCCACCGCCGACCTAAACGTGCTCGGTCGGGCGGTGATCATATGCCTGCGAATATCCGCTGGCAAACCCTGAATGTACCTCTTAATCATTCTCGACATAGGGGTCACCTGATCCGGCACCAGTCGTGCCATCTCGTTGAACTTCATGGTGTACTGCTGATGTGTCATGACTCCCGCCTCCAGTTGCAGGAACTCCCTCTCGACCTTATCCATTTCCCTGTGAGAACACAGAACTCCTTAATCACCAACCTTTTCAACTCGGACCACTTCATTTTCGCAATGGCCCTACTACCCTCGGCTTGGACTATGTTGTCCCACCAGCATAAAGCCGAGTCCATAAAAGAATGGGCAGCAAACTTCACCTTTTGGTCCTCCCGGCACTCGCTGATATTCAATACAGCTTCCATCTCTCTCACCCATCGGTGAGCAGCAGCAGCAGTGCCATTTCCATCAAAAGTAGGGGGCTTACACCTTTGAAATGCCCCGTAGTTACAGCCTCGTGCCGCCTCCGACGTAGGCTCTTCCTCTTCCTCTTCTTCTTCATCATCAGATAGAACCGTCTCAGTCTCGGGCTGTCTTCTTTCACCTGTAGGTCTACTTCTCTCCTTCCTTTCTCCTTCCCTCACAGCCTTGATAGTTTTGGTCACCACAGACGATAAGATTGTCTACATGACCTTATGGACTTCTTCAACAACAGCCTCCTTTATCGAGGCCCTCAGATTAGCACTCTCATCACCACCCTCCGGATGAGGGGTCTCAGGTTCTTCATGAACCACCTTTTCAACCCTAGGTCTTCCTCTTTTAGGCCGCGGTTCAGCACCAGCCCCACCACAACCTCCACCCCTCGAAGCTTTAGAAGATCTACCACCGTCCATCCTCTAGCACACACTGAAACATTCACAAACGCCAACAAGGTCATTCAAGGGAACAACTTAGTTTATGTCAAGTATAGTAAGTCCCTAATTATAGTGACCAGTTATGATTAGCCACTTACTTTACTCTTCATACCCCAAGCATTACCTGTCCTGACTACATCAGTATTTAAATCTACAACTAACACATAACCACATACCATGCGCACAAAATACCGGTTAACATTAACGAAATACCTGATGGCACGTAGCTACTCAGATTGGCATCCCTTCCCTTTCCGTCCCATTCTCAGCTTAAGTTAAGGTTTATTTTGAAAATTTACCCATTTCATTTAAACTTTGTCTCTGATACCAACTTGTAAGGACCCGTTCTCGGGACGCTTACAGCTGGCCAATCATCGCACATAAAATATATAATTACATTTGTATTTCATGAAACATTGCAGCTGAACATTTAAATAACTTTCATTCCTATATAAATGCTTTTGCAAGTTAATACAACATTTATTACAAAACATCCTTTGTTCGCATTACAATGCAAAATATTATACAAAAGAATGCCATCCAAAAGAGCTGAGTAGCCGCCCCGTGCCATCCTCAGCAACGTTACCTGCCAATCGGAAAAACATAAAAAAAGGTCAGCGTTACTGAGTGAGTTCTAGTTTTATAAATAAAATACTTTACTTTCGTTATAAATGTTGTTTACTTTCATGCAATCATACATCATACGTACACATAGATAATATCATTATTATCTTATTTTACATTCGTTAACTTTCATTCGTTCAACGTACATCAATATCATTCATTTCTTATCTAGATCCCGTCAGGCTTTACCCTCCTCATGGAACACAACCACGATTACTGAGGTCGAATGACAAGGATCTCGTGCGTTCTTTATTATGACATTTTGTTAACGTTCATTTCATCCATTCTTTCATTCGTACGCTTATTACTTTCGATGACCTGTACAATACCCCAAACATTATGTACGAAGCTGGTTACTGGGCATGAGGTCTTCCATAGACCTCGAACATTATGCACGAAGCTGACTCCAGTATCTAGGGCATGTACATTCACCACTTATCTTTTCTCTTACATTACAGATCAATGCCATGTGTTATACCCCGAACATTGTGCATGAAGCTGGTTACTGGGCCTAAGGTCTTTTATAGACCTCGAACATTATGCACGAAGTTGACTCCAGTACCTAGGGCAAGCGGCAAGGATCCCATACGTATTGTCAATCACAAGGATTGGACCCCAGTGTGCATACTTGTGGGGTAGCTAACCTGCACACAGTTAAGCTAACACCCTTCATTGGTGTGAACCACCATACATTTGCTTGCAAGCTTTTCTTACTTTCATTCATTCGTTATTGCATGCATTCATTCATCATGTTCCTCTTTCTTTATCTTTCACTTTACCTTACATAACATGTAAAGCCACGGGAATGATAAACATACATCATAATAAGGAACATCAACATACACAGTCATCATCAAGATACAGGGCAACATAATACATACGTAACATACATCATGCATAAACATGCAACATCATCATGCCCAACATATCCTTTAAGGCCCCAACATTCATCTTACCTGAACTTACAGGAACTTTCACATCAAAACTTACATCCGCACTTTCCCCCGAAAGGTAGAGACTATTCTACGCTTTCCCTTGGGTACACCAGCCCTATTTGGGCGTATGGGCACCCTTCAGTCGCATCGCCTCCATGCGACTGAACATCATGCGAATGGACCAATATGGATGAACACCAATGCGGATGAACACTCAATCGTGCGAATGGACCTCATGCGGTTGAACACCATGCGAATGGACCTTTTACAAATGGACCTCATGCGAATGGACTTAATGCGAATGAGCACCTATGCGTATGGACCCTCAGTCGCATGACTCCCCATACGACTGGCCCTCTAGTCATGTGACTAAACCTCAGTCCTGTGAATGAACTCCAATAGCACTCCAATCGGTCGAATGGCCTCCAGTCGATCGCCTAGCCCTAGCTGATGCAGAATGCAGTTCATCCCGAACCCAATCTGCCATTTTCGACCTCCAAGCTCATCCAAACCCATTCTAAGCCCAAATCAACCATCCTAAACCTTAGGAATGCATACTACAACACCATTCAAGCACACACAAGCCCGGAAACAAACTCCAAACGCATCACACACAATCACACCCAAATGGGTCAAACACACACACATACAAAACGGGATTACTATGGGTTCCAGCCCCAAATGAGTTAAAAATGAGTAAAATAGGGGTCCTAGAACTCACACAAACGACACCAAGAAGAAGAGCTTCGTTTAGACTCGCTACACGACGATATTGCTCTTTTGAATCCACTCGAACCAACCCTTTTCTCTTCTCTTCTCCCTTTTCTCTCTTCTCCTCTCTTTTGGCTGAATTGTGAGTGTGGGGAGAGGGTAATGGCTGCCCTCTCCCTTCAAATATCCCCACTTATTCAACTTTCTCGTGTTGGCGAGTTTGGTCCCCCGACTTTGGACTTTATTTCTTTTTCTTCCTTCTTCGGCTTCAAAGAAAATATCTGGGTGTTATATAAGAATCCTCGGGATCACCTGAAGTATCATTAATTTATTAAAAGTATTAAAATTCTAATCACACAAAATAAAATAGAATGACAAAAATTAAACGATAGATTGCCATGAAATAGTTGTGCCCCAGCCCTAAAAGTGATATGGTTTTCAAGAACTTTATGACGGGATATCCGCCACTCAAGATACATCTGGTTCTTGATATACGCAACATCGTTGTTCAGGTTATCAATTCAGGAATGCAAAATTTTGACTCGGTTGAATGCTTGTTGTGCATATTCAAATGATCGCCTTGCATGGTTGGAAGCCCTGACATCTTCATGTTATGCCGGCATATCGAGCTGCATGATGATTTCTTTGGGATCAGCCGGATCCCAAATCTATACCTTTCCATCTATAAACCTTGGCTGTACATTTAGTAGGTTTGTGATCATGTACATGCTCGTAAAAATGCTTAAATCCAACAATCCTAGCATCACTCCTTCAGTTCCCTCTGTGTTACACCCATAGCTCTCGACAAGTTCAGAATCCAACTTCCTACAAACATGGGTGTCAAAGTAATTGTAGATACATTCCTGGAAAACAAATTACAAAACAAATACCCAACATTGCATGGCCGATGATTCACCATACATGATAAAATGAATAAGTCTCTCAAACTAACTACTCACTCGCTTTGACCACGAGCTGTTATTGAATGACTAAGGAGACGGTGTATGTACCGTAGCAGCGGGTCCCATGTCTGACTGCTTTTAGTTTTACTCAAGTTGAACACACCTGTTCCAATCCTCTCCCAGAATTCCTTTCGTATGGCACCAATCTCCGTGTCTTTACTTTCATTTTCCGGAAAGATATGGTATGCTAGCATTCCTGATATTGCATCCTCCTCTATTTCTTGTTCTATATAGATACCTAGATAGACGTCAAACAAAGCAACTGATGTTTTTCACCAACATCCCCCAAGTCTAAATGAAACTGTGTGATCATCCCACAGGTCTGAGTCTTTCATGTCGAATCTAAATGATGTCAAAAATTCAAGATTCAGTTCATAAACAGAAGCTTTGTTTTGTGAAAACAGACGTTTCCACTGAATACTCAATAAATTATTATATCTTTTTAGCTGTCCAACGACCACCAAGGTTTCATAATCGAAATGTAAATGTGATCTATCAGCTCTCTGTAATAGTCTTTGTAACATGTCATGATATCACCTTTCACGACTTTCTTCAAATTGTAGAGAAGGATGATTCATATTCCTGAAATTTTAAACAAATAAATTAAACTATACAAAATGAATTTCTGGAACAGTTTCATTATGTCAGCAAACAGGAACGGATTTGATGTCAAACAACATTCATTAAATTCTTGTTTAAAATAGTTAAGATTTTGACGTTCAAAAAAAACTGTTAAACATGAGGGTGTGCCTTGTGAAACATGGGGGCGCGTTTAACCTTTGAGGTGTGAAATTTTGACTCGAGCGCACGTGGTTTTGTTTACAAACCTTTGATTAAACATGGGCCTAACGTTTTCTTGCTTGAAAAAACAAGGATTACACATGTATCATTATAATCACTTGTTAATAATTCAAGTTACTTAAAATATATAAAGTGTTAACACTACATGTTTGACAAATTAAACCCTTGTAAATTGAATGTACTTAACAATGATTCAACCACGATCTATGAAAATAGCCATGTGAACAGCCTAAGGAAAAGCATAAACAACAATAAACTAACTTAACATAATCATTAACATACTAATTAGCTACAAATATAAACATGAACAAGAAGGTTTATA
The DNA here is from genome assembly GCA_024085815.1 of Flaveria linearis. Lineage (NCBI taxonomy): Eukaryota > Viridiplantae > Streptophyta > Magnoliopsida > Asterales > Asteraceae > Flaveria > Flaveria linearis. The sequence continues at coordinate 55,694,835 of CM044007.1, read as the reverse complement.
GTATATATCATTCCATATAACATTGATTACATGGTTTTACATATAATAGCTAGGATCTTGGTTATTTAGAGATCTAATCACCTAACTACATGTAAACGACCATCATTATAACTAGGAACTAATAATACTAACCTCTTGGACAATCAAACTTGAATGAAAATGGAAAAACTACTTGTAAAAGCTTGAAAATATGAAAAATGAAAAAGATGGTGAAAATTGAAGTGGATACGGGACTTTGTAGACATGAATTTGGTTTTATCAACTAGAATTGATGGGGAACAAGATAATAGCCTGAAATAAGTCAGAACATGTCATGGTGTGTCAGTCACTGGGGCGTGCCCCCTTGTGCTATCGAGTTTCAGTTGTTTTGTTCTTTTGTTTTCCGCGTTGCGTGATACGTTATTTTTCCGGTTAAGTTTATCACTTTCAAATCACCAGAAAAGGTACAAAAAGTCCTAGAGTTAATTAAAACAAGGAAAATGATAGTTACATTTGCTAGGGTACTACGATTACACGATACATTAAAACCGAGAGTCTAAGACTGCAAAATTAGACCCTTTAACGCGCGCCAATGCACATAACACATCGTAAAATGCTTTAAGAAGAAGCCTCCACATATTTTATGTGGAAGGTTCGGGACGGGATAGAGTGAAGTGCGGGTGCTTAATTTCGTAAGCTGATGGTTGACGGAAACGAGTTCTTCGCCCATCTCTTGAACTTTTCGAATGAGTTCAGCTAGGCGTTGGGATGCGACTAGTTCTATCAATTTCTTGATTAGTTCAGAACGCGGTTTCTTAGTAGGGTTCTAGCTCGAAATTTCGTGACTTGATTCTTTCATTTTGTTATGTTTTTAGGTAAGCATTGGGATGATGAAAGCCTGGAATAAGTATGGCATTTATATACAGATCATGGGGGTGTGCTTAGCCATGCACGACCCCTTGTTTGTCATATTTACAGGATCGATTATGTGGTGGTCACTCAACAGATGGTTTTGTCTCTCAAACTCACCTAGAATCAACACTCAGCAAAAGTTTATAAAGAGTTGATCACAATATAACAAGTAACTGTAAGTAAATGAACACAGGATGTAAATTTTCAAGGTACTTTTATATATTGCTTCTCAACTCAAAGGACTACAAGACTCTTTGACTCAAATCACTTATCTAATGAGTTACAAGGAGAAGATATATATAATACTACCTACAGCCGGATATACTTTGATACCAGCTGGAAACCTCTAACCAAACATCTATACTACAAGACTGTAGGTGAGGTATCTTAGACATTTTGCCTAAGAGTTGGTAGTCAGGACATGTCCCTGACTTACCCTTTTGTCACCAACTAAAGTTGGTAACATGTACTATCATAAAAAGGTGAACAGTAGAATAAAGTATGGTCAACAACATGGCTCTTTAGGAAGATGCCATGCTGTATCAAAGGTCTACAGCGGACTGTCAGGGACCATACTTATATCTACTGGACATAGCAATGTATTCCGAAGGATAAAGTACTTTGGAAGAATAACTTCTTCCGAAGCCACTTATACTTCGGAAGACTGCTTCTTCCGAGGCTTAGAGTCTTCTTTGTCTTCGGAAGCAGACTTTGTCTTCAGCTCTTTCATCAGACTTTGTCTTCGGAAGCTCAGACTTTGTCTTCAGCTCTTTCATCAGACTTTGTCTTCGAAGCTTTCAGACTTTGACTTCGGAAGATAGTCTTCAGCTGTTGGCTTCAATTGTTGCCTTCAGTTGAGATCTTCAGCTATTGTTCTTCAGACTCTCGGAAGATCTCATGCTTAGCTTCAGAAGCCCTTGAATGTAGCACCAAAATGACTATGTGAAGTGGTTTTGGTTGCACCAGCCTTGTCATGACCCAACAAACTCCCCCTAGGCTGATGCTACCAAAACTTCACTTCCCTCTTCTTCTCAAAACTCTCAGCACCAATGAAATTAAGTGTTTATCAGTGTCTGCATTCTTTCTAGATGTGGTGCTGAGGAGTTTGTACAAATCCTTGGTAGACAGAACCTCTACTCTGTCACCTTGGATTATGTGTACCCTTTGTTGTGGCCCTCTGAAAAGAGTTAGTTGATGGGAACTATAGTCATATTCCCATCTAACTATTGGTTCCAATTCAGGACCTTCCACCATCTTTAGAAAGGTTGTGCCTTTGGTGGTTGGTCTTTCCTTGTCTTCCGCTCTTTTCAACTTCAACTCTTCTTCAATCTTGGCTCTTCTGCTTAGTTCAGCCAAGTGGAGACCGCTGATATGATTTCTGATGTGTGCAGCAGTCTCAGAGTTGGGTGGATTGGAGAATGGCTTCTCTGCAAGCTCAGCAAGATCAAATCTGCTGAGATGCAGTAGAGAAGTGGCATTAAGCCTGTTAGTTTCACCATTCTCCCTTTCCACAACAAAGTTGTGAGAAGGTTCTTCGAACCTCCACTGGATTATAGCTTTCCTAGGTCCAGAAGATTGACTAGAAATCCTGTCCTCTTTCCTTGTATCCAATAGAGTCACCAGTCTCCTTCTTAGTCTCTTCTCCTTAGCATTGAGGGTATCAGAGTTGAGACCAAGAAGTCTTGAAGCCTAGCCCAAGGTGTCTCTAGGAAACTCAAGAAATTGGCCTAGGGTGAGGAAGCTTGACGAGTTATCAACATAGGTGATTTTGATAAGGTCTCCCTCACAGGAGATGCTGCTCAAAGTGGTACAGTTGATGAGCCTTGTCTTGAACTCCTTTATTTCCTCAAAGGAGAGATGTTGAGGAGGCTGAGGGGATGGTCTTGGTTTTTGTTGGGCAGGCTTAGGTTTAGTGGTTTTAGGTTGTGTTTTGGGTTTTAGGATGGGTAGTTTGGGTGGTTGAGGTGATGTGATAGGTTTAGGTTTAGTTGTGGGTTTAGGGGTGAAGGTTTCATCAGTGGGTTCGGTTTTGATGGGAAATGGGATTGGTTCTTCTGGTGTGGGTTGTGGTTGAGTGGATGGGTTGAAGACCATTCCATGTACCCTCCTGTACATCTCCTTCCTTTTCCCCAAACGGATGTCAGCTTTAATTTCACTGACTATCCGCTGGAGTGTCCTTTCGGACATAGGACCCACCTTCCTACCAGAGAAGCCATGAGCCCAGAGATAGTCTTTCATCCAGGCTTTTTCATTGGACTTCATGGTGGCAGTGACCCCCTTTGCTTCCTCCCTCTGCTTCCTCTCCTTCATCTTGTCCCTAGCAGCTTTCTTCCTTTCCTTTTCCATTTGATCCTGCTCTTTGTTGTGGAGTAGCAGGATCATGTCATCATCATGTGGAGATAGTTCAGGAAGACTGAAGCCTCTTGAGATTAGGAATTTGATCCTATCCTCTCTCAGCTTCAAGGCTGCTTCCCTTTGCTCTTCTCCTTTCCTCTCCAAGGCCAACCTGGCTTCTTTTTCTTGCCTTAGCCTGGTTGACCTCTCCAAAGTCACCAACTCCTCTAGTGGTAGCAGGAGTACTTCCTCATTGGCAGCTCTTAGGCTGATGAGCTGGTCAATGAGTGTTGTCCTTCTCTTTGTGTTGATTTCTTCCTGATTGGTTGCAGCTACCTTAGAACTAGCAGCTAGCAGTTTCTCAGTAGGAAACCTACCTTTCTTCTTGAGCTTCTTAATCCTCTCCTCCTCCTGAAGCTCTTCCGCAGTCAATTTCCTTTTGCCTTTGTCTTTGGCCGAGCTTGACTGTGGTGGTTCTTGGATAGAGGGTTCAGATTGAGAGAGAAGTTTAGCTGGTGTTTGGGATGGAGGTACACTCGAAATGTCCTCCCTGCTCACCTCAGATGCTATTTCAGCAATTACATCTGTGATGGTCAGTTCCTCGGACATTTGGAACAAACCTTCCGCAACTTCTATCTCAGCTTCGGAAGACTTTTCTTGTTCTTCCGAGGCTTCAATCTCCACTTCGAAAGTTTTAGCCTGAGCTTCGAAAGAAGAGACTGCTGCAAGTTCTGTCCCATCAGTTTTAGTTGCTGGGCCATCAGTCCCCATTTCCCTTTTGAAGTTAATCTCAGGTTCCATGTGGACCTTAGGTTGACCAACTTCTTCCACAGTGGTAGATGGTGCAGTCAGTCTTTGAAGCTCCTCAGCCCCAAAATATATAAGTGTGGTGTCAGGGCTGGGCTGCTCTAAGGAGGATCTCAATACAAACTTTATGAAAAGTCTGTAGAGATCTTGAAGCATCTTTGAGTCAATCTCTAAAAAGGATTGAGATGACTCAGGTAGTGTGATGAGTTAGGAAGTAAAGGATTGGGTCTGTGGTTCCTCAAGTGTTTGTCTTTGAACTTTCTCCCCCTTTTTGGTAGCATCATCTTGAGAGCTAGATGAGCTAGAAGAAGAAGTCAGTGAGACCTGAACAGGTACATGCCTTAGAGACCTCTTTGTCTGTTTCTCAGCTAGTTTACCCTTGAGATGGTTAATCTCAAGTTGCTGAGTGGCAGTCCTTGATTCTAAGATCCTCACCTGTGATTCCAGGTTGGAGACCATAGAAAGCAAGTACTGAAGTGTTAGTTGCATACTTCCCTCATCTTCATGAGAAGAATCACGGGGAGATGAGATAACATACCTAGTATGCTCAGTCTCACCACCAGATATGGCTTCTTGGCACCCTGGATACCTTTGCTCAAAGTCATCTCTTTTAGAGATGTCCATGGGCAAAGTTGCCGTAGACTCAGTCCTAATGATGTTACCACTGTCCTGAGAGCTCAAAAAGAGACTGAGTAGTGGCAGCTGAGCCTACATGAGTCCCCTCCACATCAGTGGGACTCACCTCAGTAATTGGCTGCTGATAGGGGCTAGAGACAAGGGATCTCTCTTGGCACTGTTGATCTTTCAGAGGGTGTTGTAGATCAACTTCATGGCCATGGAGAGATGTAATCTCTTCATCAGTACGGAGTAAAAGGTCAGTGAATGATAGGGAAGTTAAACCTACTGACCCGGGACATAGATCAATGTCTACAGGCATTGAGCCTATGGTGGGGCTGTCCCTAGAAGGCTGCACAGGGGAGTGTAAAGACTCACCCTGTGGGCTTAACGCTTGGGGTTCGGGCTCTTGGGTTTGAGACTGAGGAGGCTCAAAACCCATATTGAGGTCAAATGTGAAGGATGGTGTGACCTCGGACTGAGTGGGAGCCCATGATTCCACTCTAGTCCTTTTGGTTTGAACTGTGGGAGCTTGTTCAATCAGAGTAGATTGAACAAGGGTTCGTTTGGGACGTCTCTGGTATGTAACTTTGATGGGTAAAGAAGGTTTTGTTGGTATTGTGGTGGAGGTTGCTGGTGTGGGTTCATCACCTGTGGGGGTAACAGGGATGTCACCAGGAGCTATGCGCTCAGTCATCTCTGGAGGTAATGGAGTGTACCTTCCAGTGAAGTTGATGAATATCTTCTTCAGTGTTTTGAAGATTGTAGGTCTCATTTGGGGAACAGTAAGAGCAGCTGCACAGACAAGCTTGCTCTGTTCCATCTCACAGTTGATTATATGTTGAATGAATCTGGGATACATGAAAAATGTATCCCTTCTCAGATTGCCGATTAGGTTGGTCAACACAAATCGTGAGTAGTTGAAGCGTAGACCTCTCACCAACCCATGAACTAGGCATCCTAGTTCATATGGGATTTGATCCCATCCCCCTGACTTGTTGGATAAGCAGTGAAGGACAATGTGCAGCAGGAACTTCCAATGGTAAGAGAAGTTGAACTTGTATACGGTTGACCTGCTGACATCTCCTCCATATCCCATTAGGACGTAAGTTCCATCCAAGTCTTCTTTGGGGAACTCAGTAGGAGCCCCATCATCATGAAGCTCGAGATGCTCCCTGATGAGTTGCTCTGTGATGACCAACTCCTGGCCACAAATGCGAGTTCTCAGTACTCAAACCCCATTCAGAACTGCAGTTTGACCGTTACTCCAGAATTCGGACATATGGTTGGAGTATACGGTGGGGTTAACTGTTAGTGCAGTGAGGTATGTGGATTCGGTAAGAAAGGTGATGATTTGGGTGAAGTCGGCATCTCTTGACGAATCAAGTAATGCGACTTGATTGTGCTGAGGGTTTAGCGCCATTGAAGAGAAGGTAAGCTTGAATTTGGGTGAAATTGCAGGTTTGACAGTGAAGGGAATAGTTAGGGCAGTAAATTTGTAAAAGAAGTTGAATTTCATCAGTCTGGATTATTTAAAGGGGATGAATTGTGGTAGTGACGGTAACAGGGTAACTGTTTTGGGGTTACTGTGGGTGGTATGGTGGTTTACAGCGGAGAAATGATAGTGGCGGCAAAGGATAATTTTAAATAATCTGACCATCATAAGCAAAATCTTTACTTTTTATAGAGTGGGGCCCAAAAGATATCCGTTACATAGTAAAACCTTTACTTCCGAATGTAAAACATTTCCGAAGGTAATTTGTCTTCCGAAGGCAATTTATCTTCCGAAGTAAGGCATTGCTTCCGAAGGTAAAATTGTCTTTCCAAATGGAGAGTTACATAAGCTTCGGAAGTAGATCTGATGTAAAATCAATCGCTTCTTTCGAGACCAAAAACTCTTCCGAAAAGAAAATTTCCATTTAGGAATTTGGCTTCAGAAGATATTCAAGAATATCTTCCGAGAGTTAATTCCTCTTCGGAAGGAATTTACACTTGGAATAATTTAAAGATCTTTTGTAACAGGGCTTAAATTGTATTGACACAAGACCTTACACATTTAAAAATCTTTTCAAAAGAGGTAGTTAATCAATGTTTATCATCCCAATAGCTGATATGAGATACTTAAATCTTTGTTCATCAAATGCCTTTATGAACAAATCAGCATATTTTTCATTTGAGTCAACTTTGATTAACTTGATTAAATTCTTCTCAAGAATATCTCTAATGAAATGATACCTGATATCAATGTGCTTTGTCGTGGAGTGCTTCAGCAGATTCTCAGTAATGGAGATAGCACTATTGTTGTCAATATGGATAGGAGTAGTCATGAAGTTGAATCCATAGTCTAACATCTGATTTTGAATCCATAGCAGTTGAGCACAGCAGCTAGCAGCAGCAATGTATTCAGCTTTAGCAGTTGATGTAAAGACACAGGATTGTTTCTTGCATTGCCATGAGATAATTCTTCCACCAAGAAATTGACATCCTCCTGATGTTGATTTCTTGTCAATGTTACAGCCACCATAGTCACTGTCAGAGTATCCATAGAGATTGAAATCACTATTTCTTGGATACCAGAGTCCTAGTTTAGGTGCTCCTTTGAGGTATCTGAGGATTCTCTTAACAGCAGCCAGGTGAGACACCTTGGGAGCAGCCTGATATCTTGCACAAATGCATGTAGCAAACATGATATCTGGTCTACTAGCAGTGGGAAACATCAGAGAACCAATGATTGCTCTATACTGATGTTGATCAGTATCCTCCCCCTCAAGGTCAGGGCAAAGATTATGTTTTTTGGGTATAGGTGTCTTGGCTGGTTTACAGTCCTTCATTTCAAATCTATCTAAGATGTCTGAGACATACTTAGATTGACTTATGAAGAACCCTTCCTTCATCTGTTTCACCTAAATTCCAAGGAAAAAGTCCATTTTTCCCATGGAACTCATTTCCAATTTCTGCTTCATAATGCTCTCAAAGTCCTTGCACATTTGGTCATTTGAAGAACCAAATATGATGTCATCAACATAGACTTGAACAAGCAATATGTCTTCTCCACTCTTTCTGATGAAAAGAGTCTTGTCAATGGTACCTCTGGTGTAGCCATTCTTCAGGAGAAACTGAGACAAGGTCTCATACCATAGCCTAGGTGCTTGGTGCAGCCCATATAGACCTTTATCCAGTTTGCACACATAGTTGGGGTGCTGTGGGTCTTCAAATCCTGGAGGTTGACATACATAGATTTCCCTATCTATATTTCCATATAGAAAAGCACACTTGACATCAAGTTGGTAGACTGTGAAGTTCTTGGATGCAGCATAAGCAAGGAAGATCCTAACTGCCTTAAGTCTTGCAACAGGTGCAAAGACATCAGTATAATCAATTCCTTCCTCCTGGGTGTACCCTTGAACTACTAGTCTTGCCTTGTTCTTGATAATCAATCCTCTATCATCTTTCTTGTTCCTGAACACCCATTTAATGCCTATGGGTACTTGACCAGACGGTAGTGGGTATAGATTCCAGAACTTTTGTCTTTTGAATTGAAGCAGCTCCTCCTGCATCGATTCAACCCAACTACTATCCTTTAAGGCATCTTCCACCTTCTTAGGTTCCATCTGAGACAAGAAGCATGAGTACAAGCAGACATTCCCATGATGAGTTTGCCCTCTTGTTCTCACACCCTCAGAGACATTCCCTATAATATTCTCAGTTGGATGAGTGTTGTGAATCCTAAGGCGAGGAATCACTTCCAGTTGCAAAGATAAGTCTAAGTTGGACATATTCTGATCAGGAACTGGATCACTCTCTCCAGCTGCTGTTTCAAAGTCATTCAATGAGGACTGATTGAATGATTGAGAAACATCATCAATGGTTGGTTGTGAAGTAGTATTAGCAGTTGCCTGTTCCTTCAGAATACTACTTCCCTCAACCTGGTGTTGTAATGGATCACCTGAAGAGCTCTGAGGTTGATCAAGTGATTCACTTGTTGAAGCTTCACTATTCCTGGAGATAGTTACACTATCAGATCTGTGAATGGTTGAAGCTTGTTGCCTTTCAGCTCTTAGAGAATTCAGAAGAGGTCTGGGAAGCTCAAATAGTTGATCTGCATCAGCATAAGCATCACCTTGAGCACCTGTTCCAGCTGAAACATTCTCACAAGATTGTTTAGAATAGTTTGGAAACAATTCTAAATCAAAGATATAATCAGGTCCATTCCCCCTAACATAAGGAGTGTGCTCATTAACAACTATATTGGATGACTCCTCAAATTGTTGATTCTTGATGTTGTATACTCTATAAGCTTTAGAGCTAGAAGAGTATCCAACAAAGATAGCATCATCTGACTTCTCAGCAAACTTTGCTAAGTTGTCCTTTGTGTTAAGTATGGTACACCTGCAGCCAAAGGACCTTAGAAAGCCAATGAATGGTGGCCTCTTGTTCCATAACTCATAAGGGGTTTTTCCATGGGGCTTTACTATAAGAACTCTGTTCTGCACATACCATGCAGTGCTGACTGCCTCTGCCTAGAATGTTAGAGGTAGCTTTGAATCAGCTAACATAGTCCGAGAAGCCTCAATAAGTGTCCTATTCCTCCTCTCAGCAACACCGTTTTGTTGAGGAGTTATGGGAGCACTATATTGTCTGGTAATCCCTTTTGAGTCACAGAATGAGTCAAGAACAAAGTTCTTAAACTCAGTCCCTTGATCACTTCTAATGATCTTAACCTTGTGATCAATTTTGATTTTCTATTTTAAGAATAAAAGATTTTAACCTTTTAGCAGTTTCATCTTTACTTCTTAAAAGAATACCCATGTAAATCTTGTAAAATCATCAACAATCACAAGGCAGTATGATTTTCTTTCAATGCTCATTATACTTATGGGTCCAAAGAGATCTATGTGCAATAAGTGTAATGGAGTACTGATAGAGTTAACACATTTGGATCTATGAGATGATCTGTGTTGTTTCCCTTTCAGGCATGCAACACAGTTATCTTTGCAGAAAAATTGCTTTTTAGGCAAACCATGTACCAAGTTATTTTTAGCCAATTTATTCATTGTTTTAAAATTCACATGACACATGCGTTTATGCCACAGTGTTGACTCATAACTATCAGCTTTGGAAAGAAAGCATGATACTTCACCCATAGGAGAAGCATTGTTCATATCCCGCTTGTACATATCCCCTTTTCTGGGAGATCTAAGAAGCACCAATTCCGGAGGAATTGTCATCCCTGGTTTGAGGATAATGCACTCATGTTCTGTGAAAAGCATTTGATGCTTTTGGTCACAGAATTGAGAAACACTTAACAGATTGTGTTCAAGTTGTTTGACAAAGTGAACTTTGTCAATGTTTATTCTGCCATTGGATATACTTCCTCTGCCAGAAATATATCCTCCGGCCTCACCTCCAAATTGGACAGGCCCTCCATCAAAGTTCTGGAATTGTTGAAGGAGAGATCTGTTCCCTATCATGTGCCTGGAGCATCCACTATCTACAATCCAGACATTGTTGTTCTTGTCAAATGGACGTCCCTGCACATAAGATGAGATGGTTAGTTTTGTTTGGAAGCCCAAGCCTTGCAGGTCTTGGGCTCTTCCAAATAGAGTGACATAATTGAACCAAAGGATATGCATTGGGGTTTGATAGAGGTCGTTGAAGAAGAGGTTTGGGCTGCAGCATCTTCCTTGATCTTCCAATCCATCCCTTGGTTAATCTTTGAGGATGAGCTTGTTGAAACTTTTGCATCTTCCTTGATCTTCCAATCCATCCCTTTCTTTTCGGAAGAAGCCTTCACCACCTTTTCTTCCGAAGTAGTCTTTTTCTGAGATGGTTTCAAGGGAGCCTTCTTGTTCTTCGGAACCTTAGAAGGTTTGGCTTCCGAAGCCATTTTCCCTTCGGAAGGAGTACTTTCTTCCGAAAGCAACTTGGCTTCCGAGACCAATTTTCCCTTTTTCATCATTTGGACCGTTTGAAGTGGTCCAACTGAGAAACCTTCTCTGACTCCTTCTCTTCTAACATTATTTGCATAATGTGTGCTTGCTGGATTGTAGTAAAAATCTTTAGCCATGTGGTTGTGCAGACCACACATTATGCATGCAATGTTAGCCTTCTGGGAACTAGTAGGTTGCTGTTTCCTGGATTTCTTCTCTTCATCAGCAACTTTCCCTTTCAACTTCTGATTCTTTGGTAGGATAGGAGTGCTGGTACTACACTCCTTTCCTGAATCAGAAGTACCTACCACTTGAAATCTGGCAGAAATGAAGACACCCTTTTGCTTTGGGTCAATCTTAAGCTTGGACTCTGCAACCTTCTTGGCAGTCCTTCTAGCAGCTTTAGCTCTGCTTCTTCTTTCCTTGGTGGTTAGGATTTGGTCTTCACAGGTGGAGATGGGTGTATCCTCCTGTTTCTCCCCTGTGGTGGCCATTATTTTTGCCTCATTCTCTAGTTCCAATGGAGAAGGGTCAGCAGTTGGAACCTATTGCTCTTCAGTACCACATCTATGTAGTCTAACAGACTCATAAGAGTGTGGTGGAGCTATTTCATTGGTTCCCAACCCTTCTTTGTTTTGATAAAACATTTTGAATTAGAGGATGATGCAAGAATAGTTTGGAAGCTTTGCTCAGCAATAGCTTGCTTCCTGGCCTGAGCCTCAGTAGTGACTAACTGGGCTTGAACTTCAGATAGTTTGGATATCAGATCTTTGATTTGAGTCTTATAGTTGGTATTTTCATGTTTTAAATGAGACATAGTTTTCTCTAACTCTTCAATTTTCATTTGATAGTCAGATTCAGCTCTCTTAAAATCAGATTTTAACACATTTAAAGACTCAACCTCAGATCTGATTTCTGAAATGTAATCCTTATAAAGTTTAACTTTAGCAATACAGGTAGCAGTACAAATATGTTCATATACCTGATCATCATCTGTTCCGGCCATGAGTGCTTGAGCGGGAGTCACATCCTGAACCATGAAGCTCCAGTCAACTTCTTGAGCCACAGTAGCTGTTTCAGTTGACTTCTCTTCATGCTTTCAAGCAGTGGGATGTGTGGAGGCCTGTGGGGTTCCCGGGTTGTTCTTGGGAGCCTTGCATTCCCTAGCAAAGTGACCAAGTTGGTTGCAGTTGTAACACTTTGCTTTGCTCTTATCAAACCCAAACTTGCTGTTGACTGGGTTTTGAAGGAATTGCCTTCCAGTTCTCTTGAAGAACTTCTTCGCTCTGTAAGTTAAAAGAGCCATCTGTTGGACAATTTCCACATACTCCACATCATCTGGACTGAAGCACTCAAGATCATCAAAGCAGTATTGAAAATCACCGGAGTGTCCACTTCCAGAGACAAAGGCACAACTATCCTGAAAGGAGTTATGTTGAACCTTTTGAGAGTTTGGAGTCTCAGGTAGATTAATGTAGGGTCCACTATGTGAGTTGTCAGGGTAACACAACAACTGATGTTGTGGTTCTATGATTTCCCTTTCAACCACATGAAGGGCTGAACTCAGTTGGTTATTGGAGTGACCAGATGAGTTCTGCATGTTCATCTCCATCTGGAATGCACTTAGGATACCATACAACTCTGTCAGAGTAAGAGTCTTAAGGTCCGAAGTTCTCTTGATTACAACACAGTAGTGTGTCCATGGTTTAGGAAGGGAAGACATGAACTTCCTAACTATGTCTCTATTCTCAAGAGCTACTCCAATATCCACCAGAGTATCTACTATCTCAACATACCTGAAGTATTGTTGAGTCAAGGTCTCACCAGCCTTGAAAGTAAAGTTCTCAAACTGCTGCTTCAAGAGATCCTTCTTGTTCTCTTGGGTTTCCTTGGATCCTTCATACATCAGCTTCAATGCTTCCCATAAATCTTTAGCAGTTTTGCACTTCTTGAAGCCTCTGTAGACGGAGTTGGGGAGAGCAGTTTGGAGAGAAGTCATAGCCCTTTGATCTAGCTCTATTCTCTTCCTATCTTCTTTTGAGTAATCATCAACATCTTTTGGAATGATGCGATTACCAGTGGTGGAAGTAGTGCTTGGTATGAAAAGACCATTGACAATGGAGTCCCACATCCTTGAATCTTGACACTTGCTGAAGCCTTCCATTTTGATACACCATGTGTCAAAGCCTTCAGGGGTGATCAGTGGGGACTTGGTCATAGTGCCAGTTTCCATATCAGCCTTGGAGAGAGCGGCCATTTGAGTGAGTGGTTTGTAGTGAGGAGTGAAAAACAGGTTGATTTGGATGGTAAGATCTCACAATCAAGAGCCTGGAGCTCTGATACCAATTGCAGGGTCGATTATGTGGTGGTCACTCAACAGATGGTTTTTCTCTCAAATTCACCTAGAATCAACACTCAGCAAAAGTCTATAAAGAGTTGATCACAATATAACAAGTAACTGTAAGTAAATGAACACAGGATGTAAATTTTCAAGGTACTTTTATATATTGCTTCTCAACTCAAAGGATTACAAGACTCTTTGACTCAAATCACTTATCTAATGAGTTACAAGGAGAAGATATATATAATACTACCTACAGCCGGATATACTTTGATACCAGCTGGAAACCTCTAACCAAACATCTATACTACAAGACTCTAGGTGAGGTATCTTAGACATTTTGCCTAAGAGTTGGTAGTCAGGACATGTCCCTGACTTACCCTTTTGTCACCAACAAAAGTTGGTAACATGTACTATCATAAAAAGGTGAACAGTAGAATAAAGTATGGTCAACAACATGGCTATTTGGGAAGATGCCATGCTGTATCAGAGGTCTGCAGCGGACTGTCAGGGACCATACTTATATCTACTAGACATAGCAATGTCTTCCGAAGGATAAAGTACTTCGGAAGAATAACTTCTTCCGAAGCCACTTATACTTCGGAAGACTGCTTCTTCCGAGGCTTGGAGTCTTCTTTGCCTTCGGAAGCAGACTTTGTCTTCAGCTCTTTCATCAGACTTTGTCTTCAGAGGCTCAGACTTTGTCTTCGGCTCTTTCATCAGATTTTGTCTTTGGAAGCTTTCAGACATTGTCTTCGGAAGATAGTCTTCAGCTGTTGGCTTCAGTTGTTGCCTTCAGTTGAGATCTTCAGCTGTTGTTCTTCAGACTCTCGAAAGATCTAATACTTAGCTTCGGAAGCCCTTGAATGTAGCACCAAAATGACTATGTGAAGTGGTTTTGGTTGCACCAGCCTTGTCATGACCCAACAATATTTCATATTAAATTCGACTTGTAACGTTCTAGAGTTGTCAGCGGAGATCGTGGAAATTTTTTTTAGAGGCACGGGGGCATGCTTCATGGGGCACGAACCCATGTTAGGCTTGTGAGGTCTTAGAAAAATTTAAAAAATCTAAAGAAGAACCTATGTATGGTGTCGTGTTTCAGTTTGTGGTCTTCGGCGGGATCCTTCCCCATACATAGTCTTCGTTGGAGCGGAGGTGTAATTCATTCGATAAGATCTTGGTTGGTCAATTGGTATACAGTTTCAAATGATGACCATTTACCTTTAAACTTACACTGTTGTGATTTCAATTTTGATGCCATCGCTCGAAAAACTTCTTTAATCATGTAAGGCCCAGACGAACGTGATTTCAGCTTTCCAGGAAACAAGTGTAAACGAGAGTTATACAGTAAGACACATTCTACCACATGAAACTGTTTATTATTCTTTAATCGAGGAATCATGACATTTACTTGTCTTTTGCCTGTAAACCCTGGTGTTCTTATACGCTTGTTCTCTCAGTTCCCCGAATTTGAGGATTTGTAGTAATCTATTTTTACCTGTAATTTTTTGGTCTAGGTTTGCTGCCTTGAGTGCCCAATATGCCTCGCCTTAAATTTCCATTGGTAGATGACTTGACTTCCCATAAACATGTTTAAGTGGTTTTATGCCGATGGGAGTCTTATAGGCTATTCGAAAAGCCCACAATGCATCATCTAGCTTGGTTGACCAATCCTTGTGATTTTGACCTACGGTTTTCTTGAGGATTCGTTTGATGCCTTCGGTTAGTGACTTCAGCTTGCCCATTTTCTTGTCGATGATAAGCAGTTGTAAAGCGATAGTGCACGCCATAACGAACAATTTCTATTTTGAGCTGGTTGTTAAAGAAATGTGTTCTTCGGTCACTAATTAAAACTTTAGGGATACCAAAATGAGAGAATAGTTTCTTATGAAATCTGACAACGTTTCTTGTATCGTTGGTAGGTAGGGCATGATCTTTGGCCTATTTTAAGACATAATCGATTGTTACCAAGATGTAACGATTTCCAAAGGACACCAAGAATGGACCCATGAAATCAATACTCTATATATCAAATATCTCACATACTTGAATGGGTTTCTGAGGCTCTCATCTTGTGTTGAGATATTGGTTGCTCTTTGACATGCATCAGAGGCGCATACCATGCTATGAGCATCTTTGAAGATCGTGGGCCAGTAGAATCCAGAGTCAAAGACTTTCATGGATGTTAGAGTTGCTCCATGGTGTCCTCCTATGGTCCCTTCATGACAGTGCTTTAGAATTTGTAGTACTTCTCTTCCGTATACGCATCTTCGAATAAGCTGATCCGCACCGATTCTAAACAGATACGGATCTTCCCAATAGTAATGCTTAATGTCAGCAAAGAATTTCTTCTTTTGCTTATAAGTCATTCCTTTAAGTAAGATTGAGGATTGGATATGCATAAGGAATTTGTGAGGAAAATTGTCGTTTATCTTGGATTCCTCAGATTATGAAGAATTTGAATCTTCAAGACGTGAGAGATGATTGACCGCTAGATTTTCCTCCCCTTTCTCATCACGAATTTCAATGTCAAATTCTTGAAGTAGAAGTATCCAACAAATCAGTCTTGATTTTGCATCTTTTTTGTTGAATAGATAATGAAGGGCTGCATGATCGGTGTAAATGATTGATTTTTAAAGGAATAGATACGAGCAGAATTTGTCAAACGCGAAAACTATCGTATAAACCTTTTTCTTGCTTATCTTTACGTTGGCTTAACACGGCTCCTACCGTGAAATCTCTTGCGTAACACATGAGTTAAAACGGTAGTGTCCAATCAGGGGAAACCATGATCGGAGCTATTACCAATCTCTCCTTTAGCAAATTGAATGCACTAATGCATTCGTCGGAGAATATGAATTGCGCATCTTTCTCGAGAAGATGTGTCATTGATCATGCGATTTTTGAGAAATCTTTGATGAAACGTTGGTAAAATCCCACATGACCTAGGAAGCTTCTGATTGCCTTCACGATAATAGGATGTGAAAGTTTGAAAATAGTGTCAAATTTTTCTTGATCGACCTCAAGCGCTGCTCAAGAGATTTAGTGTCCTAACACTATTCCTTCAGTAACCATGAAGTGACACTTTCCCCAATTCAACACAAGGTTAGAATCTTCACATCTAACCAACATCTTTTTTTAGATCTTCAAGACATTGTTCAAATAAGTTCCTAAACATGGAGAAGTCATCCAGAAAACTTTCATAGAATGTTTGATCATGTCATGAAAGACTGCTAGCATGCATCTTTGAAATGTAGCAAAGGCATTACATAATCCAAAAAGGGATTCACCGATAAGCAAATGTGCCATATGGACATGTCGTTTTCTCTTGATCTTCAGAAGCAATATGAATTTGGAAATAACATGAGAAACCATCAAGGAAAAAATAGAACATTTTTCTAGAAATCTCTCAAGCATTTGATCGATGAAGGGTAGAGGAAAATGATCTTTCCTTATGGCATCATTGAGTTTGCGATAGTCGATGCAAACTCTCTATCCTGTAACTGTACGAGTTGGAATAAGCCCATTATTCTCATTAATTACAACAGTCATTCCTCCTTTCTTTAGAACAACTTAGAAGGGACTGACCCAAGGCGAATAAGAAATAGGGTAAATGAAACCAGCATCTAGAAGTTTGATTACTTCTTTCTTCACAACCTATTCATGCTCAGATTTAATGTCTTTGAGGTTGAATGACGGTATGAAATTCTCCTCAATCAGTATTTTGTGAGTGCAAAAGGATGGATTGGTTCCCTTGATGTCCATGATTTTCATGCTATTGCTTGTTTATGTGCCTTAAGCATATTAAGTAACCTGTTCTTCCCATCATTTGATAAGGTGGATGAGATGATGACAGGAAGTTGAGACGTGTTTTCAAGAAAGGATTATTTGAGATGACATGAAAGTTCTTTTAGTTCTAAAACAAAAGGATCTTCGATAGATGGTTTAGCTTTAGGTTCTAGTTCTTATTCGATGATCTCGAATGCTTCTTGATAAGATGATGTTTCATCAACTTCTAGTTCTGAAATGATTTGATTTTCACAGATTGGTTCAGTTGTTTGGACTTCTATTAATTGATTGTTGCAAGCTTCATTTTCAAAGGATTCCCTTAAATGCAGCTTATGATTGAATAACAAACATCAATGTAATAGAGTGAGTCATCTTGATATTAAGGATGTTTCATGGATCATCCAATATCAAATATCACTTCCACCTCATCCACTCAAAGCGTAAGTCTGCAAGTGCAAATGTCAATGAAAGCTCAAGCGGTTGCTAAGAAGGGTCGACCTAGGATAATAGGAACATTCTTGTCCTTATCATGTCAAGAATCACAAAATCAACAGGATATATAAATTCATCAATTTTAACTAAAAGGTTTCCAACTATAACCCTCGGATATTGTGACATCCGTCACCAAAAGGTCCGTCATTTAACGTGGATTTCATTAACTTTTCCTCAGAACGTTCATTCCTCATTTTTATAAACTATTCGTGTGGATATCATACTTGCTTGGTTATCTTATATACTTGTGTTATCATTATTTGCATCGTTATCACCTAAAACGTATACAAGTATCGCCACCATCATCATTAAATATATTATGCTATATAATATTAACATCATTAATAACATCATTTTTAAGATACAAATATCATTAAATACATCCCTATCATTAAATAACAAGCCTATTCATGTCGTTTTCAACCGAAACAAATTTGGGAACTTGGGGGCTAGGGGCAGGGACCAAATGTGACATTTTACCAACATAGGGCTGGGTATAAATACCTATATACCAGCCCTACCCACCACATTCTTCTTCTTTTTCATCTTCTTCTTCTTCATCTTCTTCTTCTTCATCTTCTTCTTCTTCCACTTTCTCCTCATCCTAGCACCAAAACCGCCCCGTTTCGCCTAGTTTTCAGCGGTTAAACCTCAGCTACAGCTGAGACTACTCATTTCTAGCAGGTAGACGACCTTGGTTGTCCGTTTCTTGCCAGTTTTACTGCTGTGTTTTTAGGGTTCATGAGGTCGAGTGGGTGCGTGTGTTGCCCTTCTGCGTGTGCATCTTGTTTAGATATGTTAGATAAGTGTTTCTGGAAGTCCTTGTGGTGTGAAACTCATGCACAGAGCAGCCGGATGCTACTCTGCACTTTCAGCAGTCGCGAATCTGCTGTATTCGCGACTAAGTATGTCGTGCGACTGAACCGTGCGACTGGGTGTGTCGTGCGATTGAGTCCATGCGACTGAGTGTGTCGTACAATTGAGTCCATGCGATTGTGTGTGTCGTGCGATTGAGTCCATGCGATTATGTGTGTCGTGCAATTGAGTCCATGCGATTGTGTGTGTCACGCGATTGAGTCATGCGAATGAATATTGTCATGCGATTGTGTCCATGCAGATGAACGTGTGCGATTGTGCGTGTATCTCACGACTGAATGCCTATTCGCACGAATGAAGGTTCAATCGTACAAATGAAGCTAATTCGTACGAATGAAGGTTGATTCGTGCGTATGGGAGTTGAGTCGTGCGATTGGGTGCTGTGTGGTACGACTGAATGCTGAGTCGCACGAATGAAGGCTCAATCGTACGAATGAAGCTGATTTGTACAATTGAAGGTTGATTCGTGTGGATAGAGTGTTGAGTCATGCGTCTGATCCTGTCGTGCGATTAGAGTTGCTGTGTGTGATTTCCACTTGTGTGCGGTGTGTTTGTCGTGTGATGTCAAGGGGACATCGACGCGGTTGCCATTACTAATGACAATCTTCAAATTAACACTATCAAATTCACTGAAGTTAAACCAAATTGAATTAACTTAACATTTTACAACTAACAACAATCGATTTGTAACACTAATGCTTACTAAGTATTTCTCTAACAACAATGATAGTATTACACAAATATCATTGACAATGGCAACGTTCTGGTACTTGGATCTACATAAGATCCATTACATGGGTTTGTGTGTGTGTTATCCGTGACTGAACCGATACGACCCGACCCGACTGAACATTACTATTAATATTAGACACATTATTAATGCTTAACATAACTGGCAATAGGTGTTTGACCGTTCATTGCATACAACGTTTGGGAAGCTTTTAATCATACATACTTATCACTTAACAAGTGAGTTTTGTGGCCCGTTTTTATGCTTATACAATATTTCAACGTTTACAAACATGGGGGAAAAGTATGCTCACCCGTTTTCTATGCTGTACAACTTACATACAATTTACATACTTGGATTCAACGTGATACTGTTTTGTGAGTACTTATGTGATACATACATGACTTGCTGTGTGGTTCATTCTTACAACCATTTAATTACGGTGTTGGAACCGATGGATAGGTATTGGTAGTACTACTGGGTTGACACCCCCACCCTTGACAGACGGTTACTAGTTGGTACCATCACTTTGCTAGGAACGGGCCTTGGGTGAATATATTCTGACAAGTTGCTGTGTGTACGTCATTAGGTTTGGTTGTAAAAACTCATGGTTATGTGATTTTTCTTGCTTATAACTGTATGCACGGTATTCCACAAACAATTACGATACAACATCAATTACTGATTTACTATTTAAACCCGCGAAGCTCACCAATAATTTTGTTGACCGTTTTGAGCATATCTTTTCAGGTGATCATAATAACTGAAGATCTAGGTGTGCTGCCTTAGTGGAGACCCTAGGATGCATTTTTTAGACTATACATGCTTGACAAACATACATTTTGGAACTTCGTTGTAGTCTGATTTCAAACATCATACATTTTTGACACTTGTTCCCGGGTTATGGGAATTCATACAATGTCATCTTATTTGGTTATGTAATCATGGTTCATGTTATACTTATGGCTATGCTATCGTGATTATTGACTAAACACGACACAAGTCTCCATTTGTGTCGGGTGTCATCATGACACGCTTTATCATCAATTATATATACTTTGCATCTCTATTATTAACCATGTGTTATGACGATCCCGTCCCGCTCGCGCCCCCGTGTTTCCACTCTCAGCGGGGGTGTGAAAGACTGGTATCAGAGGCAGGTTATAGAGAATTAGGCAATTCACTTGACCTAGACTATATCCTAGGAACCTTCATATAGAATGCATGCTAGGATTGGCTTGCATCTGATATCACATGTATGTTCCTCTATGCTTGTTCATTATGATCATACTCTATACTTGTTCTTTATATCTATGTCTTGTTATCTAACCATCCTGAGGAAAGTACTATTACTCTTATTCTTTCCTCACGG
Organism: Flaveria linearis; assembly: GCA_024085815.1. NCBI lineage: Eukaryota > Viridiplantae > Streptophyta > Magnoliopsida > Asterales > Asteraceae > Flaveria > Flaveria linearis. The sequence continues at coordinate 55,674,655 of CM044007.1, read as the reverse complement.
GATGCCTTTTACTAGAATCTTCCACTCGTATGTGTGCCGCATTATACCATTAGGTCGGGATGCCCACCCTGAAGGGATCTTCATAGATCACGCGCAGCGTCGATCTCGGATAATAAATCCGGCCCTGAGATAGTTATGCCTGAAGTCCAGAAAGTATGAAGGATAGGCAACTTTTGTTATACTAATTGAGATTATGTGCTTGGAATCTATTTTTTAGGACGGACTCCTATTGGAACATTTTGGGTTTATGAACACGAGAACTTACATAATCGGTGCATGAGGAATGTTGTCAATACTGTGATGTTAGCCTGGGTAGGTGAAGCTAAGGGTGATCATGCAAGGCAAATTACCATTACAGCTGCACACGTAATTGCAATTTGCAGTGCATGTGAAGTCTGGCTAATCTTACCATGAGGTAACGATCATAGTTAGTACAACCCTTCTATTCTATACTAAGGACACTAGGATTATAATTCTAGTAATACCTTGTTAAGGATGATAAAACATTACTAACCTCTACTATTTCCTACGTCCTATCCTACTTAGAGCCTTCATGGTATTCCTATCATGACATTGGTTTTATTCTCCACGAAACATTCCTCCACTTAGCATTTCAGTAACTATGGAATTTATTTAATTGCTTAGAATGAAAGTGGACTTCAAAGAAATGTAGAGGAGTGATGAAACTCTCTACACATACATTATATTATCCATTGGGATGATGCTAAGGAAAATCGGATGTCATGTAGCCGGTTTAAGCATCATTCTCGGTATATCGTGGATGTGGTGGGAACGCTACGGGGAACCCTATATATAAGCATCACCGGTATACTAAGAATGTGCTTGAACTGAGCTACATGATGATCTTGATTGACTGGAGCATGAATTGTTGGAACTTGATGAGTGGAGTTATACGTGTATCTTAAAGTGACTAAAGTTTACATGTTTACTCCTTTTATGATTAGAAAATGGCGCCTCGAAGAGTCACCCACAACACAAATCGCGAGGGTGAGACCCCACGGGGCAGAGGTAGAGGTAGACCACCAAGAACAGGTGGTGGTCCCGCCAGCAACAATCAGGGAACTGAAAATGCCGATATAGCTGCTATGATTGCTCAGCAGCTAGCCGCACTGATTCCAATGATAGTGACTCAAGTGAGCGACACTCTTCTGAATCATAATCTCCACGGGGATAATGATACTAACAACGAGCATAACCAAGGAACAGGGGAAGATACTACGAATGATGGAACAGCTGGTAATGAAACTGTGGTTGTTAATACAAGACGGGGATGTTCCTACAAGGAATTCGTGGCCTGCAAACCCCGAGAATTTGATAGGAAAGGTGGGGCGATAGCCCTAACTAGGTGGCTTGAAAAGATGGAGGCAGTGATTGACATCAGTGAGTGCCTCGACAGTCAAAGAATTAAGTATGCCACGTGTTCACTATAGGGCAAGGCACTAACCTGGTGGAATACCCAGGTTCAAGCTAGAGGAAGAGAGTCCGCAATGCGGATGTCATGGGATGAGTTTAAGACATTGATTACTGAGGAGTACTGCCCCCTCAACGAAATGCATAAACTGGAGCATGAATTCTGGAATCATGCTATGGTGGGGGCTGGGCACGCAGCTTTTACTGATCGATTCCACGAACTGGCGAGGCTAGTTCCACATCTTGTGACCCCGGAGTCAAAGAGAATTGAGAGGTACATTTAGGGACTTGCGCCTCAAATCCGGGCAATGGTAACAGCAGCTGCTCCTCCAACGACCCAGAGCGCAATTCTGAAGGTTGGCGCCCTAACTGATGAGATTGTAAGAACAGGGGAATTGGGTAGGGGAGTAGAGAAGAGAAAGGAGGCTGAAGAAACGAGCCGGTTGACCGCCGGGAGGTTTGATAAGAGGGCCAAGACGACCCGAAATTTTGTGGTTGTAACTCAGGGCAAGAGAGAGTATGTTGGGCCACACCTCAAATGTGATAGGTGCAACTATAATCATCCCCCAGCAATGCCGTGTCGAGTGTGTCTGAACTGTAGACGCTAGGGGCATCAAGCGAGAGACTGCAGAGTGGCGCCGAATCTGGTGGCACCCGTCAACGCGGTTAACCCCACCGGGAATGCCAGGGCTTGTTATGAGTGTGGAGGCCTTGACCACTACCGAAACAAGTGCCCCAAACTAAATAGGGCACCGGGTCAACAAGGGAATAACCAACAGCAAGTGATGGCTATAGCTGGGAATCAAGGCCCGACTAATCAAGGGAATGCCGCTCGGGGACGTGCATTTGTCATCGGAGCTAACGATGCTCGTCAGGACCCGAATGTTGTTACGGGTACGTACTTGCTCAATCACCACTTCACATCTTTATTGTTTGATACTGGAGCAGACAATAGTTTTATATCTTCTAATTAGCTCGCATACTTGCCTTGAACCCTAGTAGACTATAAACTAGCTACTCGGTAGAAATGGCCAACGGTAGGACTGTACAGGCTGACGAGATTATTAGAAAATGCTCAATGATACTGGAAGACCATGCCTTCGATACAGACTTAATACCTTTTGAGCTGGGAAGTTTCAATGTGATTGTGGGAATGGATTGGTTGTCGAAACATGGAGCTGAGATTCTATGTCGGGAAAAAGTAGTAAGAATCCCCATGCCAGACGGGGAAATACTCAAAATTCAAGGGGAATGATCGGGGAGAACCCTAAAGCTTATTTCTTGCATGAAGACACGTCGATGTTTACGAAAGCAGTGTTACGCGTTTCTGGCCCATGTGGTGGAAAAGAAAGAAGAGGGCAACAAGTTGGTAGATATCCCTGTAGTACGAGACTATCCGGATGTATTCCCTGATGACTTTTCGGGTTGACCTCCTCCACGCCAAGTGGAATTTCATATAGAGTTGGTTCTCGGAGCTACGCCGGTAGCAAAAGCACCGCATCGATTGGCACCATCAGTAATGCAAGAGTTATCTAGCCAATTACAAGAACTATTGGAGAAGGGTTTTATTCGACCGAGTCACTCACCATGGGGAGCACCGGTATTATTTGTCAAAAAAAAAAGATGGGTCGTTCCGTATGTGTATCGATTATCGCAAGCTGAACAAATTGATCGTGAAGAACCGATATCCTCTTCACAGGATTGACGATCTGTTTTATCAGTTGTAAGGAGCTTCATATTTCCCCAAGATCGATCTTCGTTTTGGATATCATCAACTGAGGGTTTTCGAGGAGGACATACCGAAAACAGCGTTTAGGACTCGTTATGGGAACTACGAGTTCTTGGACATGACGTTCGGGTTGACTAACACGCCGGCTGTGTTTATGGACCTAATGAATCGGGTGTGTAAACCTCGAATAAGTTCATAATCGTGTTCATAGACGATATACTTATCTACTCCCGATCGAAAGAGGATCATGAAGAACACCTTCGGGCAATACTAGAGCTGTTACAGGAAGAGAAACTTTTCGTCAAGTTCTCGAAGTGTGAATTCTGGTTGCGATAAGTGAAGTTTTTGGGTCATGTGGTTAACGAAAATGGTATTCACGTAGATCCCGGAAAGATTTAAGTGGTGAAGAAATGGGATACACCCCAGACACCTTCAGAGATACGACAATTCTTAGGATTGGCCGGATACTATCATTGCTTCATCGTGAATTTTTCAAAGATCGCTCAACCATTAACTCTGTTGACTCAGAAAGACAAGAAGTTTGATTGGGGACATGCACAAGAGCAAGCGTTCCAAACACTGAAAGAAAAGTTGTGCAATGCACCAATATTGTCCCTCCCTGACAGAACCGATGATCTTGTGGTGTACTAAGATGCTTCACATCAAGGGTTGGGATGTGTGTTAATGCAAAGAGACAAGGTGATTGCCTACGCCTCACGACAACTTAAGGTGCACGAAAAGAACTATACAACTCATGATTTGGAGTTGGGCGCTGTAGTATTTGCACTTAAGATATAGAGGCACTATCTGTATGGAACCAAATGCATCATCTACACAGATCATAAGAGCCTTCAACATATCCTGGATCAGAAAGAACTTAACATGCGTCAGCGACGTTGGGTAGAGTTACTTAGTGACTACGATTGTGAAATCCGGTATCATCCGGGGAAAGCAAACGTGGTGGCTGATGCTTTAAGCCGCAAAGAACGCGTGAAACCACTACGTGCTCGAGCATTGGGATTGACCATTCAAACTAATCTAAAGGCCCCCAGATCGAAATTGCACAAAGTGAGGCATTGAAGGAAGAAAACCTTACGGGAGAAGAATTCCGAGGGTTGGATAAACAGATGAATTGCAAGGATGATGGTATACAGTACTTTATGGATCGTATATGGGTACCAAATTGGGAGATGTTCGTACCCTAATCATGTATGAAGAACACAAGACATGATATTCTGTTCATCCTGGTGCAGACAAGATGTACCACGATCTTAAGGATCTGTACTGGTGGCCAGGCATGAAGAAAGACATTGCTATGTATGTAAGCCGATGCTTGACGTGCTCGAAAGTTAAGGCTGAACACCAGAAACCATCGGGATTATTACAGCAACCTGAAATTCCCGAGTGGAAATGGGAGAATATAGCTATGGATTTCATTACCAAACTTCCTAGAACAAGTAGCAGGCATGACTCGATATGGGTTATAGTGGACCGTATGACGAAGTCAGCTCATTTCTTACCGATCTAAGAGGATTACAAAATGGATAAGTTGGTGAGATTGTACATAAAGGAACTTGTGACAAGGCACGGAGTGCCGGTGTCAATCATATCCGACCGTGACAGCCGATTTACTTCACGATTTTGGCAGACACTACAGAAAGCGATGGGCACTTGGCTAGATATGAGTACTGCCTATCACCCACAGACAGATGGCCAAAGTGAATGAACCATACAGACACTAGAAGACATGCTGAGGGCGTGTGTTATCAACTATGGTGGTAGTTGGGACACTCATCTACCGCTGATTGTGTTTTTTTACAACAACAACTATCACACAAGTATTGGATGCGCTCCATTTGAAGCATTGTACGGGAGGAAATGTAGATCACCAGTTTGTTGGGCTGAGATTGGTGAAAGTCAGCTGACATACCCATAGATCATTCAGGAAACAACCGATAAGATTTTACAAATAAAAGAAAGACTAAAAGCTGCCAGGGATCGCCAAAAGAGCTATGCCGACAACCGTCGGAAGCCTCTAGAATTCAATATTGGGGATCGGGTTTTACTCAAAGTCTCTCCTTGGAAAGGGATCGTTTGATTTGGAAAGAAAGGGAAGTTAGCCCCCAAGATACGTAGGACCATTCGAGATTACAGAGAGAATCGGTCTGATGGCTTACCGATTAAGGTTGCCACAGGAACTTAGCGGTGTGCATGATACTTTCCACGTTTCGAAGCTTAAGAAGTGTTTGGCTTACGAGTCCCTACAAGTACCAATTAAGGAAATCAAGATTGACAAAAAGCTTCATTTTATCGAAGAACCTATAGATGTCATCGACCGAAAGGTCAAACGATTGAGGTGCAGCAAGATACCGATTGTCCGTGTGAGATGGAACTCCAAACGAGGACCAGCATTCACATGGGAATGGGTGGATCATATGAAACACAAATATCCACACCTATTCGAGGATAACACTCTTGGATTTAACAACAGTTGAATTTCGGGACGAAATTCTCTCAATTGGGGGATTTGTGACATCCGTCACCAAAAGGTGCCATCATTTAACGTGGATTTCATTAACTTTTCCTTAGAACGTTCATTCCTCATTTTTATAAACTATTCGTGTGGATATCATACTTGCTTGGTTATCTTATACACTTGTGTTATCATTATTTCCATCGTTATCACCTAAAACTTATACAAGTATCGCCACCGTCATCATTAAATATATTATGCTATATAATATTAACCTCATTAATAACATCATTTTTAAGATACAAATATCATTAAATACATCCCTATCATTAATATAACAAGCCTATTCACGTCGTTTTCAACCGAAACAAATTTGGGATCTCGGGGGCTAGGTGCAGGGACCAAATGTGACATTTTGCCAAACTAGGGCAAGGTATAAATACCCATATACCAGCCCTAGCCACCACATTCTACTTCTTCTTCACCTTCTTCTTCTTCCACTTTCTCCTCATCCTAGCACCAAAACCACCCCATTTCGTCTAGTTTTCAGCGGTTAAACCTCGGCTATAGCTGAGACTACTCATTTCTAGCAGGTAGACGACCTTGGTTGTCCGTTTCTTGTTTATTTTACTGCTGCGTTTTTAGGGTTTCGGGTGCTCGGGTTCAACCCGAGCACATGAGGTCGAGTGGGTGCGTGCGTTGCCCTTCTGCGTGTGCATCTTGTTTAGATATGTTAGATAAGTGTTTCTGGAAGTCCTTGTGGTGTGAAACTCATGCACGGAGCAGCCGGATGCTGCTCTGCACTTTCGGCAGTCGCGAATCTACTGTATTTGGGCTGAGTCTGTCGTGCAACTGAACCGCGCGACTGGGTGTGTCGTGCGATTGAGTCCATGCGACTGAGTGTGTCGTACGATTGAGTCCATGCGATTATGTGTGTAGTGCGATTGAGTCCATGCGACTGAGTGTGTCGTACGATTGAGTCCATGCGATTGTGTGTGTCGTGCGATTGAGTCCATGCGATTATGTGTGTCGTGCAATTGAGTCCATGCGATTGTGTGTGTGATGCGATTGAGTCATGCGAATGAATATTGTCATACGATTGAGACCATGCGGATGAATGTGTGTGATTGTGCGTGTATCGCACGACTGAATGCCTAGTCGCACGAATGAAGGTTCAATCGTACGAATGAAGCTAATTCGTACGAATGAAGGTTGATTCGTGCGTATGGGAGTTGAGTCGTGTGATTTGGTGCTATGTGTTACGACTGAATGCTGAGTCACACGAATGAGGGCTCAATCGTACGAATGAAGCTGATTTGTATGATTGAAGGTTGATTCGTGCGGATGGAGTGTTGAGTCGTGCATTTGGTCCTGTCATGCGATTGGAGTTGCTGTGTGTGATTTCCCCTTGTGTGCGGTGTGTTTATCGTGTGATGTTAAGGTGACATCGACACGGTTGCCATTGCTAATGACAATCTTCAAATTAACACTATCAAATTCACTGAAGTTAAACCAAATTGAATTAACTTAACATTTTACAACTAACAACAATCAATTTGTAACATTAATGCTTACTAAGTATTTCTCTAACAACAATGATACTTTTACACAAATATCATCGACAATGGCAACGTTCTGGTACTTGGATCTACATAAGATCCATTGCATAGGTTTGTCTGTGTGTTACCCGCGACTGAACCGATACGACCCGACCCGACTGAACATTGCTATTAACATTAGACGCATTATTAATGCTTAACATAACTGTCAATAGGTGTTTGACCGTTCATTGCATACAACGTTTGGGAAGTTTTTAATCATACATACTTATCACTTAACAAGTGAGTTTTGTGGCCCCTTTTTATGCTTATACAATATTTCAACGTTTACAAACATGGGCGAAAAGTATGCTCACCCGTTTTCTATGCTGTACAACTTACATACAATTTACATACTTGGAATCAACGTGATACTGTTTTGTGAGTACTTATCTGATACATACATGAGTTGCTGTGTGGTTCTTTCTTACAACCATTTAATTACGGTGTTGGAACCGATGCATAGGTATTGGTAGTACTACTGGGTTGACACCCCCACCCTTGACAGACGGTTACTAGTGTGTGCTTACAACGCGTGTATGCAAGACTTAATGGAACAAACGGAGTTTGGTAACGGAAAATTACCGGATGTCGCGTTATCCCCATGTTGAAAGAATTTTCGTCCCGAAAATTGCGTTACATGGTGAGAGTGTTCCATCACTGGTCTACTGCATTGGCACACAGAAACTGAAATCGAGTGAGTTTTGGATGAGTTGTCACATCATCCCCATGTTGAAAGAAATTTCGTCCCGAAATTTAAATCAATACCTTTGTCTGCAGGCATCGTCTCGAATAGCTGAGGATACTTAAGCTTCATTTGATCTTCACGTTCCCATGTGAATTCCGGTCCACGTCGCGAGTTCCAACGAATTTTAACAATGGGTATCTTGCTCTGCTTAAGTGTTTTCACCTCACGATCCATCATCTCGACTGGTTCTTCGATAAAGCGTAATTGTTCATCCACTTGAACATCCTCTAGTGGTACAATTAGTGTCTCGTCTGATAGACACTTTTTTAGGTTTGAAACGTGAAACACATCGTGGACTCCACTCAGTGAATCAGGTAAGGCTAGCCGATAGGCCACTGGACCTATTCGTTCCAATATCTCAAATGGTCCAACATACCTTGGATCTAGCTTTCGTCGCTTGCGAAACCGAACTACGCCTTTCCATGGTGAGACTTTCAATAAAACCTTGTCGCCAATTTGAAACTCTAGAGGTTTCCGTCTCTTGCAGCATAACTTTTCTGTCTATCTCGCGTTGCAGCCATACAGTTCCTTATCTGCACAATCTTCTCAGTTGTTTCACGAATTAGCTCGGGACCCGTTAGTTGACTATCACCGATTTCATCCCGGCAAACCGGTGATCTGCATTTTCTCCCATACAAGGCTTCGAAAGGTGCTGCATCTATGATAGTGTGGTAACTGTTATTATAGGAGAATTCCACCAATGGCAGGTGAACTTCCCAGTTGTTCCCGAAATCAATCACACAAGCACGAAGCATATCCTCCAAAGTCTGTATGGTACGCTCACTCTGGCCGTCAGTTTGTGGGTGATAAGCAGTACACATATCCAATCCTGTACCCAGAGATTTTTGTAGTGATTGCCAGAAGTGTGACGTGAAACGAGCATCGCGGTCAGAAATAATCGAGATCGATACACCGTGTCTCCAAACAATTTCCTTTAGATACAGTCGGGTTAATTTCTCCATCCTATCTGTTTCCTTAATTGCAAGGAAGTGAGCAGACTTTGTCAACCGATCCACAATAACCCATATTGTGTCACAACCAGTATTAGTTCGGGGTAACTTAGTGATAAAATCCATGGAGATTTGTTCCCATTTCCACATTGGTATCTCGGGTTGTTGTAACAGTCCTGATGGTTTTTGGTACTCCACCATTACCTTCGAGCAGGTCAAACACTTGCTCACATACGTAGCTACATCCGCCTTCATATTAGGCCACCAATAGTGTGCCTTTAGGTCGTCATACATCTTGTCAGATCCAGGATGTATGGAGTATTTAGACTTGTGTGCCTCACTCATAACTAAATCCCTCAGATTTCCATAGACAGGCACCCAAAGTCTATCCATGAAGTACTGAATTCCATCCTTTTTCACCACTAGTTGTTTATCCATTCCCCGTAATGACTCAGAACCAATATTTTCCTCTTTCAAGGCTTCCATGTGTGCTTCCTTAACCTGTTCAGGCAGATGGGTGCTGATTCTAAGCTATAAGGCTCACACCCGCCTGGGTTTAACTGTTTCTTTTCGGCTTAAGGCATCGGTAACTACATCCGCCTTTCCAGGATGGTACTTGATAGCGCAATCATAATCATTCAGAAGTTCCACCTAACGTCGTTGCCTGATATTCAACTCCTTTTGCTCAAAGATGTGCTGAAGACTCTTGTGATCAGTGTAGATAGTGCATTTGGTACCGTACAAGTAATGTCTCCAAATCTTTAAGGCAAAAACCACTGCACCCAATTCCAAGTCATGGGTGGTATAGTTCTTCTCGTGAACCTTCCGTTGTCATGAGGCGTAAGCTATCACTTTGTCGCGTTGCATCAGGACACAACCCAATCCTTTAATGGATGCGTCACAATACACCACGAAATCATCTGTTCCCTCTGGCAGTGCCAATATTGGTGCACTACAGAGTTTCTATTTTAGTAGCTGAAAACTGCCTCTTGACTTTCTCCCCATTTGTATGCCGTTCCTTTGTGGGTCAAGGCTGTGAGAGGTTGTGCAATCTTAGAGAATCCCTCTATGAATCGTTGGTAATACCCTGCTAACCCCAAAAATTGCCTTATCTTGCTCGGTGTTTTGGGTATAGCGCAATTCTTTATCTCTACAATCTTGGCAGGATCAACATGTATTCCCTTCTCATTCATAATATGACCTAGGAATTGCACTTCTCGTATCCAAAAATCACACTTGGAGAATTTAGCGTACAGTTGCTCCTTCAACAATTCCAAGATCAATCGTAAGTGCTCTTCATGATCCTCCTTGGTCTTAGAGTATATCAGTATATCATCGATAAACACGATGACGAGCTGATCAAGATAGGATTTGCACACGCGATTCATGAGGTCTATGAACACCGTAGGTGCATTAGTCAACCCAAAAGGCATGACCAAGAACTCGTAATGACCATAACGAGTACGAAACGTGGTTTTCGAAATGTCTTCTTCACGGACTCTAAGTTGATGATATCCAGACCTCAAGTCGATCTTCGAATAATAACTTGATCCCTGAGGCTGATCAAACAAATCGTCGATACGAGGTAGTGGGTATCGGTTCTTGACTGTGACTTTGTTTAACTCCCTATAATCGATGCACAATCGAAACGTGCCATCTTTCTTCTTAACAAAAAGGACAGGGGCTCCCCAAGGTGATGTGCTAGGTCGAATAAAGCCCTTATCTAAAAGCTCCTGAAGTTGTGATGTCAACTCTTGTAATTCGCTCGGTGCTAATCGATAAGGTGCTCTAACAATCGGGGCTGCACCGGGAGTCAGTTCAATTTGGAATTCTACTTAGAAATTAGGTGGTAGTCCAGGAAGATCCTCTGGAAACACCTCCGGAAAGTCTCGTACCACAGGTATGTCCTCCATTCTCCTTTTCTCCGGTTGCTTATCGGTGACGAGTGCCAGAATAGCCAAACGACCTTTTCGCAACAACTTTTGTGCTTTCATGCAAGAGATAATGCCTATCACTGCACCACTCCTATTGCCTCTGACTGTAAGGATTTCGTCACCAACAGGGATTCGTATGATTTTTTCGTGACATATGACTTCCGCTTGCTTATTAGAGAGCAAATCCATGCCTACCACCACATCAAAACTTCCCAGTGTAACAGGCATAAGATCTATAGCGAAAGTATGACCAGCGAGCTCTATCTTACAATCTATAAAGATATGTGTTACATGGATCTGTTTACCGTCGGCCATTTCTACGGTGTATTTGGATTCTAAGGCAGAAGGAATATCACTTAGAAGACTACAGAATTTTACGGATATGAAACTCCTATCGGCTCCAGTATCAAACAGTACTGTAGCGAAACATCCATTGACTGAAAACCTACCAGTAACAGTTGTAGGGTCATTTAGAGCCTCACCTGAGCCAATGACGAAGTCTCTCCCTTTGGCTCCATTATTGTTACCACCATTTCCATTACCGTTGCCATCATTGGTGTTGTTGCCTTGGTTGTCGTTATTTTGGCCATTGCCATTACCATTCATCCTCAGCTGCGGGCAGTTTCGCCTGTATTGTCCTTCTTTCCCACACTCAAAACAACCCTTGGGGGTCTCCTGAGGTTGCTGTGGCTTCTTCACCAACTCACCACAGCAATCCTTGGCTAAGTGTCCCATTTTACCGCAGCGCTGACATTTGAAATTGTCACATCTTCCCATATGATGATAGTTACACCGTGCGCACCTCGGTTGTTTACCACCATAACTGCTTGGTCCTTGGTTATTTGAAGCCGACTGGTTAAAGTTGCAGTTGTTATCGAACCTTCGTTGTTGTTGCTGAACCGGTTGTTGCTGCTGAGGTTGTTGTTGACCGCTGGATGATGAGGATTTGTTGTTGTTGTTGGAAGCATCACATTTCATCTTGTTATCGCGCACGCTCGCCACAGTGCCCCGTTTCGGTAACCGTCCTTGCTCCACTGCTTCGTCGGTCAGTTTGTGGGCTAAGCGAATTGCTTGCTGAATTGTAGCTGGGTTGGAGGAAGTCACCATACTCCGAATCTCGGGGCACCAATCCCCGAATGTAGTGCTCCACCCGCTTGTGCATCTCGTTTACCATTCCTGGGCATAGGGTGGCCAGTTCATGAGCTCAAGTGGTATAAGCCTCAATTTCTGAACCTTGCATTTTCAGTTGCCAGAATTCCATTTCTAGCTTTTGCATTTCACTTTGAGGACAGTACTCCTCAGTCATCATTTGCTTGAATTCATCCCAGGGAAGCTCATTTGCCATAGCTTGCCCAAGCATTTGTACCTGTGCATTCCACCAGGACAACGCGACACCTTCCAGAGTTCCAGTAGCGTATTTCACCTGGTCGACAGGTGGGCAGTTGCACTTGGAGAAAACGGATTCCGTCTTCTCGAACCAACGTACTAGCCCTACAGCTCCCTCAGTACCGCTGTAGGTGTGTGGCTTACAGTCCATAAAGGACTTATAAGTACACACGGGTGGTCCTGTTTTAACACGATTATCATTGATCAGATATCCTATACGATTAACTATGGCATTGGATTTAACTTCCTATTACCTTTTACCTGCTGGCTGTCCCACTTGGGCAGCAGCTATCGCTGCCTAAACTTGTTCATTTATCCGGGCAGCTAGTTCAGCAGGGGTTATGTTGATAGTACCGCCGCCTTGATCACCGGCGCCACGTCCACGTCCGCGCCCACGCCCTCGACCACGTCCATGTCCTCGGGCGTCCATTTGCTTTCACTTTACATTCACAAATACAATAATGAGTAACATCAAACATATTTATCTCATTGAAGTATAGTAAACAATAAGAAAGTAATGAATCATCACATCTACAACATTCATAACAAAAATGATAACTGAGATAAATAAATTGTAAATAAGTCACAATGTATTCACCAATGTCAAAATTTAAGTTTCTAGTTCAGGTGGGGAAACAACCCTTCCCACATAGGTTTCAAAAGAAAGAAATGCTACATAGTCCAAGTCATTTAAAGAAAATAAAATCAATCAACGATATCCGACCCGCCACTGTCATCTTCCATCTCTACGGGTTATTCTTCAGGTTCCTCTTCGTGTTCCTGGGGGGCCTCTACAGGAGCAGGAGCTAGGGCGATCTGAAGTGCTGCCAACTGGGCTTCTAAGGTAGCAATCCTATTGTTGGCTACTTCGTCGCGCTGTTCTCGAGCAGTCACGCGTCCACTAAGTGTCTGATAACCATCCCGCATGTGGTAACATCCCTCCAAGGTCTTACCATGTTGTTCCTCAAGTGTACCCAGCTGGTGTCGTAGTTTGTACACCTCGTGCTGTAGTGTACAAACGTCACACGTGAGTCGCCTGACTCGGTGCTGCTCCGTATCCAGTGCTGCCACCGACGTAGCAATCACTTGCTCGTTGGACTGCACCGTCCACGGGAGTGAAGGTAATGGTTGTTCGGTGTTGGTTCTACTTTTAGGTCTCGGAGTAGGTACACGTTCCCTATACATAATATGGTCCATGAACTCAGGATAAAAACCCCAGTCTCGTGGAGGGTCACGCTCCATTAGGGCAAAAGGTTGATCCTAGTCAAACTCTCCTTGTGGATAGTCTAAGCGAGGCCAGTCACGTCCATTGTCGGGTACAGGTCCAGGAGGTGGGGACTCTAATCGGGTAGGTGATGCTGGTTGCTTACCAGGAGCTCTGGATGATGATGCCATGCTACAGAGAGTGTGGTGTGTATGCCAATGAGTATACATTAGAGAAATCAAGAACAAGTAACTAACTAACTGTGTGCGGTTATAGTCTAGTGTGTATGCAACCTAGTTCTCTATAACCAATGGCTCTGATACCAATCTGTCACACCCTCAAAATCCACATGCAGAGTTTTACCGTGAGGCGTGTGAACAAACCAGGATCACAGTCAATAGTTACTCGGAACGACTCTATATGCCAACTTTTAAAATAAAACAAACCAAAGTTCAAACTTTAAAACCATGCGGAAGCGTATTGTAAATAAGACAAACCCAAAATATAAAAATGTATAATATGGCAAAACATGCGCCAACCAATTGTTTAAAACCCAAAATGTAAAGACAAGTAAATATGTTTATAGTTTAAGTCTCAGAATGCATGCTTGACCCGTGCTGTGCTCCTATTGGCAAGCTGAGTTATCGACCTGAGAATAGCATACTAAAACGTCAACACAATGGTTGGTGAGTTCAAGAGTTTGCGTTTAAACATAAATAGTTTAACAGTTGTGATATATATAAGCATGTGCATTGTAACAGCTCGCTAGTCCATTAACAACAAATATTAATTCATAGTGATTTCGCAATTAAAGCTGACTGTGATAGTTTTTGCCTCCTGCCACGACTTACCATGTCGTGACAAATGTTCATAGGACAAATTGCACCCGGTTGACCTCGAGTCACACGGGTGGGGCTCGTCAGACCTAGTAGTAGTACCCAAGTTTCCCGCTATTCAATATTAACAATTCGAAAGTGTGAGGACTTTATCATGGTAACCAACACTATATTAATATTATACACATCTTAAGTATATAAAGCGTTAGTAAAGTTACCAGTATGCTATCTCCCCAAAAGTGGTTAAGTAAACAGTGGGGCATGAACTCACCTGATACGCATGATAGATATCTAAGGCTTAACATGACAAGAACAAGTGGAAAGACAACCTTCAAAGGTTACCTAGAACCACAAGTACATAAGTACATGTACACAGAAATCCCAAGAAAACTCTAAGTGCTTTACAATCAAAGAACTCAAGGTTTATAAAGACAACATACATGTGACCTAGTTGACCCCGTTTGACCTGTTGGTGACATTATGTGTTGTAAACCATTTAAACAGACATGAGCATATATCAGTGTATCCATAATACAACTAGTGTACCATATAAAGGTCAAACCATGCATGACCTACTCATATGACCTATAACCATGAATTAGCATATACAGGCCAAAACAGATAATTTACCAATTAATCATCCATATCAACCACAACACATTCACCATGTCCATTACATGCAACATACATCAAGATGATTTATTTCCAGTCCCAAACATGATGTCCTAGTTACTAATCAATCATTCAATACCATACATGATCATCAAAGTACATAAACTACACATAACCAAATAGACATTCCGTGCAACCTGATTAACAGGTTCTATCACGTTAGGCGTCCACAACAAACATTCTAGCATGATCCTAATGCCATGAACATGTCCAATTCCCAATATCCAAGGTTCATCCAAAATAAAGTTTCCCTTTTGGGAAAGTACATCCCAAATTCTACTAAACACCCAATGTATCCATAATTCATCAATAATATACTATTTCAAGTTCATAACAACATCTAAACATGATCAACAACCTCCAACTATCAGAATTCAACAATCATCATAGATAAAAGTTTCTACTTTTGGCAAGATATGAACAACAACATTCATTCCAAGATTTCTAGCATTCATATCAACAATCTATCACCTAATTAACATCATAAACACATCCATAACATCACTACGTTAACAATTCCACATTACATGCCAAATAAAGTTACTATTATTAGTAACCCATGAACAAAGCTCCCAATTCATCAATTTCTTGCGAGATTCATGTATTGTAGCATTCTTACTATCTAATTAACATCTCAACAACATCAAACAACTATCAATTCAACATGATCAACATGAAATTCGAAATTAGGGTTCATCTTCATCAAAAAGTATGAACAACCAATCAAAAGCGTAGTTTTCTTGCATAATCAACGTTATCTAACATGTATACAACCTAACTAACATATTAACATCAACAATTGATCAAAATTCAGCCTCATGAACACCCAATTCGCAGCTAGGGTTTCGGTCAACTTGAGAATCCAACAAAAACATAAACAGCTTGAGAATCCAACAAAAACATAAAAAAACTAACCTTCTAAACGTGTAATGGCTTGGAATTGAAGGTTCTAACTTGTTCAATTGCTTGTACTTGATCAAATCCGTGGGTTCTTGGCTTGTATTTGACGAAAATCGTAGGTTTGAGGGGAGGAATGGGTGTTTGCGGCCGATGGGGTGTGGGTGGGGGGTTTAGGGTTATTTTGTTTAATTAATTTTTACTAATTACCCCTTTAACCCTTGTATTTATCATTTTTGTAAAAAGTAAGCTTTAAACCCCTTTTTAAAAGTGTTTTTAACCATAGAATAAATATATAAAATAATAATAACAATTATATATTTTATCTTTATAAAACACACAACATACGAATTAACACACGCGTTTCCACGTTACGCGATAAAATTCATCGTTAACATTTAAATCGCGTAAACACATAAGCATAACACAATAATCATCCAATCCACTAGATTATTATTAATTTAACATTATTAATTATTATTAGGTCACCAACGTTACACGACAGCTAGTGTGTGCTTACGACGCGTGTGCGCAAGACTTAACGGAACAAACGGAGTTTGGTAACGGAAAATTACCGGATGTCACATTATCCCCATGTTGAAAGAATTTTCATCCCGAAAATTGCGTTACATGGTGAGAGTGTTCCATCACTGGCCTACTGCATTGGCACACAGAAATTGAAATTGAGTGACTTTTGGATGAGTTGTCACATCATCCCCATGTTGAAGGAAATTTCGTCCCGAAATTTAAATCAATACCTTTGTTTGCAGGCATCGTCTCGAATAGCTGAGGATACTTAAGCTTCATTTGATCTTCACGTTCCCATGTAAGGCCCCATTCCCAGGCACCTCACAGTTGGTCATTCATCGCACTTCAACATATAATTTACATATACTCAGTAAAATAACGCAGCGGAATTGATAAGAAGTACATTCTCATTTCATCATAAAAGCCTTTACAATTCATTGCATTGTTGATTCGAATACAAAATACAAGCTTTCTCTACATTGCCTAACTTTACTATGATTGTTGCGGAAGCATATAAAACTAAGGATTTCTTAGGAAATCCCGTTTATCTGAATCCTCAACAAACACAGGGTCATATACAGTGACCTCTAGTATAGAAACATTAAAATTTCATCATAAAGAAGATTCCTTAAGTAATCCCGTTTATCGGGATCCTCAAGGAACACTTGCACGCAACATAATGCGTGGCAACATTATCAAAAGGAGAATGCCATCCCAAAAGAGTTGAGTAGCTGCCTTGTGCCATCCACAGCAACACTACCTGTCATCTGGAAACACATAAAAAGTCAGTGTTGCTGAGTGAGTTCTAGTTTTAAAATAAAACATACTTTTCCTTCATTAAAACCGTTCTTACCTGCATGCGATCACACAACATACGTACACGTAGATAATATTATTATTATATTCATCATTCATTCATTAGCTTTCATTCGTGTACCGTTCATCGTTAACTTTCACGTTCGTTCATAACTCTTTCTTTCGTTCATACATTTCTTACCTTCGTTCATACATTCTTTACGTTCCTTTATTCGTTCTTTACATTCGGTGACATGTACCATACCCTGAACATCGTACAATACTGCTGGTGCTGGACCTGTGGTAATCAACCACGAACGTTGTGCACTACTGCTGATCCAGTCACCCAGGGTAGGTACATGCACCATTTATCTTTCCACTTTCCTTCTGGATCAATGCCATATGCTATACCCCGATCATTGTGCTCTACTGCGGGTGTTGGACCTGTGATGATCAATCACGAATGTTGTGCACTACTGCTGATCCAGTCACCTAGGGTAAGCGGCAAGGATCCCATACATACATATGGTCAATCATAAAGACTGACCCCAATGTGCATCCTTCGGGGTAGCTAACCCGCACACCGTTGAGCTAACACCTGCCAGGGGTGTGCACCTCCAGTCGCATGACCTGTCGTGCGACTAAATCCCCAATCGTGCGACTGAGCTTCAGTTGTGCGATTGAATGTCAGTCGTTCCTCAGTCGTGCGATTGGCCCTTCAGTCGCCTAGCCCCAACTGGGCAGCGACTGGAATTCATCCCGAACAGCAGCCGCGACCTACGGCCTTCAAATTCCTCTAGACTCATTTCCATCCCAAATTAGCCCTCCTAAACCTCAGGGATTCATACTAGGACATCATACAAGCATATGCAAGTCCTAAATCATACCTTAAACACATTACTCAAGATTTCACCCAAATGGGTCAAACATACACTTTTTCAAAAAACGGGTTTATATGTGTCCCAGCCCCAAAATCATATGAAAACAAGTAACTAAGGGGTCCTAGAACTCACATAATCAAGGAGAAGATGAAGAGCTTCATTTGGACTAGTCACTCGACAAATCTCGAGCCCGAATCACCACTTTCTCTCTTTCTTTCTCTTCTTTCTTTGCTCTCTCTCTCTGCTCTTCCTCCCGTCTGAAGTGTGTAAGTGTGGGGAGGGGAGAGTGTTGCCCCTCCTTTATAGCTACCGCTTAGTCTCCTGAGGTCCAGGCGACTAGACCTTCAGTCACATGAACACCATGCGACTGGACCTCCAGTCGTATGAGTTCCATGTGGTTGAACCTTTAGTCGTTCGAGCATCATTCCAGTAGACCTCCAGTCGCATGATTTCCATGCGACTGAGCCTCCAGTCGCATGACACTCCAAAAGTCAAACTTCCAGGTGTTACAAGTCCACCCCCTTATTTAGGTTTCGTCCTCGAAACCTGTTATTCGTCGAACAATCGTGGGTAACGCTGCCTCATTTCTTCTTCAGTTTCCCACGTTGACTCGGATCCCTTCCTGTGCCGCCACTGTACACGCACAAGAGGAACCGCTTTATTTCTCAGCCTTTTCTCCTTTCGATCGATGATCGCCACTGGTTGCTCCACATAGTTGAGCCGTTCGTCTACCTCAATATCCCCCAGTGGGACGATCATATCCTTGTCCGCCAAACACTTCCTCAGATGAGATACGTGGAAGGTCGGGTGAATTCCACTTAACTCATATGGTAGATCCAACCTATAGGCCACCTCTCCTACTCAATAAATGATTCAGAAAGGGCCTATATACCTCGGGCTCAACTTGCCCCTCTTTCTGAACCGAAAGATACCCTTCCAAGGTGAGACCTTCAATATAACCTGATCTCCCACCTGGAACTCAATCGGCCTGCGTCGTTTGTCAGCATACGACTTCTGTCTGTCTTTGGCTGCCTTCATGTAGGCCTTGATCCTTTCGAGCTTTTCAGTCGTAGCCTCGATCACTTCGACGCTCCCCAATTCCTTCTGACCAATATCACCCCAACAAACGGGTGTCCTGCATCTCCTGCCGCATAGCATCTCATAGGGTGGCATGCCAATACTGGCATGATAGCTGTTATTGTATGAGAATTCAGCTAACAGCAAGTGGTCATCCCAACTTCCCCCGAAGTCAATAACACATGCCCGAAGCATGTCCTCCAAAGTCTGAATGGTCCTTTCCGACTGACCATCAGTTTGAGGATGATAAGCCGTGCTAATATGCAACCTCGTCCCCATAGCATCATGGAATTTCTTTGAGAATTTGGATGTAAACCGGGTGTCGCGATCAGACACGATCGACACCGGTACACCATGACGAGTCACAATCTCCTTGAGGAAAAGATCGGACAACCTTTCGGATGAATATGTCTCGCGCATCGGCAGGAAGTGAGCACTCTTCGTCAGACGGTCAACGATCACCCATATAGCGTCATACCCTTTTGGGGTGTGTGGCAGCTTCGTGATGAAATCCATGGTGATTTGCTCCCACTTCCATTCCGGTATATCCAAAGGTTGAATCTTTCCATACGGCTTCTGGTGTTCGGCCTTCACTTGCAAACAAGTAAGGCATTTACCCACATACTCTACCACATCACGCTTCATACCCGGCCACCAATAATCTTTCTTCATGTCTTGGTACATCTTGGTAGCACCGGGATGAATGGAGTATCGAGTCTTGTGAGCTTCAACCATGATCTTTACCCGTAGATCCCTAAAACGAGGAATCCACATCCACCCAAATCGGGTTCTAACACCAATCGTGTTTTCACCCAACTCCACGACCAGACCTCTCATTCTTTTAGAGTTAAGATGATCTTCTTTCAGTGCCTCATCTTGGAACTCTTTGACTTGTTTCATCATGTCTGAAGTCATAATTAGCTGGTACGTCTTCACCCGAATCGGCTCGGGCCTCTCTTTTTGGCTAAGGGCATCCACCACCACGTTGGCTTTGCCCGGATGGTAATGGATTTCACAATCATAATCCTTTATAAGATCCAACCATCGCCTCTGCCTCATATTCAAATCCTTCTGCTCGAAGAAGTACTTCAAGCTCTTGTGGTCGGTGAAGATGGTGCACTTTGTTCCATAGAGATAGTGCCTCCAATTCTTCAGTGCAAAAACCACAGCTGCTAGCTCCAAGTCATGAGTAGGATAGTTAACCTCATGAACCTTCAACTGTCAGGATGCATAGGCTATAACTTTTCCCCTCTGCATTAACACGCACCCTAATCCCGAGTAGGAAGCATCAGAATAAACTACCAAATCTTCACTTCCATCGGGTAATGACAGAACAGGAGCTTGGGTCAATCTCGCCTTCAATTCTTCGAACGCCTTCTCTTGAGCTTGACCCCATACAAACTTTACATCTTTCCAGGTCAACTTGGTTAATGGAGAAGCGATTTTGGAGAAGTCTTGAATGAATCTTCTATAATAGCCCGCCAAACCCAAGAAACTTCGGATCTCAGATGGCGTCTTTGGAGACTTCCATTGCATCACCGCTTCCACCTTTGCTGGATCAACCGTAATCCCCTCCGGATTTACCACGTGGCCCAAGAATTGAACCTCACGCAACCAGAATGCGCACTTCGGGAATTTAGCATACAACTTCTCCCTTCTTAACGTCTCCAGAACCTCCCGGATGTGACCGGCATGCTCAGCCTCACTCTTTGAATAAATCAGGATGTCATCGATGAATACAATCACTGATTTGTCCAACATCGGCCGACACACCCGGTTCATCAGATCCATAAAAGCAGCTCGCGCATTGGTCAAACCAAAAGACATGACAAGAAACTCGTAGCGACCGTACCGCGTGCAAAAAGCTGTTTTAGGGATATCCTGCTCTTTCACCTTCAGTTGATGGTAGCCCGATCGAAGATCTATCCTTGAAAACCAACTGGCACCCTGAAGTTGATCAAACAAATCATCGATTCTCGGCAAGGGGTATCTGTTCTTCACCGTCAGCTTGTTCAGTTCCCGGTAGTCGATACACATCCTCATACTACCGTCTTTCTTCTTTACAAACAGGACCGGAGCACCCAAAGGTGAGATACTCGGTCTAATAAACCCTTTATCCAGCAGCTCTTGTAACTGCTCCATCAACTCTTTCATTTCCGTCGGGGCCAATCGATACGGTGCTTTGGCAACAGGTTGGGCGCCTGGTATCAGATCAATGGAACTCGATCTCTCGGTCAGGTGGCACCCCCGATAAGTCTTCGGGAAACACATCTGGAAAATCACACACCACCGGAACATCAGATAGTTGTGGTGTTGGCATTTCTACATCCTTTACATAACATAAGAAGGCGCTACATCCACGCCTCATACATTTTCCCGCCACCGCCATTGAGATCACCTTCGGAATCGTCGTGACCCGATCCCCATAAACAGTTACCGAACTTCCGTCAGGCGCTTTCAAACAAATCATCTTCTTTCGACACACTATATTCGCCTCGAAGTCCGCCAACCAATCCATCCCAAGCACCAAATCAAAACCACCCAAAGTCATCGCAAATGGTCTCACCGGAAATTTGTGGCCCTCTAATTCCACGTCACAACCCTCTATCACTTCGGAAATCCTGGTAGATTTACCTATCGCAGTTTCTACATCAAATGGTACGTCCATACGTCTACTACTAACAGGCAATTTGGCACAGAAAGCAACAGAAATAAAACTCCTATTGGCACCCGAATCAAATAATACAGAGGCTAAAGTTTGGTTCACCAGAAACGTACCGGACACAACATCGGGGTCCGTCCTAGCCTCTTCCTGCGTCATTGTAAACGCCCTGGCGATGCCTTCGATCCCTCATTCCCCGCCTTCTTCACGCCGGAACTCTCAGACCTCGGCTTCTTGCAATATTTATTCATATGGCCACTCTCTCCACAGTTGAAGCACCTCATGCTTTTACACCCTCTGGCCATATGACCGGGCTTTCCACACTTGAAACAAACATTCAGCCCCAGCCTGCACTCCCCACCATGCTCCTTCCCACATTTGCGACACCTTTTCGGTCCCGTACCCGGTGTGGCTGCACGGCGGTCATCCACCCGTGCCTTCTTGTTACTTGTCGAGGCATCACCCCGACCAAACCTCTTCCCGTTCTAATTCCTGTCACCACCCTTTCGATTACCATCAGTCACCACCACCATTGCCCTTTCATCATACAGTCTTCCCGCCAAGTCCACCATCGACCTAAAGGTGATTGGTCGGGCGGCGATCATATGCCTGCGAATGTCCGCTGGCAAACCCTGAATATACCTCTTGATCTTTCGCGTCAGAGGTGTCACCTGATCCGACACCAGACGTGCCATTTCGTTGAATTTCGTGGTGTTATGTTGGTGGGTCATCGTCCCCGCTTACAGCTGCAGGAACTCTCTCTCAACTTTATCCATTTCCCGATGTGGACAGAACTCCTCGATCACCAACCTCTTCAACTCGGACCACTTTATTTTACCAATGGCCCTACTACCCTCAGCCTGGACTATGTTGTCCCACCAGCATAGAGCCGAATCCATGAATGAGTGGGTAGCGAACTTCACTTTTTGGTCCTCCCGGCATTCGCTAATATCGAGGACACCCTCCATTTCTCTCACCCATCGATGAGCAGCAGCAGCAGTACCATTACCGTCAAAAGTAGGGGGCTTGCACCTCATAAACGCCCCATAGTTACAGCCTCATGCTTTTTCATGCACAGGCTCCTCCTCCTCTTGCTCTTCTTTATCAGAAAGAACCGTTTCTGGCCCTGATTGCTCCTGTCTTCCTGAGGACCTGTTCCTCTCTTTTCTTTCACCTTCCCTGACAACCTTAATCACTTCGGTCACCACAGATGGTAACATCGTCTCCATGACCTGATGCACCTCTTCAACCACTGCCTCTTTTACTGAGGCCCTCAAGTTGGCGCTCTCGTCTACTCCCTCCTGATGAGGGGTCTTGTTTCCTCATGAACCACCTTCTCCACCCTAGGCCTTCCCCTTGTGGCTCGTGGTTCAGCACCACGTCCGCCACCACCTCCACCCCGGGAAGCTTTGGAAGATCTACCCCCAGCCATTCTCTATCACACTGAAAGATTCAAACACCAACACGGTCATTCAAGAGAATAGCTCAGTTTATGTCAAGTACAGTCAGTCCCTAATTATAGTGGCCAGTTGTGATTAGCCACTTACTTTACTCTTCGTACCTCGAGCATTACCTGTCCTGACTACGTTAGTATCTATTTCTAACAGTAACACATACATCACATATCATGCGCACGTGAAACTGGTTAACTTTAAGAAAATACCTGATGGCGCGCAACTACTCAGATGGCATTCCTTCCCTTTCTGTCCCATTTTCAGTTTAAATTTAGGTTTATTTTGAAAATTTACCCATTTCACTTAAAATTTGGCTCTGATACCAACTTGTAAGGCCATATTCCCGGGCACCTCACAGTTGGTCATTCATCGCACTTCAACATATAATTTACATATACTAAGTAAAATAACGCAGCGGAATTGGTAAGAAGTACATTCTCATTTCATCATAAAAGCTTTTACAATTCATTACATTGTTGATTCGAATACAAAATACAAGCTTTCTCTACATTGCCTAACTTTACTATGATTGTTGCGGAAGCATATAAAACTGAGGATTTCTTAGGAAATCCCGTTTATCTGAATCCCCAACAAACACAAGGTCATATACAGTGACCTCTAGTATAGAAACATTAAAATTTCATCATAAAGAAGATTCCTTAAGTAATCCCGTTTATCGGGATCCTCAAGGAACACTTGCACGCAACATAATGTGTGGCAGCATTATCAAAGGAGAATGCCATCCCAAAAGAGCTGAGTAGCCGCCTCGTGCCATCCTCAGCAACACTACCTGTCATCTGGAAACACATAAAAAGTCAGCGTTGCTTAGTGAGTTCTAGTTTTAAAATAAAACATACTTTTCCTTCATTAAAACCATTCTTACCTGCATGCGATCACACAACATACGTACACGTAGATAATATTATTATTATATTCATCATTCATTCATTAGCTTTCATTCGTGTACCGTTCATCGTTAACTTTCACGTTCGTTCATAACTCTTTCTTTCGTTCATACATTTCTTACCTTTATTCATACATTCTTTACGTTCCTTCATTCGTTCTTTACATTCGGTGACATGTACCATACCCCGAACATCGTACAATACTGCTGGTGCTGGACCTTTGGTAATCAACCACGAACGTTGTGCACTACTGCTGATCTAGTCACTTGAGGTAGGTACATGCACCATTTATCTTTCCACTTTCCTTCTGGATCAATGCCATATGCTATACCCCGATCATTATGCAGTACTGCGGGTGCTGGACCTGTGATGATCAATCACGAATGTTGTGCACTACTTCTGATCCAGTCACCTAGGGTAAGCGGCAAGGATCCCATACATACATATGGTCAATCACAAAGACTGACCCCAATGTGCATCCTTCGGGGTAGCTAACCCGCACACCGTTGAGCTAACACCTGCCAGGGGTGTGCACCTCCATACATTTGCTTGCAAGCCTTTCTTACATTCATTCGTTCATTCATTTATGCATGCATTCATTCATCATGTTCCTCTTTCATTTTCTTTCACTTTACGTTCTTATTAAATTCGTTTCATTCATTCATTCATTCATGTAAAGTCACGAAAAGATAAACATACATCAACACAAGGAACATAGATATTTACAAATCATCAGTCATTACCATCATATAAGGCTACATCATACTTATCATACATACATGCTACATAGACATCTCTCCTCATTCATATCAGCCCTATTTGGGCGATTGAACCTGTTTCAGTCGCATGGCCTCCATGCGACTGGATCATGAGATTAGGCTGCTATGCGAATGGGCATACAATCGTGCTAATGGACCTCCTATCGTGCGAATGAAGACTATACGAATGGGCTTCTATGCGACCAACCCTCAGTCGTGCGACTGAACTACTATGCGACTGGACTTATGCGACTGAACTCCCAGTCGCATGACCTGTCGTGTGACTAAATCCCCAGTCGTGCGACTGAGCTTCAGTCGTGCGATTGAATGTCAGTCGGTCCTCAATCGTGCGATTGGCCCTTCAGTCGCCTAGCCCTAACTGGGCATCGACTGGAGTTCATCCCGAACAGCAGCCGCGACCTACGGCCTTCAAATTCCTCTAGACTCATTTCCAGCCCAAATTAGCCCTCCTAAACCTCAGGGATTCATACTAGGACATCATACAAGCATATGCAAGTCCTAAATCGTACCTTAAACACATTACTCAAGATTTCACCCAAATGGGTCAAACATACACTTTTTCAAATACGGGTTTATATGTGTCCCAGCCCCAAAATCATATGAAAACAAGTAAATGAGGGATCCTAGAACTCACATAATCAAAGAGAAGATGAAGAGCTTCGTTTGGACTAGTCACTCGACAAATCTCGAGCCCGAATCACCACTTTCTCTCTTTCTTTCTCTTCTTTCTCTGCTCTCTCTCTCTGCTCTTCCTACTGTCTGAAGTGTGTAAGTGTGGGGAGGGGAGAGGGCTGCCCCTCCTTTATAGCTACAGCTCAGTTGCCTGAGGTCCAGGCGACTGGACCTCCAGTCGTATGAGTTCTATGCGGTTGAACCGTCAGTTGTTCGAGCATCATGCGAGTGGACCTCCAGTCGCATGATTTCCATGCGACTGAGCCTCCAGTCGCATGACACTCCAAAAGTCAAACTTCCGGGTGTTACATCCCATGTGAATTCCGGTCCACGTCGTGAGTTCCAACAAACATTAACTATGGGTATCTTGCTTTGCTTAAGTGTTTTCACCTCACGATCCATCACCTCGACTGGTTCTTTGATAAAGCGTAATTGTTCATCCACTTGAACATCCTCTAGTGGTACAATTAGTGTCTCGTCAGATAGACACTTTTTTAGGTTTGAAACGTGAAACACATCATGGACTCCACTCAGTGAATCAGGTAAGGCTAGCCGATAGGCCACTGGACCTATTCGTTCCAATATCTCAAATGGTCCAACATACCTAGGATTTAGCTTTCCTCGCTTGCGAAACCGAACTACGCCTTTCCACGGTGAGACTTTCAATAAAACCTTGTCGCCAATTTGAAACTCTAGAGGTTTCTGTCTCTTGTCAGCATAACTTTTCTTTCTATCTCACGCTGCAGCCATACGGTTCCTTATCTGCACAATCTTCTAACTTGTTCTATAGCTTGTACTTGATCAAATCCGTGGGTTCTTGGCTTGTATTTGGCTGAAATCGCAGGTTTGAGGGGAGGAATGGGTGTTTGCGGCCGATGGGGTGTGGGTGGGGGGTTTAGTGTTATTTTGTTTAATTAATTTTACTAATTACCCCTTTAACCCTTGTATTTAGCAGTTTTATAAAAAGTAAGCTTTAAACCCCTTTTTAAAAGTGTTTTTAACCACCTAATAAATATATAAAATAATAATAACAATTATATATTTTATCTTTATAAAACACACAACATACGAACTAACACACGCGTTTCCACGTTACGCGATAAAATTCATCGTTAACATTTAAATTGCGTAAACATATAAGCATAACACAATAATCATCCAATCCACTAGATTATTATTAATTTAAAATTATTAATTATTATTAGGTCACCAACGTTAAACGACAACTAGTGTGTGCTTACGACGAGTATACAAGACTTAACGGAAGTTACGGAGTTTGGTAACGGAAAATTACCGGATGTCACAAATAGTGAATTAAAGATGAAAGCTTAGCATTCAAAGTGAAACAACTATATGAACAAACTCATTTTGTCATCCAGCAAACACATATTAAAGTCGAATAAAGCATAAATGTATTCAAAGAAGCTAAAAGTGTCCCAACAATAGGAAAACCACATGAACCTCTAAGGTGAAAGCTTGACTTCCAATAAAAACAAGCCCAGATTCAGTAAAAGGATTTAAGAAGAATGTTGAAAGCTTTCTTGCTAAATAAAAACCATATGTGGCGAAGTGGCATGCACCCTGATTCACTATTACCAATATAATTGGGTTTAACATATTTGTTAAGCATGACCAAAACATTTATCTGGATAAACCATGCTATTTTACTTGCCTTGTGTGTTCAAGTTGATGACAAGGATACAAACATAAAGCATATACCATTTCATATACATGAAGTAGCACATTAATGGGTTATTTTGTAGCTTCCAGTTCAATAAAAAAAATTAAAGAATTCAGAAGTACACACGTAGCACATTTACGACTTATAGGCCACCTGTAAAGTAGTAAAAAGTTACAAGTATCAAAAGTAAGTCTCCAACAAAATAGGAGCAGCACTATGAAATGGCTTCCCAGAGCACTTGGATGCATATCTACAGAAACAAGAATTTTAAAAACTTGAAACCGTCAGAATGTGGTTATTAAATAATATAACATGTTTTTAACTAAAATATTACAGTAAAAGAACTCAATGTTGAGATGTTTGGATAGAATGTATGCATTTTTCTATAGCAACTTATTTAAAAATTGATTAGAAATGATAAAAGAACGATGACGCATCTTCCATCTGCACTAATAGTGATGAATTAACTATCGCTTCCTAATGTTATTATCATCTGATTATAAGATTACGTTTAGGTTCCCACTCTAAAGCAACATCCGAGTAAAAAACAAATACATAAATGTGATTACTAATGATGAATCCACATCTCAATGACCCTAGTATATCTAAACCAATCTATTGATGTCCCTTATCAGATACTATTTCACCACCATTCCTGAACCACAACCTGCAAATAAGGAGAGCAAACAAATTTCAAATATGTAATTGTTCTAGAAATATAACCAAGAATAGCCTATCAGCTCATTGTTGGAATGTATGTCCTTTTGAGATCCTCGTCATGCCTGTGTTTAGCTTTATCTAAAAATGACTAATCGCCCGTATTAGCCTGTACTTGCGTAGGTATATGTCATATAAGAATGCTACCTGGTTGATCCTGCAAGTAGTGTTGTAGCGGTGTGTCTATTTTGAACCTAGTCTGACACACTCACATGATAATGGTCAAAGTCACTGCTATACATTCTCTACACATCGTATTTAGTTTACCCGTAGATGTTTGATCGGTTACTCCACATCTTGCCACCTTTACCTCTTAAAATAAAAAAATGACACCATAATCAGTTTATCCAGATAGTTGTTTTTTCTTTAGTCCTTACAATGACTTTCTTATTTACATTTAACATTGTTTGTTTTTCTCATTCTTTATCTATGATCCCTTTTATTATTGTCATATGCTAACAGGTCCAATAAAAAGTTGCGAGTGGATTGCTATTAATGCTATTATTTGAATTGTTTTCTATATAGGCTTGCTTAGTTATGTTATATTGTTAAATTATATCTGACAAATCAAAGAAACCTAATATACTTTGAATACATAATAACAGGTTAGTGCAAACCAAATTTAAAAGTAAAAAAAGTATGTCATATTGAATGCCATGGAAAATTCGTTTACCCAATTCTGAATGCTTGTGCCTTCTTCCCAAAGTATGACAAAAATATTTAATGGATGATGAAGGATCTTCTTAATGTAAAAAAAATAATAAATCATATGTTTAATTACATGTACACCACCATTATGCAGGTAATCATTTTTTTATCTACAAAATAGTTCATTTGACTTGGTCTTAGAAGTAGCGTTCTCTTCTTAAGACAGATATATACAAGGCTCATAAGTGGTTTTTATGCAAATACTAAAAATTAAAATTGCAGTCATTTATTATATCAAAATTCTTTATCAGTCATCACCTAAGCCCTTTACATTGATAAATAATCATCGTCTAGTTTAGCTTTGATTTTCAAATCAATTTATAGCTTTGACAAAAACATGCACTCTAACAGGTCAAAGGGTAGTTCCATATGGATAGCAAGTTTAACTCAATGAGAAAAATAAAGAGACCAATAATTGTGTACTCGGTTTATGTTTAACACATAACCTAGCTACCATTATTAGTTAAGTGTTATTTGATAAAAATAGATGACTAACAGAAACAGGTAATCATGTTGTACCATTATAATTATGTTACTAAAAGATATCCGAACAGCCCTCTTTGGCATTCATGCATGTTCCAAATCATGCTATACAATTCAAGATAAAACCATAATTTGCATTAGCAGACCTCACTTGAATAAACTATAATGTAGCAGTCAAAATCAAGCTTAGGTAATAAAAAGGTTAAAGATTAATAGATGAATCCAAGCAAAGCATAGAGGTTTGATTTAATTCATGGTTGCAAAAAATCTATTAAAAGCAGTATATATTAATAAATTTATATAAAAAAGCATTACATTCAATCGTTTTTAAATAAAACTAATAATTCTTGCAGAGTTGCAGGGGACACGATTTGAAACAAAAAAAAGCAAATGAAATCAAATCTTAAGTCCTTGATTAGTTTGTAAATGTGAACACAATATCATTTATTTGCACTTTAGTGATCAACATATAACAGGGTGAATTAAAATTAAGAACATATCGAATAGAAACGTTGTAGATTCTGTCATGAAGAAAAACTCCAATCTCATTCTTCATTGTAATAAAAACGAAAGAACCTTAACTAAAACTATACGATTCAACATTAGTTGAATTTAAAGAAAAAAATATGCCAAACAGACCTGTAAAGAATGGAGAAACAAAAGATCTAACAGTATCATGATAGCAAAAGAATGTGATATAATACACAAGTAAAAGGGCAATTTACATCCATTTACATAAAAATGGTGCTCTACTTTTTTCTTTGCGTGTTAATTTGACAACTCTAGTTAAAAGAAAAGTGACCAGACCGATCAAAGTGTTTGAAATTCTCCGAAAACACACCCAAGTATCAACAACCTCTTAAATTGTTTCACTAAAAGTGACCCAATGATAGCTATAAACTGAACTAACAGAACACATCAAACAAGATGCATTGGTGCATCAAAACAATAAATAAAGAATCAAACTCCACAAAAAAGATCAAAACCACAACTACAAATTCAAAGCTGAAAGAAACGTACTGGATGTGTGATGC
The DNA here is from genome assembly GCA_024085815.1 of Flaveria linearis. Classification (NCBI taxonomy): domain Eukaryota; kingdom Viridiplantae; phylum Streptophyta; class Magnoliopsida; order Asterales; family Asteraceae; genus Flaveria; species Flaveria linearis. The sequence goes on along the minus strand of CM044007.1, from coordinate 55,644,421 downwards.
CATTGGCTGTAGCAACAGCAACACTACTTGTTTCAAAGTGAGATGCAAAATTTGACGGTGAAGTCCACCAACTCCGGTTGTTCTTCGCTCCCAAATCGCCTGAAAATTGCAACGTCACCAATCAAATCCTCAATTTTATCACCAATTTCAAACAGTAACGCCATCTTCTAACGATAAACAACTAAATTCAACTCAAATAAGTAGAAAAAACATTAAAAATACACCCAAATTCAACAAAAAGGCTCAATTCTAGCAGTATACGAACAGAACATGAACCCTAGGCGATACTAATGAAAGTAAAGACCTTTCTGATTGAAATAGAAAAAACCTACGTTGCCTTACCTTACAATAACACAGATACTAAAGAATGAACAAAACAATCCCAAACAAGATTCGGGTTTAGACCGATCCTCACCGCCCGTCCAGTGAAGTAAACAAATCAGCAAAGCCCAAAGGTCTAGTCGGTATGCTCGTTTGTGTGTTATCATTGCTTCCGATGACCGACGAGTTGTCATACCAATCTAGAACACGACGATGTCTGAGTAAACGCGAATCTGATTTTGATCGGTATGTGGTAGCATAAGTGCATTCAGTGGTGTAGGTTTATAATAACAAAGGCGATGAATCGTTTCATCCGGCGATGGAATTGAAGCGAGGGATTGAATGGTCCATGCTGAAACCGTCGGCGAAGGAAGGGGAAACGGGGAACAAGAGCATCAATTGAAAGGGAAGGGGGGCTGGTGAATTTGGAATCAGGGAAGATGAACTGCTTGAGCAAGAGTTAATGCCAAAATCGATTCATATTTTGAACTGGTTGGAGTTTAGTGATGGTAACCGGCGGTCGGCGAAGGAGAAGGCAAACATACAGGCGCGTCTTACGAGCATAAGTAAATTACCAATCTATCCTTCGTTTATGTATTATAAAGTACTAAAGATATATATATATATATATATATATATATATAGCTTGTTGTTTGTTTTTGAACTTTTGTAAACATCCGGACCATACAAGCAGTTATCTCCATCTCAATAATAATGGTTTGGTTTGATATATTGAGAATATTAAATACTATTTAATTATTTTGATCTATTGCACATGTTTTATTATATGGTATTATTGGTTGCTAATGGGAATTTAGGCTTGATGATGTATACTTTGTAGTATCAAAGTCATGCTATAATTTTTTGGGTATGTAGCAAGTTATCGTGTATTATTGAATGTTCATATTTCATTTTGGTTGTTGGTTGGTTTGAGGAGCAAGGATGGTGTCAACATCTTTTGTCAATCTTTTGGATAGAATCATATCACTTTCCTAAAATAAATAACGCAACTGTAGTTGCAACTTGCTTTTCATGACAATTCTATTTTATTTAGATAAATATTTAATCTTTACTACTTAAAAATGTTTAACTATGTTTACTAACCTATGTTACTAATATCCTGGGGAACTATGCATTTGCTTTTGTAGGATGTATTTTTGTTATATATTCTATATCTAAAAAGGCTGACATAAGCAATAAGTTCTTCTAATATACACTGGCGAGGTTCGTGTATATATCAATATAAGTTTTGCATAGATGAATTTATGGACACATGCAGTTATGCATATATGCATTTATGCACATACGTTTATGCATATATGCATATTTGAATGACTGGTTTACATTTAAATTATTCGATTGCTTATACTTAAAACCACTTATGTACAATAATTGGTTGATTATACAAATTTCTTATACAATTGATGACGGTTCTCAAGAAGACAAAAATACACTACATGATTAAGAACCACAAAGTATCATAAAACACGTCCTAAAATTGAGTTTGAACCGACACTAAGACACAAATCACCTCTCGACAAATTTGTGTGACAAACGAAGATCAATATACAGTACCAAGCATCCTTGAAACTCACCTACGAATGGGCTTCTCTTTGAACTTCAAGCGCTCCTCTTTGAACTTCAAGCGCAAGGCTAAGTGAATCAGGGTTTTAGTGAACTTATCCAACATGCACAACCGTCATATTGTTTTTATTATGATTTATTTAGACTTTGAATTTTGGATGGTTAATGTTTATGGTAGGTTATGTTCGTTACAGTCTTAACATGTTCTCAATGTTTATACTTCTTTTTTGTTTGTTCTCATATACGTTAGTGGATTCTTTATGTTTTATTCAATGTTTTAGTTTGATTAGTCTGGGTAATATTAGGATTTAACAGTTATGCATTAAGTCATCTATGCATCAATGTATATTTATGCAATTATACATTTACGTACATCCACTGTTATATATAATACATTTAAACAATTTTCGGAGTTATTTGCATGCAGTAATTATTTATTATCTAGGTTGGTTAAGGTAATAGGTTTATTTTATTTGTTAAGTACTTACGAAATTTTATCATGGTAAATATGTAGTTTATTAAGTAACAAATGAAATGGGATTGTTTCTTAATTTACTTTTTACTTTTCGAAAATAATTCTCCTATTGGTGACTCACTTAAAAAGTATATTAGCTGGCCAATTTCGTTTTAACCATTTATATTATATGTTTTCCCACCCCAGTTGGTTATTCACTGATATATGTTGATTATCACCCATATACCTTGCACCCTTGTTTAATGTGCATATGTTGTGTTATTATAGGATGATATAATTCATCTTTGTTTTGAATTTTGTTCAACCCTATTATCAATACCATTAATTATTAACAACTTCTTCTAAATCTGACTGACATTTTTATGCATAGATGCAATCATACCTGATTCATCCTAATTTCTTATCGTATCCAATGTTTCCTCATCCATTCTTCTCTCAACGCACCCCTCCATATCATAATTGCAATCAGCAGCTTGGTCTGGGCTTCTTAAAATTTCAATTCCTTTAGTTTTTGTTGGAGAGTTCATCATCAACAAATCTTTATATGATATGTTGCTCCTCATCTCATCATGTTTGTTATGAATCCCATCATTAGTGTTCATCGGGCCATTTGAATATGCACAGTTTTCATCAGGTGTCCTATCTATCAGGCTTTTTAAAGTCATTTCGAATGATCTAGGCCCTGTATATTGGGCTCGTGATTCCATCAAATGTTCTCCCGATCAACTTGTCCCCTGTTGCAGGACCGGGTGAAGGGGTTAGTACTTTTACAACACAACACAATGAGGAGAGTGTATTAGAACACTTAACAGATCAAATGGGGAACCAGTTATGATGATGCTAAGAACACAAAAGTAAACTCAGAAAGAAAGAACAAGATAACAACACTAGTGGTTGGTTTTCAAGGATGTTGTATATTGCTTCTCAAATTCAAGTTATAAGTATTCAGCATACATACATTACAAGACTTTAAGATACTATATAATACAACCTACAGACGGCCATACTTTGAAGGCCAGCTGGATACATGAATTAGACAACACAATCCATGTAGAGTCAAAAGGCAGATTGCCTTTTGGCTAGTGACTATCACATGCCATAGCTCACATCCTAATATATTACAAAAAGGATAAAGGTACACAAAGTAGAGTGGTTTGACCCAAGACCTCAATGTACAGTTTTCCTAAAGCATGGACCTTTTCACCAACTCATATAAGTTGGTGACCAACCAGAGTGGGCAGCGGCAAAGTGGTTCAGCTTTATCAGAAAAGGTACAACAGATGAAAGCATGTATGATAAAAGTCTTCGGAAGAATCTGTCTTGATTTCTTGGCTTCGAAAGATTTTGTCTTGAAGCTAAGGAAGACTTCATTTCTGGCTTCAGAAGATATTGGTCTTGGCTACAAAAGATTTTACACTTAGAATATTTCTGAAGTGGTGTAAAACTTTCGTAGCAATACTACTTCATGTTCTATGCAGCATGCAGGAAGACTTGATTATTACATAGAACTACTGAAAGAAGACTATCACAACTACTGAAGAATACTTCTTCAGTTGTTGTGATAACTACTAAAAAACTAGCACAACTACTAAAGACTACTTCTTCAGTTGTTGTGACAACTACTGAAAACTGTTCTTCAGACTTTGTCTTCAGTTGATATCTTCAACTGATGTCTTCAGCTATTGTCTTCAGCTGTTGTCTTCAGCTGTTGTCTTCAGCTGATGTCTTCAGCTGATGTGATCAGCTATTACCTTCAGCTGTTGTCTTTCAGTTGATGTCTTCAGTTGATGTCTTCAGCTGATGTCTTCAGCTGTTGTCTTCGTTGATGTCTTCAGTTGATGTCTTCAGCTGATGTGATCAGCTGTTACCTTCAGCTGATGTCTTTTAGCAGATAGTTACAAGAGTGTTTTTGGCTGCATCAGACTTCTTGGAATCCTTACAAACTCCCCCTAGGCTGATGCTACCAAAACACTTGAAGATATTCAACAGTTTACAGTCCTTAACATGATTATGACCATTCCTTTCTTCATTATAGGGTCAGGATCACTCAGACTTGTGAAGTATCTTATCATGTCAAAAAGATCATGCAGAGGTAAATTAAAGAGGTCTTCCCAAGAGTAGACATTTACTTCACCTTGATCTCTGACTACATGCCATCTCTCTGGATTAGTTGAGTAAGTCCAGGATAAGATGGGTCTTCCTGATACAAGAGGAGCCATTTGAATTGGAGATGATTGGGCTTTCTCTTCTTGCACTTCCTTAGGATGCTCTGATTCATCCTGGGGATTAGAGGAGGTTGATTTTGACTTCTTTTTCTTCTTTCCATCAGATTTAGAAGCCATCCGCTTCTTCCTCTTTGCAGTCTTTAACTGAGAAGACTGGCCTGCAGCACCTTGTAGATTAGTCATGTCTTCCTCAGTTGGGTGTTCCTCCCTCACAGGTTCAGAAGGAGAGGGAGTTTGACCCTCTTGTGGGTCAAATGTTGAGGCTGGCCTTCGACCTTGTTGTTGGTCAATAGTTGAAGAGGCTAGCCTTTGACCCTGCTGTGGATCAGAAGATAAAGCTGGAGGTTCAGTTTGGGTTGTCTCTTGTTGTTCAAACTTAACATCTACTTAAGGTAGAGCTTGACTTGGCGGAGTGTGCAAGTCAGCAAGCTCTCCATTCTTGATCTTCTGCTTGATTTCCCTTATATGCTCATCCATAGTGGATAGAGACATAGGGCCAAGTCTCCTTCCGGAGAATCCATACAGCTTCAAGAAGCTCATCATTCTTTGTCTATCAACAGATTTCTTTAAGTTCTTCTGAATGAGAGCTCTTGACTTAGCAGCTTCTTCCCTCATTTTCTTCTTTGTTGTCTTCTGCTCTTTGAGTACTTGAAGTTCAAGTTGCTTGAGATACTCAAACTCAATGTACTCAAAGGGCAAGGGAACAAGTGCTTGTGCCTGGTAGAGACCTGTGGCACTCAGGTAGTCTATCATCTTTTGTCTATCTGTGTCTTTATCTACCTGAGGTTCTTGTGTAGCAGCCACAGCCTCTTGCACAGGACTTTCTTGAACTGGCGAGAGAGTAGGAACATACTTGTATAACCTTTGTTGTCTTTTCTTCTCTTTGTTCTCAAGAAGAATTCTTGCATCTTCAGCTTCCTTCCTCTCTCTTGACATTTCCATGTCAGCCAGATCATTCAAATCTTCTAAGGGGAGAGAGATAATCTCATCTATGTCATAGTTCCTGGTCTGTAAGTAAGTAATCCTGACTGCCCTCAACTCATCATTTTGAGTGTTTGTTCTGGGGGCAGCCCTGATTGCAGCTTGCATGAAGCTTGAAGACTATGTGGAACTTATTTCCCTTAGCTTTCTCTTTCTTTCTCTTTCCTCCTCCTCAATCTCCTCAGGGGTTAGAATCCTTTTCCCTTTGTCACCCACAGACCTTAGTGACATAGGGTGGAGAGAGCTTTGGCCTTCATTGCTTGGTGCAGCATCTAAGCTCTGTCCGGAGAGAGACTGTGAGACACCCTCACCAGCAGGTGTTTCACTGAGGGGTTGAGTTGCTGAAGCAGTGGTTGTTGTGACAGATGTTTCAATCTCTGTCACTTCTTCAATTGATTGTAAGACAGGACTTTCAGGCTCTATCACTGGGCCTTCAGTCAAGGTTTTCCCTTTGAAGCTAATCTCAGGGTCTGCCTCAACATCCAGTTACCAATAACATTACCTGATTGCCTTTGTCTATCTTCTTCAGCTTCTTGCCTTGATACACCCTCCCCAAAGGTACTTTGAACAAGTAGTCTAGGATGTTCACTTCAATGTGAACTTGAGGAGGTTGCTGAGTAGGGACAGTTACAAGAGAGGATGGTGAGTCCTCAATGTCCATACTCCTTGAAGAACTCCCAGGTTCTGTGATTGTAGTGACTTTCTTCCACTTTTTGGTAGCATCACCTTCTTGTATAGGTGAGCTAGGATTTAGGTCAACCACATCCTCAGGTTCTTGTGTTCCTGGTTGAGCTCTTCTTAAAGGTCTCTCTGCTAGTTGTTCCTTAAGATAAGATATCTCAAGTTGCTGATAATTGACCCTATGGTTTAAGGTAGTCATTTGAAATTCAAGATGACTGACCTTAGAGACTAAGTAGGTGCATAATTTTGATAGTTATTGCACCTTTAGTCTCAGATTCCCCTTATTTTCATCAGAAGAATCATGGGGAGATGAGAGAATTGGACCTAAGTCTTCACTCTCATCACTAGCTTGGGGTTCTTGGCTGCTGGATTTCCTCTGCTCATTGACAGCCTCAGATGAAGTGTCAATGGGCTGAGTTGCCATGGTTGAGGTCTTAATGATGTAATCACTTGCAGAAGTGAGAGCCTCTTCCATATGGATCCCCTGAACAAGTTCAGAAGGACCCACCTCAGTAATGGGTGACTGATGTTGGATAGACATAGGGAATTCAGAAACACTCCTCTTTCTTTGAGTAGGGGAAGAGTAGAAAGATTCATGGTGTTCACTGAAGCCTAAGTCCTCATCAGCATAGAATTCAAGGTTGGGAATTTGGGTGTTTAAGTCCAAAGGCTGGGGATGGTAACTGTCCCCTGAAGGTTGTTCACTAGAGTGTTGAGACTCAGAGTGAAGGCTTAAGGCATTTGGGCTTATGAGCTCATCAGGCTGATCATGAGGAACATCAGCACTGATTCTTGAAGAGATGGGAGTGGTTTGCTCCTTAGGAGAAGTGGGAGCTCTAGGATACACTTCTTCCTGTATGGGGAGTATATAGGGACCTGCACAGACTCAATAGCTTAAGCAGGGGTTCGTTTGGATTTTCTTTGGTAGGTGAGGGTGATTTGAGGCTGTTTTGGTGGTTGAGATGTAGAAGGTGTGGGTTCAACACTAGCTTGTGTTGCTAGGTTGTCACCTTGAGCAACGAGCTCTAACATTTTAGGAACCAGGGCTGTTTCTATCCCTGAGAAGCCTACAGTTGGCTTCTTCATAATCTTAAAGATGCTTGGCTTCATGTGTCCCAATTTAAGAATAGTATTTGTTTCCCTCAACTGTGATCCAAGTTCACAGTTGAGAATGTGTTGAACACTAAGGAATCCAAGTTAGCAAGCAAGTTTGTGTAAACAAATTGTGAGTACCTGAACTTGACCCCTTGTACCATTCCATGAACTATAAAGGAGAGATCCTCAGGAACATGGTCCCTCCCACCATGCTTGTTGGGCAAGCTGTAAATCACTACATGGAGTAGGTATTTCCACTGGGATGAGACCTTCCCTTTTCTAAAGGTCTTTACAGAGAAATCTCCCTCATAGCCCATCTGTTCAAAGGAATAGTTGACAGCTTCCTTTGGGAAAGACAGTTCACCTTCTTCATCATCCAGTTGAAGATGGGTGTTGATGATGGCTGGAGTGATAAAGACTGTCCTCCCCTGCACTATGGCAGATAGTGCCTTCTCCCCATCCATAATAACCTCTTGACATGTCCTCCAAAAGTCAAGCAGGAGATCCTCATAGAGAATAGGATCAATGGTGAGTGAGGTGTAGTAGTTGGATAGAGCAAGAAAACGACAAACCTCTGAGAAACTATCATCTTTCTCAGAGTGCAACAAGGCAACTTGATTGTGTTGCCTATGGAGTTGCATGGAGAAATTTTGGTTGTTTCTGTTTGGAATGTTGGCCATTTATGAAGAGCTTAAGGATGAAGAAATAGTGAAGAACAAAAGCTTGAGGTTGTTTCAGAGAGATTAGGTTTGAGGTATGGGTGAATTTTGGGGTAGGTAGAGGAAAGAGGTGTAACCGTTGGGTATTTGTATGAATTTGGATTTGAGAAAAAGTTAATGGAAAAGGATAAACTTTTGAAATCCATTGTGTTGGTCCCACCTCTGAAAAATAGTTTGCTTTTTGCCCAAAAAGTAGTTTTCTTGGAAAAGAAAATCTTCCAAAGATAATTTAACTTTGGAAGTTTTGACCAAAAATTTTCCGAAGGTTATTTTGCTTCGGAAGCTTTGACTAGAAAGCTTCCGAAGGCAAATTTTGTCTCCAAAAATATTTCAAAGATTTTTTGAAAAAATTTCTTCCAAAGAGAAACTGGGGCTTATTGAAGTGATAGAATAAACAACATAGAACACACATAATTTTAGAAATAATATAATTAAGTTTTTAAGAAAAGCTACTCAAAGTTGATCATCCCAATAACTGATATAAGATATTTAAATCTCTGTTCATCAAAAGCTTTTGTGAACAGATCAGCATATTGTTCATCTGTATGAACTTTGATTAGTTTGATTAATTCCTTTTCAAAATTATCTCTAATCAAATGATACCTGATGTTGATGTGCTTAGTTGTTGCGTGCTGCACTGGATTTTCTGTGATTGAGATAGCACTATTGTTGTCTATGTGATTGGGAGTCTCTTTGAAGTTGAATCCATAGTCTAGCATCTGATTCTGAATCCAAAGCATTTGAACACAGCAGCTTGCAGCAGCAATGTATTCAGCCTCAGCAGTTGATGCAGATACACAGGACTGTTTCTTGCATTGCCAAGAGACTATCCTTCCACCAAGAAATTGACATCCCCCTGATGTAGACTTTGCAGTCATATTGCATCCACCATAATCACTATCTGTATATGCATACAGATTGAAGTCAGAATTTTTAGGATACCAAAGGCCAAGAGATGGGGCTCCTTTAAGGTATCTTAAAATCCTTTTGATAGTGATTAGGTGTGACATCTTGGGGTTGACCTGATATCTTGCACAGATGCAAGTAGCAAACATAATATTTGGCCTGCTAGCTGTAAGATACATAAGAGACCCAATCATAGCCCTGTAGAGATGTTCATGAACACACTCCCCCTCAAGATCAGGTCCAAGGGAGTGGTTTCTAGCTATGGGTGTCTTAGCAACCTTACATTCAGTCATGTTGAACCTTTTAAGTATGTCTTGTACATACTTTGACTGATTTATGAAGATACCATTTTCATCTTGCTTCACTTGAATCCCAAGAAAGAAATTGAGTTCCCCCGTGGCACTCATTTCAAATCTATCCTTCATCAGCTTCTCAAAGTCTTTGCAGAGCTTTGGATTAGTTGACCCAAAGATGATATCATCTACATATACTTGAACTAGCATTATGTCATTTCTTGATCCTATGATGAAGAGAGTTCCATCAATGGTACCTCTTTTGAACCCATGTTGACAGAGATACTGGGATAGAGTCTCATACCACTTTCTTGGTGCCTGATGTAGCCCATAGAGAGCTTTGTCAAGCTTGCAGACATAATCAGGATGATCAGGATCTGCAAAACCAGGTGGATGTTTGACATACACCTCTTCATCAATCACTCCATAACGAAAAGCACACTTGACATCAAGTTGATAGACATTGAAGTTCTTGGATGCAGCAAAAGCTAGGAATATTCTAACAGCTTCAAGTCTTGCTACGAGAGCAAAGACATCAGTGTAGTCAATCCCTTCTTCTTGAGTATACCCTTGAACAACTAGTCTAGCCTTGTTCTTGATGACAAGTCCTCTATCATCCTTCTTATTCCTGAAAACCCATTTTGTACCTATGGTAGTCTTTCCATGAGGAAGAGGACATTGGTTCCAAACCTTTTGCCTCTTAAATTGAAGCAACTCCTCTTACATAGCTTCAACCCAACTTCCATCCCTTAGAGCTTTATCAAACTTCTTTGGCACTATTTGGGATAAGAAACAAGAGTGAAGATAGATATTTGCATTATGAGACTGTCCTCTTGTTCTTACACTAGTTCCAACATCTCCAATGATGTTTGTAGAGGGGTGAGACTTGTGGATCCTTAGTTGAGGAATCACAACAAGTTGTTTAGTCAGATCCAAATTGGAGAAATATTGATCTGGCAAGGAGGATTTACCCTCTACAGCAGCACACCTATCAAGATTAACTTGATCCAATGAGTGTGTGACATCATTGAGATTTTCTTCAATGGGATGGTTCTTAGCATCAAGGAATTCCTGATCACTGTCACCACCACCATGTTCTCCAACATTTGAAGTTCCAACATTTGAGTTTTGTGCCTCAAAACTGGAACATGAAGGCAACTCAGATGTATCAGCAGGATTTGTCATTGATGTGCTGGTAGAAGCTTCATTTGTAGGATTAGTTACCACTGGAGCTGGAGATATGTTGCTTGAAGATCTTCTCAGCTTAATTCTTGGATCAGGATCACCTGTAGGTAATATATCTATAGATCCTGAAACATTCTCACAAGATTTGTTAAAACAGTTGGTAACTAAGTCAAGCTCAAACAGCCAATCCGGACCAGAACATTTCACACTGGGAGTGTGTTCATTGATAGTCACATTGGCTGACTCCTCAACTACTCTAGTTCTGAGATTGTATACTCTATAAGCCTTAGCTTGAGAAGAGTATCCAATGAAGTGTCCATCATCTGATTTCTTAGCAAACTTGGCTATATGATATTTGGTATTCAAGATGGTGCAAGGACATCCAAAAGACCTGAGAAAACCAATGAAAGGTTTCCTCTTGTGCCAAAGTTCATAAGGAGTCTTACCATGTGTCTTAACTACTAAAACTCTGTTCTGCACATAGCAGGCAGTGTTGACTGCCTCTGCCCAGAAGGTGATGGGCAGTTTAGAGTCTGACAACATAGTTCTTGCAGCTTCAATTAGTGTCCTGTTTCTCCTTTCAGCAACTCCATTTTGCTGAGGAGTCCTTGGAGCACTATATTGTCTTGTAATACCCTTTTCATCACAAAATGTATCAAGTATTTAATTCTTGATTCAGTTCCTTGATCACATCTTATGGTTTTGACCTTGTGATCACATTGATTCTCAATCTTTAAGATGAAATTCTTCAGAATCTCAGGAGTCTCATCATTAGTTCTAAGGAAGAAGACCCATGTGAATCTTGTAAAGTCATCTGTGATCACCAGACAGTAAGAGGTCCTTCCTAAACTCATTACATTTGTGGGGCCAAAGAGATCCATATGTAACAGGTGTAGGGGTGTAGTGATGGAATTTCTTTCCTTAGGCTTGTGAGATACCTTGTGTTGCTTCCCTTTCTGGCATGCAACATAATGATCATCACTTGTAAACTCTCTTTTTGGTATTCCAGTTACCAAATCATTTTTAATTAATTTATTCATGTTCTTAAACTTTACATGACACATTCTTTTATGCCAAAGGAAAGATTTATCACTATTTGCTTTATATAGAAAGCATGAAACTTCTCCTGAGGGAGATGTTTCTTGCAAATCCATCTTGTATGTGTTCCCTTTCCTGGGGGCTCTGAGTAGGATGTGCTCATGAGAAATGACCACCCCGGGCTTGAGAACAATGCGCTCATGCTCAGTAAACAGCATGTGATGACTTTGATCACAAAATTGAGATACACTTAAAAGATTGTATCCAAGCTCCTTGACAAAGTTTACCTTGTCAATGCTAAGCTTACCATTTGTGACCTTGCCCCTTCCAGTAATGTAACCACCTGCATCTCCTCCAAAAGCAACTGGTCCTCCATCAATTCTTTCAAATTTTTGGAGTAGTGACCTCTTGCCTGTCATATGCCTGGAACAACCACTGTCAATGATCCACACATTTTTGTTTATCTGTAGTTGTTCCTTGGTTTTATCATGATCTGCCATAAGAGCTTGGTTTGGAGATGCATCTTCTATCTGAAAGCTCCAGTCAAAGCCTCCCTCTTCAACAGCAACTGCAGCCTATTGCTTTGGGTTCTCATTCTGGTGAACTTTCTCAGTGTAGTTTGGTCTGGTTTGTGTCTGACCACCATTTGTTCTTGGTGCCTTACACTCTCTTGCAAAGTGCCCCATCTGGTTATAGTTGTAGCACTTTACCTTGCTTTTGTCCAGCCCAAACTTTCCACTGGATGTATTGCTTGGAAATCTTCTCCCAGTCCTCTTATAGAACTTCTTGGCCCTGTGAGTGAGAAGAGCCATTTGTTGAACTATCTCTATATACTCCAGATCATCTGGATGGATACAGTCCAAGTCTTCAAGAGTGAAGAGAAGGTTGCCAGAGGTTTCATCAGCTGAGACAAAGGCATGAGAAGAACTTGTCTCTTGGAAGGGACTTCCTTGAGTGTAGCTTTCTCTTGGTGTCTCTGGAAGAGTGATGAAAGGCCCCTTCTGTGAGGTGTCAGGGTAGCATAACAACTAATGTTGTGGTTCAATGCATTCCCTTTCATTCACATGAAGAGCTGAACTCATTTGGTTATTGGAGTTACCAGAGGAATTTTGCATGTTCAGCTCCATCTCGAATGCACTCAGGATACCATACAACTCTGTAAGAGTAAGAGTTTTAAGATCCGAAGTTCTCTTGATCATAACACAATAATGTGTCCATAGTTTAGGAAGAGAAGACATGAACTTCCTTACTATGTATCTGTTCTCAAGAGTTACTCCAATATCCACTAGAGTGTCCACTATTTCAACATACCTGAAGTATTGTTGAGTCAGTGTCTCACCTGCCTTGAAGGTGAAGTTTTCAAACTGCTGCTTCAAGAGATCCTTCTTGTTCTATTTAGTTTCCTTGGATCCTTCATACATGAGCGGCAGTGCTTCCCATAGATCTTTAGCTGTCTTGCACTTATTGAAGCCTCTGTAGATGGAGTTTGGGAGAGCAGTTTGAAGACAAGTCATGGCCCTTTGATTAAGCTCTATTCTCTTCCTGTCTTCTTCTGAGTAATCATCTACATCTTTTGGGATGATACGATTACCAGTAGCAGAAGTAGTGCTTGGTATGAAGGGACCATTGATAACTGAGTCCCACATCCTTGAATCTTGACACTTGATGAAGCCTTCCATTCTTGTACACCATGTGTTAAAATCTTCAGGAGTGATCAGTGGGGACTTGGTCATAGTACCAGTTTCCATATCAGCTTTAGAAAGAGCTACCATTTGAGTTGTTAAGTATTTGTGTGTGAGGGATCTTAAATTGGTGAGATCTTATATCAAGAGCCTGGAATGCTCTGATACCAAATGCAGGACCGGATGAAGGGGTTAGTACTTTTACAACATAACAACACAATGAGGAGAGTGTATTAGAACACTTAACAGATCAAATGGGGAACCGGTTATGATGATGCTAAGAACACAAAAGTAAACTCAGAAAGAAAGAACAAGATAACAACACTAGTGGTTGGTTTTCAAGGATGTTGTATATTGCTTCTCAAATTCAAGTTACAAGTATTCAGCATAAATACATTACAAGACTTTAAGATACTATATAATACAACCTACAAGCGGCCATACTTTGAAGGCCAGCTGGATACATGAATTAGACAACACAATCCATGTAGAGTCAAAAGGCGGATTGCCTTTTGGCTAGTGACTATGACATGCCGTAGCTCACATCCTAATATATTACAAAAAGGATAAAGGTACATAAAGTAGAAAAGTTTGACCCAAGACCTCAATGTACAGTTTCCTAAAGCATGGACCTTTTCACCAACTCATATAAGTTGGTGACCAACCAGAGTGGGCAGCGGCAAAGTGGTTCAGCTTTATCAGAAAAGGTACATCAGATAAAAGCATGTATGATAAAAGTCTTCGGAAGAATCTGTCTTGATTTCTTGGCTTCGGAAGACTTTGTCTTGAAGCTAAGGAAGACTTCATTTCTGGCTTCAGAAGATATTGGTCTTGGCTACAAAAGATTTTACACTTTAGAATATTTATGAAGTGGTGTAAAACTTTCGTAGCAATACTACTTCATGTTCTGTGCAGCATGCAGGAAGACTTGATTGTTACATAGAACTACTGAAAGAAGACTATCATAACTACTGAAGAATACTTCTTCAGTTGTTGTGATAACTACTGAAAGACTAGCACAACTACTGAAGAGTACTTCTTCAGTTGTTGTGACAACTACTGAAAACTATTCTTCAGACTTTGTCTTCAGTTGATATCTTCAGCTGATGTCTTCAGCTGTTGTCTTCAGCTGTTATCTTCAGCTGTTGTATTCAGCTGATGTCTTCAGCTGATGTGATCAGCTGTTACCTCAGCTGTTGTCTTTCAGTTGATGTCTTCAGTTGATGTCTTTAGCTGATGTCTTCAGCTGTTGTCTTCAGTTGATGTCTTCAGTTGATGTCTTCAGCTGATGTGATCAGCTGCTACCTTTAGCTGATGTGTATCAGCAGATAGTTACAAGAGTGTTTTTGGCTGCATCAGACTTCTAGGAATCCTTACACCTGTTCTCCATTTGTTCCTGCAACAACTCCAAATAAAAGTTAATCGCATGATCTGTGTCATCCCACATACTAACTTGCAATAAATAACTTGAATTCATGTTTTTTTAATCCTAACCACTCGATTTTTATCATGTTACAAAGCTATGCAGGTTTACAATCATGACTAATTCTTACCCATTATTCAATAGATATTCTCCCCACAATCTGTTTGATCGACCAACAATTATCATTCAGTTTATAACCTCTTCCGAATGTTGTGTCCTAACCTTAAAGTATGATTATATGTACCGTATGTAATGAATCACAGGTTTGAGGAAGAGGAAAGAACGTGGTCTCATGTGCGTTGGTGGAGGGAACAATTTTTTCCAGAAATTTAATTTAAAAATGTGTTAATTACCTTTTGCCCTTATATCTAATTATAATAAAAAGAATTTTATTTTGATACAAAATTCTGATTGGTTTGAAGTGGCTCTTTTAGTTTTTTCCAAAAAAATAGTTTTCATTTGAATGGATCCCTATATATATATATATATATATATATATATATATATATATATATATATATATATATATATATATATATATATATATATATATATGTTTATATGTTTAGATGTATGTATATATATTCATATATATGTATACATATATATATATACGTATATATATACGTGCATATATATACATATATATATACACACACACGTATATATCTATACACACACACGTATATATATATATATCTTCACCCGCGTGCCATCCTCAGCAACATTTTACCTGCCAACTGAAAAATGCATAAAAGTCAGTGTTGCTGAGTGAGTCCTAGTTTTTCTAATAAAACATAATTTACTTTCGTTTAAGAACAATTCTTCACTTTTGCATGTGAACACACACCATACGTACACTTAGGTAATATCATTATATCTTCATCATTTGTTCATTTCGTACTTTTATCATTATCTTTCAGAGCCTTTTGCGACAACTGGGTCGCTCACCTCATTAGTAATCTCAAGAATTTTATTTTGATACAAAATTCTGATTGGTTTGAAGTGGCTCTTTTAGTTTTTTCCAAAAAAATAGTTTTCATTTGAATGGATCCCTATATATATATATATATATATATATGTTTATATATTTATATATGTATATTTAGATGTATGTATATATATTCATATATATGTGTACATATATATATATATACGTATATATATACGTGCATATATATACATATATATACACACACACGTATATAATATACACACACACGTATATATATATATATATCTTCACCCGCGTGCCATCCTCAGCAACATTTTACCTGCCAACTGAAAAATGCATAAAAGTCAGTGTTGCTGAGTGAGTCCTAGTTTTTCTAATAAAACATAATTTACTTTCGTTTAAGAACAATTCTTTACTTTTGCATGTGAACACACACCATACGTACACTTAGGTAATATCATTATTATCTTCATCATTTGTTCATTTCGTACTTTTATCATTATCTTTCAGAGTCTTTTGCGACAACTGGGTCGCTCACCTCATTAGCAATATTAATGATTGCACTTTATCTGAGTCTTTTGCGATAACAGGGTCGCTCACCTCATTAGCAATCTTAATGATTGCACTTTATCCGAGTCTTTTGCGACAATAGGGTTGCTCACCTCATTGTCAATCTCAAAGATTGACCCTGTGTGCATCCTTCGGGGTAGCTAACCCGTATCACAGTTGAGCAAACGACAGCAAGGCCGTGCACCTCTATATATTTGCTTGCAAGACTTTCATTCATTCATTTCCGTTCCACTTTTTTCATCATTAATCTTTAACTTTATTAATGATAATACTTTCTGTTTCGATCATAAACATACCACGTAAAGTCATACAATAATAATATTAATGACATTAATAGTTAACATTGATAATAATAATAAGGAATCATAAAAACAGTCATGATTATGCTTGGAATTAAGCATTTATTAACCCTAGTCAAACATTGTTGGAAACCCTAATGGCACAGACTCCCATAAAATTCCCGAAATAAATTCTGTGTTGGCGCACGGGACCTGTTTGGACACATGGGCCTCTTAGACGCATGAAGTCACTTAGGCGCATGGAAGGTCCAGACACATGGTGACTATTGGGGCGGTTCAACACTTAGGCGTTTGGAAAATCCCAGACGCATGGGCACTATTCAGACGGTTGGACACTTAGGCGTATGGGGGAATCCTAGATGCATGGGCCCTGTTCAGACGGTTGGGCCCTGTTTAGACGTATGGGCTTACTTAGCATTTTCTAAGGTAAATTTCAGATGGTTGGGGTACTGTTTAGGCGGTTGGGCATCTCATTTGCACTTAAACGACATAAATCAGTCCCAAATTCATCCTAAATAAAATTCCATGCTTAGTACTAACATTCTAAGCATCATAACACATTCATAATCATAATAATCACATCACTTACCCCCGAAACATACACCCATCCACATACACGTTCACACACATACTGGTAGAAACATAATCTTGTAAAAACACATACACATGCATTTTCTAGCTCCAAAATTGTTAAAAACATGTTAAAAAGGGGATTCTAGAACTCACCTTAGTAGCTTTCGAACTTAAACTCTTCTCTTGAACTTCCTCAGATGTTTCTAGCACCTAAAGCCCACACACACACATAACCCGAACTCACAATCACATTTATAAGCACATAACCGATACTAGAAACTTCTAAAACATCATAAAACTGAGAATTCTTACCAAAATTTGGAACTTTCCTTCTTCTTCTACAACCTCCGAGAATTCTCTGTTGTTTCTCTCTCTAAAAATCCGATTGTTGATGTGAAAAAGCAACATGGGCGGCCATGTTACTTTATTTACCAACTTTCAAACCTTTTGTCCTTTTTGACACTTTTAGTCCTTCAACTTGGGTGTCATAGCTTTTCCTTCTTTACCTTTACTTTTATTGTTTTCTTTATATCCTTAAAAATAACCAGGTGTTACAAGTCCACCCTTTTATATAGGTTTCGTCCTCGAAATTTGTTATTCCTCAAACAGATGAGGGTATTGCTGCCTCATCTCTCCTTCAACCTCCCATGTAGACTCGGATCCCTTCCTGTGCTTCCACTGTACACGCACAAGAGGAACCACTTTATCTCTCAATCTCTTCTCTTTTCTATCGATGATTGCCACTGGCTGCTCCACACAATTGAGTCGTTTCGTCTACTTCGATATCCTCCGATGGAACAATCATATCTTCATCTGCTAAGCACTTCCTTAGATGAGATACGTGGAATGTCGGGTGAATTCCACTTAACTCATCTGGCAACTCCAATCTATAGGCCACCTCTCCTACTCGAGCAATGATTCAGAAAGGGCCTATGTATCTCGGGCTCAACTTGCCCCGCTTTCTAAACCAAATGATACCTTTCCAAGGTGAGACTTTTAACCTAACCCTATCACCCACCTGCAACTCAATCGGTCTACGCCTCTTATCGGCATACGACTTCTGTCTATCTTCAGCTGCCTTCATGAAGGCTTTGACCTTTTCAAGCTTCTCCGTCGTAGCCTCAATCACTTCAATGCTCCCTAACTCCTTCTGACCAATATCACCCCAGCAAACGGGTGTCCTACATCTCCTACCATATAGCATCTCGTAGGGTAGCATGCCAATGCTGGCATGATAACTGTTGTTGTACGAGAATTCTACTAACGGCAAGTGGCCATCCCAACTCCCTCCGCAATCGATCACGCACGCTCGAAGCGTGTCCTCGAGTGTCTGGATCGTCCTCTCAGACTAACCGTCCGTCTTAGGATGATAAGCCATGCTGATGTGTAGTTTCGTCCCCATCGCGTCATGGAATTTGTTCCAAAACATAGATGTAAACCGAGTGCCACGATCAGATAATAGACACTGGCACACCATGACGAGCTACAATCTCTTTGATAAATAGATCCACGAGACTTTCAAAAGAATAACTCTCTCGGATCGGTAGGAAGTGAGCACTATTCGTCAAACGGTCAACTATTGCCCATATAGCGTCATACCCTTTCGGGGTACGTGGTAGATTTGTAATAAAGTCCATGGTGATATGCTCCCACTTCCACTCAGGTATATCCAAAGGTTGGATTTTCCCATACGGCTTCTGGTGTTCCGCCTTCACCTACAAACAGGAAAGGCACTTACTCACATGCTCCGCTACGTCGCGCTTCATACCTGGCCACCAGTAGTCTTTCTTCATATCGTGATACATCTTGGTAGCACCGGGATGAATGGAGTATCGAGTCTTATGGGCCTCGTCCATGATCTTTCCACGTAGATCCCCGTAACAAGGAATCCACATTTGTCCATATCGGGTTCTAACACCGAGAGTGTTTTCACCTAACTCCGTGACCAGACCTCTCATTCTTTCAGAGTGAAGATGATCTTCTTTCAGAGCCTCGTCTTGAAACTCCTTGACCTGTGTCTTCATGTCAGAGGTCATAATCAGCTGATAAGCCTTCACCCGGATCGGCTCGGGTCTCTCCTTTCGGCTAAGGGCATCTGCCACCACGTTGGCCTTACCCGGATGGTAATGGATCTTGCAATCGTAATCCTTTATGAGCTCCAACCATCGTCTCTACCTCATGTTCAAATCTTTCTGCTTGAAGAAATACTTCAAGATTTTAGATCGTGCGTGGGATAGTTGACTTCTTGGGTTTTCAGCTGTCGGGATGCGTAGGCTATCACCTTCCGCGTTGCATCAATACGCAACCTAGACCAGAATAAGATGCATCCGAATACACCACTAGATCTTCACTCCCCTCGAGCAATGTCTAGACAGGAGCTTGTGTTAATCTCGCCTTTAACTGCTCGAAAGCGCCCTCCTACTCTCAACCCCACACGAACTAAACATCCTTGCGAGTCAACTTTGCCAAAGGTGAAGCTATCTTGGAAAAGTTTTGAATAAACCTCCTATAGTAGCCCGCCAATCCGAAGAAGCTACGAATCTCAGATGGCGTCTTAGGAGACTTCCAATGTATCACGGCCTCAACCTTTGCCGGGTCCACCATGACTCCCTCAGCATTTACCACGTGACCCCGAAATTGCACCTCGCGTAACCAAAAAGCACACTTGGAGAACTTAGCATACAGCTTCTCCTTTCTCAACGTCTCCAATACTTCCCGAATTTGACCGACATGCTCTTCTTCGCTCCTTGAATAAATTAGGATATCATCATGAACACAATCACTGATTTATCCAACATCAGCCGGCACACTCGATTCATCAAATTTATAAAAGCAGCTGGCACGTTGGTTAGACCAAAGGACATAACGAGAAACTCGTATTGTCCATAACGCGTACGAAAAGCTGTTTTAAGAATATCTTGCTCCTTCACCTTCAACTGATGGTAGCCAGATCGGAGATCTATCCTCGAGAACCAACTGGCATCTTGGAGCTGATCGAACAAGTCGTCAACCCTCGGTAGTGGATACCGATTCTTCACCGTCAACTTATTCAACTCACGGAAGTCAATACACATCCGCATGCTACCGTCCTTCTTCTTTACAAATAAGACCGGAGCACCCCAAGGAGAGATACTCAGCCTGATAAAACCCTTATCGAGCAACTATTGCAGTTGTCGTATTAACTCCTTCATCTCAGTCGGGGCCAACCGATACGGTGCCTTAGCGACAGGCTGAGCACGGGGTATCAAGTCAATTTGAAATTCGATTTCGCGATCCGGTGGCACACCTGATAAGTTCTCTGGAAATTCATCGGGAAAGTCACACACCATCGGTACATCGCACAATTATGGTGTTGACGTGTCCACATCTTTCACGTAGGCTGGGTAAGCGCTACATCCACGCCTCATGCACCTTCCCGCCACCGCCATCGAAATCATCTTCGGAATCGTCGTAACTCGATCACCATATATCATCACCGAACTTCTGTCAGGCGCCGTCAGTCTAATCATCTTCTTTCGACACATGATGTTTGCTTCGTAGGAAGCTAACCAATCCATCCCTAGTACTACATCAAATCCACCTAGGGGCTTCACATGTAACTTAGCAGCAAACCTACGACCCTCTAGTTCTATGGCGCAGTCCTCTATCATATCAGTAACTCTAGTGGACTTACCAATAGCAGTTTCGACATCGAAGGGCTCATCTATACATCTACTACTAATAGGCAATTTAGCACTGAAAGTAGCAGAAATAAAACTTCTACTAGCACTAGAATCAAATACCACCGAAGCAAGAGTTTGATTTACTAGAAACGTACCTGACATAACATCGGGGTCCATCCTAGCCTCCTCCTTGGTCATGGTGAAAGCTCTGGTGCTCACCTTCTGCCCTTCAGTTCTGGCTGGCTTCTTTGCCCCAGAACTCTCCACCCTCAGCCTCCTGCAGTCCCTGCTCATATTGCCCTCCTCGGCGCAGGTATAACACCTCAGCACCTTACAGTCTCTGGAGATATGGCCTGGCTTCCCACACTTGAAACACACGTTAAGCCCCAGCCTGCACTCCCCCGTATGCTCCTTCTTGAACTTGCCACACCTCTTGGGTCCTGAGCTTGATGACCCTACTCTACGGTCATCTATTCTCATCTTCTTATTGTTTGGGACGAAACCAGCACGCCCGAACTGCTTTCCGTTCCCGTTCCGGTCACCCCCACCAGTCTTTTTCACCTCCACCACCGTCACCTCCCTCTAATCATAGAGCCTCCCAGCCAAATCCACTGCAGACCTAAAAGTGCTTGGTCAGACAGCGATTAAGTGCCTATGAATGTCGACTGGCAATCCCTGGATGTACCGATTGATCTTTCGGGACACCGGCGTCACCTGATCCGGTACCAGTCTCGCCATTTCGTTAAATTTGGCAGTGTACTGTTGGTGGGTCATGGTTCCCGCCTCGAGTTGTAGGAACTCCCTCTTGATCTTATCGAGTTCCCTGTGAGGACAGAATTCCTCAATCACTAATTGCTTCAGCTCTTTCCATCGCATCTTCCCAATGGCTCTGGCACCCTAAGCTTGGACAATGTTGTCCCACCAACACAACGCTGAGTCGACAAAGGACTGAGTCGCGAACTTCACCTTCTGGTCTTCGTGACACTCACTGATTTCCAACATCGCCTCCATCTCCCTTACCCAGCGGTGAGCGGTTGCAACATTGCCATTGCCATCGAAGGTCGGGGGATTGCACCTTTGTAATGCCCCATAACTGCACCCCTTGGTAGTCAACCCACTACATCATTCTCTTCTTCATCAGACAATACGGTCTCAAGCTCTGGTCGTTCCTCCTCCCCTCTGCTTCCCTTGTCCGTTGATCCCTTCCTATTCTCCTTCCCCTTCCTCTCCTCGCTTCTCACAGCCCTAATGACTTCAATCATCACAGACAGTAAAATTGTCTGCATGACCTGGTGCACTTCATCAGCAATCGCCTCCCTAGCTGAGGCATTCAGGCTGGCATTCTCATTCTCCTCACTTCGGCCATGAACCTCAGGGTTCTCACGAGCCTTCTCAGGAGCCTTAGCACTACTCCTAGTGACACGTGGCCAACCTCTGCCTCTAGAAGCCTTGGAAGACTTCAATCCAGCCATTTCCTAGACGCTATAAGATTCAAACACTAACATAGTCATTCAAGGTAATAGCTCAGTTTATGTCAAGTATAGTAAGTCCCTAATGACAGTGGCCAGTTGTGATTAACCACTT